>JAEBUP010000093.1:0-163271 GCA_023014405.1 Amanita molliuscula | reverse complement strand
CATTCATTAATAATGATTTATTATATTCAAGCTATGAGCTCAATACTCAAAGCTCCATATCATTATTAATTCAACAATGTTAGCCCCCTTTACCAGTGTGATACTAAGTGTTGAATAAATAATGATCTGGAGCTTTGAGTATTGAACTCATAGCTTGATATATTATATCGTTATTTATGAATGCTCACCAAATCACAAATATAATCTGATATTTGTACACTGTTGACACTCTTATAGAGTTTGACAGATATTATAGAGTTTCATCCCAGGAACAGTATGAAATGACAGCATGTGAGATACAATGCATGAAACATGCTTCACACATCAAGTATTGACAGATTGCTGTAAAATGCACAGCAATATGACACCATGCACAGCAGGAAGCTGCGCATTACTAGATATATATATTAGATGTAGTTACATGTGATTTCTGTAACTGTATATAAGCAGCACTCTTTGCACTGCTGAAATACATCTCCTGATCTATTGCATAGTTGAGCCCTAGCTCCTAAGCGTTCTACACAGTACTCAGTAAGTCCCCTCGCTTACTAAGCCTCGCTCTGCGCTGCTGTTGCTCGTTTCAACAGGTTATGGGCCCTGCATGAATGAAAACCTTGTGCTATGCATATTACATGTGTTAGCACCCTTTTGTCATAACAAAGGTAAACAAGGGAAGTAATGGATGTGCCCATAGTACTGTAATTAAAGTAGTATACATCTGATTCAGTCACTAATGTGCTATCTCTTGAAGCATGACAGGAATGCTTCTTACTCATCCTAACAAGCCTCTAATGCTTGGGATTTGAGTGACTGCCTTG
Organism: Amanita molliuscula; assembly: GCA_023014405.1. Lineage (NCBI taxonomy): Eukaryota > Fungi > Basidiomycota > Agaricomycetes > Agaricales > Amanitaceae > Amanita > Amanita molliuscula. Next base: position 162,453 of record JAEBUP010000093.1, on the reverse strand, counting down.
GATGGTGAGACAATAATCACTAGTGTGACACACTTCACCAGTCCCCAGTTCTGCAATATCCAGGTTAATATAAAAAATGTAGTCTTGATTGGTAAATCAATAAATTACCTGGTCTGGTGAACCATTCAAATCACTTGGGTTTAGTGCTGTCCTATGACAGATGAAGGATCTAGGTTTAAAAAGGTTTTGCACCCCCCTATTGGCCGTGAATAATTAAGTGCTTATGTAGGCTGTTTTCATCAGCATAAAATTGTTCTCCAAAATTAAAAATAGTAGTAATTCTGTATAAGGGTTGTGCTGCATGGGACATTGTTCCCTGGTACATGCAGACCAGCGATGGGCACTGATTAGCATCCCATTTACAATAGGACACTCCTTAGTGTCATATCAATAGTTTATTATACTTTATCTATAAATAGTGGAGGATATTTTTATCACTGTGGGGAACTTGATGGAGCCCCCAAGCACTCCTGAAGGGCTGGATCCCCTTCTGGCGATGAATTATAGCACATTATGACAAAAGCAAACTACCATGTTTATGCACATGCTCAGGCATTTATTGCAGGAGAATAAAATCGAAAACTCAATGTCCATACCTTTGTTCTGAGCAATGAAAGTCTTTTCAGACTGTTGCTTACCTCTTTCTTACAGAACAAATCAAACAAATCAACCAACACTTTTACATCCAATGTCTTTCTCCAACAACACCACCTCTTCTTCTGCCTCTGCTGGTTCTTCCAGCAACAAATATATCACTGCTGGTACCCCTGGCTTGAAATCTGACTCTTCTCAACAAAAAGTCGCCAAAGCTGGTTTCACCAGCTCTATCTTTATCAACACCTTGCAATCTACTAGCAAGGGCCCTACTGCCCCCATTGGGACATCTACCAAACAGTCTCCTTGGTACAAGGAGGTCCAGGCAGATCTGGAAATCAAAGGAAGCGCATTGCTGATGTGCAACTCTCTATTTGGAAGCATTGTCAAGAATTAGAGGACAAAGCTGCCAAATTAGCCAGTGAGGATTCTCTGGTGATTGAAATTTTTGATGACATTTGGAAATTCCAAGCAGGTTGCCTTCAACAGGCGGATTATGGGAATAATGTATATAATATTGTGACTGGAGAAATGAAATCAGCCCAAAAAGCTGATAAGGGGAAAGGGAAGGAAAAATCAGTATCATATGCTGATATGGCAAAGCAGGCCTGTCTGCTAAAAATAAGGCAGGCGCTACCTTCACTCTGTCCCAAAAACCAACTAAATTGGCCAACTTCTGAAGAAGTCAGGACTTGGTTCTTCAACCTTGGTGGGAAGGTGGATGACTGGACAAAGGAACAAGTGGAGATACCAGCCACTCCAAAGAGAGATAGCGGGTCTGGGAGTGGAGTCTGGGACCACGCTAAGGAGTGGTCAAAAATTGGGAAAGTAAAAATACTACCCAATAAATATCACAGCAATTCTGTATTAGAGGAAAGCAGAACCACTAATATCAATAAATATATTTCGACAATGCACCAAGCTATCCGCCAGGAAATGGAGGATAAAAAACAGGTTGAGGATCTAATAGAAAGTATCCAAGAAACTGTTAAAAACTTAAATCAAGAAAAGTTGAGGGAGAAAAGCTTTAGGAAGAAAGCTAAAAAATTGCGCCAGAAGGAATACAAAGCCAAGAGAGTTGGCTGAACAACCAAAAGTACCACCCAAGACTCACAAGTTGTATATACTTGATGAGGAGATATACAGTTCTGATTATTCACATCCTTCCTTGAATGATAGCGAATACTCTTCTTTGATTAAAGCTAGAAAGAATGAAGAGCTTGAAGGAGGAGAGTTCATTATAGTAGAACTCAAGGGAAGGGATGGACTTATCCACCCTTGGATTCATACTGTGGAAAGTCCTGTATGGTCAAAAATTGGTTATTGCTACCTGGCAGCAATTAAAACCCATGCATTGGCTGAATATCAATGGCCACAGTACATTGATATTAAAGAATTGGCTTCATACTCCAAGTCAATTAGAAAGAGAGTCAACTTCCACTTACACAAGTTGAATGGTGATCAGTCTAGTCACCATTGTCATCTAGTCATCGATCCAAGAGCCCAGACAGGCTGGATGGAAATTGACAATCTTGCTAGAGCTGCAAATGTTGATATAATTATTGGAGGAGAGGATGACTTGTCCAAAATTCCAATGCTTACTGGAAGTAACAATTGGAATGAATGGTCAGCAGCTATTAAAGCTGCTCTGCAGTATAAAGGTCTCTGGCAATATGTTCTAGGCAACAGGATTAAGCCACAGCTTACAGAAGCTGAGAAAACAGCAGACAGCTGAAAGCACCACTGCAGCTGAGCTTCATCACATTAAAGAAAGAAAGGAAACCAGTTTATATGGAGGGTAATATTTATGGAAAGAAAACTCCTCTTGAAATTGAAAAACAACTGGAAAAGAATCCTTTCAATGAGTCTGAAGACTCTGATAGTCAAAAAGACACTTCAAGTGAAATATCAGATGAATCTGATCCTGGTATTATTCAGGATAAAGGAATTACAGATATAGATATGCTGCTTAATCAGTTACAAAAAGAGGGAGGAGGGAAATTTATCAATTTCCTACTCTCAAAAGCAGTATTACCTAAATCTGATATCCCTGTTCATTTTAGGGACGTGTTAAAAATAAAAGAATCTGATCCTAAAGCTTTTCAAGAATGGATTAAAGCTATGGAGGATGAGATTGAAGCTCTATTCCAATGAGATGTTTGGGAGTTAGTTGATGGTCCAAAAGATTGTAAACCTGTGAAGTGTAGATGGGTTTACAATATTAAAAGTGGTGGTCGAAAACATGCTCGACTTGTTGCTAAAGGATTTTCACAAATACCTGGCATAGATTATGATGACACCTTTTCTCCTGTTGCACGATTTGAAACAGTGAGATTACTTCTGGCTTCAGCTGCACTCGAAAATTGGGAAATTGAGGTGCTAGATGTTAAAACAGCTTTCCTATATGGAAATCTTGATGAAGAAATTTACATGGAACAGCCAGAAGGCTTTGTCACAGAAGGACAAGGGGGAAAAGTCTATAGATTAAAAAGGCCCTATATGGTCTTAAACAAGCATCATGTGCTTGGAATAAACAAGCTGATAAAAGCTTGAAATCCTTAGGATTTAACTGATGTCTTTTGGATACAGGAGTTTATATCCTTAAAAAACAAGGATCAATAATAGTTGTCATACTATATGTTGATGACATACTATTTCTGGGAAATGACAAAAAACTCTTATTAGACAAAAAGAGCAAGTTCATGAAAATATGGGAATGTAGAGACTTAGGACAAGTTTCTGAATATCTAGGGATGAAGATATCTTGAGATAGACCAAATCAATTACTGACAATTGATCAAATTGACTATGCTAAGAAAGTTGTTAAGTGTTTTTGTCAAGAAAATGCTAAACCTGCTAGAACACCATTACCAGCAGGGTATGTTCCTAAACCAAATGAAGGAACAGCAACTTCTGAGCAAAGAAGCTATTATCAATCCATAATTGGATCATTATTATATTTAACTCTTGGAACTCGTCCAGATATTGCATTTGCAGTAATAATGATGTCACAATTTATGGTTAATCCTTCTGAAGAGCATATCCAGAAGGCATTATACATTATCAAATATGTTGCCACCAACATTAATGGCAAAATAGTGTATAATGGGAAGAATCATGAAGGATTCATTGCATATTGTGATGCAGACTGGGCAGGTGACCAGATTAATAGAAGATCAGTCACTGGATACATAGTAAAACTAGCTGGAGGACCAGTTAGTTGGGTTTCAAGGAAACAAAAGATGGTTACTTTGTCATCAACAGAAGCAGAATATATGAGTCTGTCTGATACATCAAGACAGATAGTCTGGATAGAGTCTTTATTCCATGAAATTGGAAAGACTATAAAAATGATTCAATTAAGAGTAGATAATCAAGGAGCAATCTTTTTAGCTTCTAATCCTGCTCAAGAGCATAGATCTAAGCACATAGATATCCACTACCACTATGTTAGAGAATGCATAGAGGAAGGAAAAGTGGAACTATTGAGAAATCTGCCTACCTAAAACGCCCTTAGGGGCTATTTCCTTTTGTAGATACATTGTAGATTAGATTTCTCTTATCTGTCTCACTCTTATTTAGAATAAGCGCAAATATGTACAAATACATAGAAATGTATATAAGGACAGTAGTTTGCACTAATAAACTCAGTTGCTCTTCCTTGCCCACCAGCATGTAAGTAAGCTCTCCTACCTTTGGTAGTATCGTCAATGGTTGCTGCTATGAGCGCACCTTGGCACTTCCACTAGTGCAACCATGCTACTCACAGTGCATGGTGTGCAGCTCAACAGGTTATGGGCCCCGGTTAGCAGCCTTTGGCACTACTGGATGGTTGTCATGACTCTGAACAATTAGAGCAATGGGTATGTGCTTAAAAGCACAATGATAGACCCTATCTCCACATCATTTGGAACAATGGTGAATACCATTCAGTCACAACCAGACCATACTACCTTAACAATAGACGTCTCTATCCAAAAGATATAATGATGCTAAGTGGAATCTTATTCATATTCTAGTCATTCTGATTATAATACAAAAATGCTAATACAATTTTTAGTACTAGCATCACTACCTTACAAATGTCTTCTCATCCCACTGGCATCAATGCTATTCCTGTTTTCACTGGAATCGATTACTGAGTATGGAAAGAAAAGATGAAGTCATATCTCCTACACATTGGTGCTTGGGCAGCTATGACGGACAGTTTTCCCAGGCCTTCTGAGCCTTCAGCAGCAGAAGTAACCGCAGGATACTCCATGGCCAAATACAGAAAAGACCTTAGGGAGTGGCAGAAACTTAATGATGCAGGCCTCAGTGCAATCCACCTCAAAGTTTCCGACTCTCTCCGATGACATATCGCAGAAGAGGCAAATGTGGCAGGGGCTTGGAACATCATTCAAACCAAATATCAACAGCTCCATCTCAGATCTTCACAGATTTTCATACTGCCATCTCATTCCAGCTTTCTGGAAAGGACCCTGTTCCAGAAATAGAAAAACTCGGTGGCCTTTTCTCACGTCTTAAAGATGATGGCATAGATATTCCCGATTTCATGCAGGCACTCTTACTTGCACAAGCACTTCCAAAAGAATGGAATGCACTATCCACCACAATTTTTCAGATCTATGGCACAGATAAATTTATGTTCCAGGCCATCAGCGAGAGCATCATTGGAGAATACAGGTGCAAGTTTTCTATGCAGCCTCCTCAGAATAATAGAGATCACGCTAATAAGATTAGCGGCATCAAATGTAAAGAAAAGGATGCGGGATGGAAAGATCAGAGGACTCCTGATCAAACAAAAGAAGTCCAGCCCCATCAGTCTGGTTGTCAATCTCCGGTGAAAAATCGATCCCAATCTCACACAATGCAGACACCGAGGAGGATGTGGGAAACATCAAGCTCAAGAAGCCAAAACTCAGTCCACAGAAGACAATACCATTGAGATTGTATCTCCAGCTATTATTGAACTTTCTGATGCAGCTCGAAAAGTTGCAGAATCTAGATTCCCTCTGGCAAATAGATTTACTGGACACTCCACCTCTCAGCAAGGTGTTTGGCAGCACTCCAATGACACTAGATCATTGGCTCAAAGAATCAGGGTAATGCCAACTATTGGCACCCTTAAAATTCTTGATGAAATAACAGTCAATATTCCATCTTCTGAACTGCTTGCTAAGCGAATCAGAATGATGACTCCTCCCCTAGATGAGGAGCCTGATGACACCTTCTCAGTGCCACTCTTCTCTGAGGACGAAGATGACAAGGACGCCATAAGTCTTGGGGATGACAATGAGGATCTTGAGTATGTCATAAAACACATTCGTAATTTTATTACTAACAGCTGCTTTCAGTGCTATGGTAGTATAGAAAAAATATTAGATAAAAATCTAATATATTATTTTTCATTTTTCGAACTGTGTGAAATGTCAGAACAAAGATACAAAATCTTGGATCTTGGATTCAGGAGCATCCCTTCACTTTACTCATGATATTGACAATTTTTATTATTATCATCCATTATTAACTAAGTGCTTTGTACAAACAGCTGCTAAAGGAAAGACCCTACAAATTGTAGGTGTTGGAACCGTTATGGTTTCACATTCCCTAAATGGAAAAGACGAAATGAATCTATTGAGACCCGTCTTTTATATTCCTGACATGGATACCAGATTACTATCCATGGGAACATTCCTTCAACAAGGATTTACTCTATTCAGCAATCTTGTGAAAATCAATCTCACAAGTAAAAATAAAACGATTCAGTTCACCCCTCATAATAAAGGTCAAACCATTTTTTGGCTCAATTCAAAACTATCAGCCAATCAATAAACGCTGTCACAAAAAGCACCAGATTTTTGGATTTGGCATAAGCACCTGGGACATTCCCCAAGAGGCAGCTATTAAAAATGGAAAGGAAACTCTTTCTGGAATGCCAGATATTATTATTCCCTCACATCATCACATATGTCGGGGCTGCGCAAAAGGGAAAATGCATAGCAAACCCTTTCCTGATTCAGAAAGTAGAGCAAAAGCTCCTTTCGACTTAATTCATTCTGATCTCAAAGAAATATCCAAAATATCATACCACAAATACAAATACTTTGTGACGTTCATTGATGACTATTCGGGATATCTATGGATTGGATTATTAAGGAAAAAATCAGGCACAACAACAGCTATTGCGCAGTTTATAGCAACTATCAAAAATAAATATGACATAACTCCAAAAGTATGGAGATACAATGGAGGATCAGAATTCTTCTGAAATCTGAAAGGCAAATGAAAGATCTAGGAATTGAGATCCAGACATCTCTTCCTTATCAAGCACAGCAAAATGGGCATGCTGAGTGGATGAACCACACTATATGGGAAAAGGCTCAGTCTTTGGCACTTTGATACCTGCCTACCACCATCATGGTGGGAATTTGCCTTAGAGCATGCTGTGTACCTATATAATAGGACACCGATGGTGCGCCTTAAATGGCAGACACCTTATTTCTTCCTTAATAAGGAAAAGCCAAATATCTTCAAATTTGCGAGTATTTGGATGCCAAGCCTATGTCTACACTCCAGAAGAGCATAGAAAAACTAAAATGGAACCAAGATCTGAAATGATGATCTACCTCGGTTTCAAACAAGGAATGAAGGGATATCATTTCATGAATCCTAAAAATAATACTCTTGTCATGGCTGCTATGGCACTTTTTGACAAAATGCACTTTCCTAGGTGTTCCCGCAATTCTGAGAAACCTAGCTTTATTAATCCTGATAATGAGTTCAAGGATCTTTCTCCTTTTGAACCAACAAATGATACACCATTTGAATTGTCGGAAGACAATCAGGAAAATAACCCAAAGACTCCATCTAATTCTTCAGAATCATCAGATGAAGATGACAATGATGAATCATCAGAAATGATGACTCAGAAGAAGAAGAAGAAGATTCAGACGATGAATCTGAAATTCAACATGAATTAAATCAATCAGAATCATCTGATGAGGATCCACCTCAGCAATCGCAAAGAGATAGATGACTGGTATCTCATCCTGACAATATATACAGAGATTGAACTCCAGCCAAGATCAAAGCTATGGATAGGCATCGGCGCCTCCCTGAATCAGAGAAAGTAATGTTAAATCAACTTCTTTCCCAAGCCATTCCTCATTATGAGGAAATCACAAATCCTGCGATCCCTGAACATCACAGGGATATCATCCACTTACCAATCAGTGAGAGAAATGATTGGTACGCAGCTGAAAGAAGGAATGGAATAAACTTCTTGAGTGCAGAGTAATCAAAGATCTACAACATCTCCCAGACAGCCAAAAGGCAATTGGTTGCAGATGGGTCTACAATTTAAAGTCCGATAGACATAAAAAGGCACACCTTGTAGCACAAGGCTTCTCCCAAATAGATGGCATTGATTACAATGAGATTTTCTCACCAGTAGTTAGATATGAATCTGTCCGACTAATGCTTGCTTTAAGCACATTAGAAGATTTTCACATATCTTTCTTAGATGTAACATCTGCATTCTTATATGGAACATTACATGAAGAAATATTCATGAAACAACCCCCTGGCTTTATCACTAAGGGAAAGGAAACCCTTGTATATCGCTTACTCAAAGCATTATATGGTCTAAAGCAAGCAGCCCTTGCATGGTGGCACTCTTTAGATAAATCTATGGAAAAAATGGGTTTCAAACGAATTTATTCTGATGCTGGAATATTTGTTTTCGTTAACAATGGCGAAATTGTGATCACCATGATTTATGTTGATGATTCCATCTTTATGGGATCAAATAGAACATTGGTTCTGAAAAAGAAACAAGAGTTCATGTTGGTATGGGAATGCCGAGACCTAGGAGACTTGGAGGATCAGGGAGAATCGAAAACATTCCTCTCCATTAATATTAAATGACAGGGCAAGATGATCTTAATTGATCAAAAGCCATACCTACTTAAGGTATTGTCATGACTTGGAATGGAAAATGTCACCACCAGGGATACTCCCTTGCCACATGATTATACCGCCATTTAAAAACATGTTGGATCTGTAGATGGACACTTGTGCTCCAGATATCAATCTGTAATCAGATCATTGTTTATTTTAATGATTGGAACACACGGCCCAGACATATGCTTTGCTGTGATAAAAATGTCACAGTTCTCATCGCAAAACTCCAAACACTTGATCACACAATAAAGGCTGTTGGTACTAGCAAAAGTATTTGGGGTCGGGTAGCCCACTGATTATCAACATTAGATATACTGGAAGTCCTAGGGAAGGTCTCGCCATTATACGGACTCTGATTGGGCATTGGATATTAATGACCGTAAATCAACATCAGGTTTCTTTAGGCGTTCTTGCTGGAGGCAACAGTATGTTGTGACCTCTTGCAAGCAGACTCAGTGTTGCTATCCTCTATGGAGGCTGAAATACAATTGCATATCAGATTGTGCAAAAAAACAACTTTTGGATGAAAAGCTTGTTTAATGAAATCATTATCCCTTGTCTACTGTTCCGATTTATGGTGACATATGGGATCACTATTTATTGCACAAAATGCTGTCACAGAAAAAAGGGTCAAAGCATATTGATATATGGTATCATTACATTCGCGACCTTGTCACTGAAAAGTTGTTGCGCTTTTCTTCATTGAAGGAAAGCATAACCCTGCCGACATGCTCACAAAAAACTTGGGATGAATATTGTTCCATAAATTCTTACCAATGCTTGGTTTAATAAAATCAGCATAACAAGCGCTTGTGCTTGGTCCTGGAGTAGGACCTTAAACTGCTTTGTTCTTCCTTGATTATCTGCGGAATTGTACTCAGAGCTTGACACTGTAGAACAACCTCTTGCTATGATGGGAAAAAATAACTGACAAAAATCGACGAAGAAGACTGTACTCCATATCAATGGATATGCAAATGTTGGACATAACTGTGCAAACTTGTCCCGCTGCAACCTTCCTGAGAATCCTCCTCCACCATCTCCACCTACATGCCCCAGAATAACCATGACCCCGGCCATTGCCATGTGGATAGATCATGTCAATGCTGGACAGGATCCATGGACTCTGCCTGAGAAAGCATTTTGGGCATGGCAGTTGTATGAATGATGGAAGAGAGATGGACAGTCAGGCCACCTTTCTTTTGACAACTTCTAGGAAAAGTAAATTGTCTGAAAATAATCAGTACATGGTACTGATCATGGGGGGGGTATTGAGAAATCTGCCTGCCTAAAATGCCCTTAGGGGCTATTTCCTTTTGTAGAATACATCATAGATTAGATTTCTCTTATCTGTCTCACTCTTATTTAGAATAAGCGCAAATATGTACAAATACATAGAATGTATATAAGGACAGTAGTTTGCACTAATAAACTCAGTTGCTCTTCCTTGCCCACCAGCATGTAAGTAAGCTCTCCTACCTTTGGTAGTATCATCAATGGTTGCTGCTATGAGTGCACCTTGGCACTTCCACTAGTGTAACCATGCTACTCACAGTGCATGGTGTGCAGCTCAACAGGAACTTGTGTATATTCCCACAAATCAGCAACTTGCTGATATCTTGACTAAAAATTTGTCTTTTGATAAATTCACAAAGTTAAGATCTGAAATTGGATTAGTGATTTCTCAGCATGGGGGAGTGTTGAATAAATAATAATCTGGAGCTTTGAGTATTGAACTCATAGCTTGATATATTATATCATTATTTATGAATGCTCACCAAACCACAAATATAATCTGATATTTGTACACTGTTGACACTTTTATAGAGTTTGACAGATATTATAGAGTTTCATCCCAGGAACAGTATGAAATGACAGCATGTGAGATACAATGCATGAAACATGCTTCACACATCAAGTATTGACAGATTGCTGTAAAATGCGCAGCAATATGACACCATGTGCAGCAGGTATGGTGCAATGCGCAGCAGGAAGCTGCACATTACTAGATATAGGTATATTAGATGTAGTTACATGTGATTTCTGTAACTGTACATAAGCAGCACTCTTTGCACTGCTGAAATACATCTCCTGATCTATTGCATAGTTGAGCCCTAGCTCCTAAGCATTCTACACAGTACTCAGTAAGTCCCCTTGCTTACTAAGCCTCACTCTGTGCTGCTGTTGCTCATTTCAACACTAAGCTATTCATTCCATCCTGCACTTGCTCTATTACTCACTCATCTTGCAATTTGATTTATCACAATGGAATGCCATCTATGTACATACACCTAGTGATGTCAATGGCTATAGCCAGTTTTTTAAACAATCACCATATCTAATCATAGAAATTACCTAAAAATCTGAGATAATTTGAGCAGATAGTTCAACCAAAAAGATGATGGGTCCTCTGCCAACACTAAGCATTCCGCAAAGCTGGCGTTAAGATATTTGACTTTAGCTGATTGCTTAGCTGCTATGGCTTAGCTGCTAAGCAATCAGCTAAAGTCAAATTTCTCCCACATTGGTCTCATAGGTCACTTGGTGTTGGCAGAGGGCCCATTGTCTTTTTAGTTGAACTATCTGCTCAAATTATCTCAGATTTTTAGGTAATTTCTATGATTAGATATAGCAATTGTTTAAAAAAACTGGCTATAGCCATTGACATCACTACATACACCAGATCCAACTACTTTTTTGGAATGCCAGATGCATGCTGATCTTCTTCAGAGGCAATAAGTCACGGTTATGGCCGAGATGGCAAGGATGAGGCTTAAGTGTTCGATGTTGCATATTGCCAAGGGATGTACAGCTGTTTTAGAGATTCATGCCAAGTCAGACAACACTGAGGTTGAATTTCTTCAACACGTCATGCATCAATTCAAAAGAAGCTTCACAATGACATGAAAAAGAGAAAATATATTCCGCATAAGGCATTAGGCATAATTTAAAGGATACAAAATAGAAAACAGAAAATCCAGTCGTAAAAAAACCGAAATTAGATGCTAGTCAAAGATGCTGTTCAGTAAAGGATGGTTGCCGGTGGTAATAGCCATGAATCAAACTTGCTCGACCCAAACTTTTTCGCATTGCTTGGTTCTCTTGTATTCCTCACAGCGAGGGCAGAGAGTATGACTGAGAGCGCTTCTTCTTCAGTGTCAACATTATTCCTTTCATCACTCTCCACTTTGGCAGCCAGGGCTACGGCGCGCACTTCTTCAGCCTCAATCTCCTCATAAGGTCTCGCATTCACATAGAGCTCGGGACTTTCAACGCGAGGGCGCCCATGCTTCTTCTTTCTACTCGAGTCCCGTTTCTTGGACTTTTTCACGACGATATCCACAAGCGTGTTGGAAGGCGTGAGTGGCGTGTAATCGATCTCATCCTTATCAATAGAAAAAGCCATGATTGTTCCAGTCTTGTCCTCCTCATCTTCCATCTCCTCGGGAGCGACGACGACGACAGAGCAGGCACGGTTAATGTCATCTTGATGAGGATACAAAGAAAGTCGATGAGAGCCTTTGATGACACCCAGTTCCCAGCGACCAGTTTCGGAGTTGGGAAGCGGGAACCATATATCCTGCGCTACCTCTTGCTCGTAAGGAAACCTGGCGAGGACGTCTAAGAGCATATGCTGGGGAGGACGGCACGGACGGGTGGGGTTAGGGTCCGTAGCCATGTCCGTGCAGGCAAGTGGAAGCGGGGTTTGTTGGCGGTCATAGTCATCGTACGTGTCCTGCCAGTTATCACTGTGATTACCGTCGTTGTTGCGGCCACCGTCGATACCGTCTGCCTTCACCTCGAGTATGGTGGTATTAATCGCAGCAGGAAGCTTATTCGAGCGGCGTGACACGAAAGGATTGGAAATGACGCGCTTGGAGGATGGGAGGCACCTTGGAGACTTTCTAGCTGCAGCTGGGTAGGTGAGAGGACGACCACGAGACTTATCCGGAAACGACGTGAAATTGTCGACAATATCAGCGGCATTTGCCTGTACGATACGGGACGGAGATGGTCGTCAGCCACAAAAGAGAAAAAGTGTAGTCTGACCTCGGGATCTGTCAATTTCGCGGCAACTTTAGCATGCATGACATATTTGCGGAAGAGGAAACAGGCCAATGTGGAAAAGAGGAAAAAGAGCCCCAAGATGAGCGCATAGATGCAGACAGTGAGCATGGTGGGGATGCTTTGCATCGTCGATATCGCCAGAAGTCGTTAAGATAAAGGGACCGAGACGAGTTCGTCAGGCAAAGGTGGTGACTTGACGTGAAGCGCAGAGGAGATCTGTCGTTGGGTGGGAGAGAACGGGAATAGTCGAGTATTAAATGTGCCATTGAGGGTGAGGGTGTCAGCCTACTCTGAAATGTGGCTGACTGCCGCGTTTGCTCAAGAACGGCATGAGCCTACACGACCATTAATGCTAACTTGAAGCCGATCCCGTTCTGCAAAGAGATAAAGGTTGCCAAAGAACAAGACGACGGATATTTTCTGAAGAGACAATGTGTTCTGTGGAGGGGCTGACGACGAGGGACGTACCAAGGTCGAGTAACAGGAAGGCCAGAGTACAGACTAACGCACGATGAGAGCGACATCAATAAGAGGTCATATAATAATATCATACTCGAATTGCAGTTTTCTGAATTCATCATCCAGAATTATGCATGCCTGATAGAAGAATGAAGGTAGTTGGTTTTGATACGATTTTTCAATTTGATTTGATACATGCATGAAGTTCTTCTTTGATACTTATTAACATACGGAGGCACGGCGGTGGTATATACTTGTGGTAGTTTTTGTTCTGAAATATTTAAAAAAAAAGGCTCTTATGGAAAATAATGGCCGTGAGAATTACGTCAGCAGCATACGCGTATCTTAACATCTACATGGACCACTTTCCGACCAACTGGGGACGACCTGTAAGCAACAAGAGACAACCGCGCTCAAATTTGACACATTTTCTTCAGAGAAACGACCTGCATGAGCATACGGGACCTATCCAATTCACCAGCGACCCCACAATGGGCCGAAGGACACCTTCGCTGACGCTGTACAGCGCACACAGTGGGTATCCTTTGACTTCTGATACCCATGCTTCCACAACTTACTTTTGTCAGACAGCCCATTGTGACTGGCACCAGCGTCCTTGGGATCATCTTCAAGGATGGCGTCATGTTGGCCGCGGATAACCTCGGTATGAATTGTCAACAGCGTTTGAAATTCTTTCATCTGAACTCATCCCTTTTACAGCGTCGTATGGATCCCTTGCGCGCTTCAAGGATATCGAGCGTCTGTATGCTGTTGGATCCAACACTGTCATTGGGGCAGGAGGCGACATCTCCGACTTCCAGTATATCCAAAAGCTGTTAGACGAGCTCATCACAGATGACTTTACCCAGCAAGATGGACACATACTTGGACCCGTTTGAAATTCATGAATATCTCTCCCAGGTCATGTATGCACGACGAACGAAGATCAATCCCTTATGGAACTCGCTTGTTGTAGGAGGGTTCAGAGATGGGAAACGGTACGCCATCTCAGATGCATTTTAGTAGTTGGATTTGTTTAATAAGTTGGCTGTCAGATTCCTAGCTTACGTTGATCTGCTTGGCACAACATACAAGTCATCAACAATTGCAACGGGCTACGGCGCATATATCGCCCAGCCTCTACTTCGGAAAGCCGTTGAGCCCTACGTAGATGTGTTGACGGAAGAGCAAGCACAAAAAATTCTGGAGGATTGCATGCGCGTGCTTTTCTATCGAGACGCGAGAAGCTTGAAACAAGGTAAATTCATAGACAGTACCCATCTAGCCCATTCTGATGAAAGTTAGTACCAAATTGCTACTATCACTGCGGATGGCGTCAAGATTTCGGATTCGCGTCAACTTGATACAGCATGGTCATTTGCAGAAGGTATTCGAGGTTATGGTGCACAAACGCAATGAATCTATCATCAGTTGTACTAATATGTACTTTGTCGCCATTCCGTTTATTCAATCATGAATCTACATAACTAACACATTGGCTCAGCATAATCTCTCAGATCTTTGGGCTGTTGTTAGGGTTATCCTGCTCAAAGTGCCAATATGCTTCCATGCTCATATTACGTATATTCATAACGCTTACATCCACTCTGGTGATGGCAGCAATGGGTTGTAGTGCTTATGCGGTGGGGATCAATGCTGGCCCCTTATGCATCTGTCGATCTCTGGATAAACATGTTTAGTCCACGTCCAAGAACGTGACCTGAAATGGCCAGGGCGACTTTCAGGGGACGGTACGACACTTCGATAAACCTGCAAACACGCGCCCTGTTGTCATGGACAATGCTGATGATCCGTGATTTCGGAAGGTGACAGCTTGCCCCTCGGTTCTGTACATGCAATAATTGCGTGGGAAGGATGGTCACCGACCCGAAATGGAAAAGGAAGTCATCTTTTTTTTTTTTTTCCGAATAGAAATATATTGATAGAAAAAGATTGTACAAGATACATGTAAACTACCGGACAGATTGACTGCCGGAAGAGGACTATATGTAAAAATATAACGAAACAAACCAATCTCCAAAAAGAAAAGAAAACAAACTACAGCGAAACGGACATGGCAGGCAATGGTCATCTATAGTACATTGAAATCGATATCTTCAAAAGAACCCGCAGTTGGGTTATCTTTTAAAAAATTTGCGATAGCAAGATAATTGCTTCGCTTTCGTAACAAAGCAGACAAAGAAAAGAAAGAATGCGAATAATATACACACCTGCACATGATATGTTCCCGCGAGAACCAAGGTCTAGATGTACAGAAAGGGCACCTCAGGTTGCTATCTGGAAAAAAACGCGCTCTGAAATCCGCTGACAGCATATGACCTGTGACCATTCTGGAGAAGCGAGCAAAATGTGTGACCTTGCCGTCACACGCATCCACAAATCGCCAACGTTTCTTCCCCAGCGACGGTAAGACTTCTCTTTTGCGCCCATTTAGCAGCTTTATAAAACTGCGCCCTCGAACAGCCGAAAACTTCCACAAGCGTCTCCACAATCTTCCCCCATCCTTTTTGAACTGATTTGCACACATCGCTATGGTGCGCAAACTTCTGTTCACAGTATCTTCCTCGTTAATCTTTACAAGAGTGTCCACTTCTTCATTCTCCGCAATTCCCATATGGCTTGGACACCATGAAAGAGTAATCGAATGCTGAGCATTCCCTTCTAACCATACTCGTAATTTTTTCATCGCGCTAATTGACGTGAATTGATGATCCTTCACATTTGTGTCGAAGATCCCTGGTTATCGTTTGTGGCGAGGAGAGAGAAAAAAGCATACTTTCACATGGCTGCAACGAGGGCAACAAGAGCTTGCAAATCGGTGTGCGAGGCTTGATCATGCGTGGTGTCATGCCAATCGATCAACGGCCTCGGATCTTGCTCATCATCTTCTTTGATACCATAGCGCCAATGAGGACCGATAACACCAATCCAATACACCTGCGAAACTGCAGTTCCTGCTGAAGGCAGCATCCGTCTGTCGCTTGATCTCTTCGAACAGACGGGATTGTCATGACCTACTGCGCCTCACACGCCTTCTTCTCGCCGTCGATCCGTCATTCCCAACATTCCCCCTCGGATTGATGCCTATACCCATCATCTTCTGTCAAACGCTCGTGTTGGATGCGAGGTAGTCCCTTCGTAAATAAATCAGCTAGGTTATCCTTGCTTCGTATGTAGCGTATCTTGAGTTGCTCGGTTTTGACGAGATCGCGAATGAAATGTAAAGCGATGTCGATGTGTTTAGTACGCGCAGTGGAATTCCGGATGGTGTGCAATGGCTATAGCCCGCCTGATTGTCGCTAAGGATAGTGGGCGTGTTCTGTATGAATCCTAGTTCGCCGAAAAGTGTGTGTATCCAAAGCACTTCTCGTGGCAACATGAGAGGCCGCAATATATTCGGCTTCGGCGGTCGAAAGAGCAATCACGCTCTGCTTCTTGGAACTCCACGCGATGGCACCCCCCTGCGAATAACACGATATAGCCGCTCATAGATTTGCGGCTCGCTTGGGAAGTCAGTGTCACAGAAGAAAATGGGTTCATCCTCATCTTTTCCTCTCCCTCCATATCCTATTCCATAATCCTTCGTCCCCTTCAAGTATCTCCATACTCTTTTCATGGCTGTCCAATGTCGTGGTTTGGATTGTGAGCAAACTGTCCAAGTCGAGTAGTTGCGAATATGATGTCAGCGCGAGTAATGGTCACCAACGGCGCTCCTTGAACTCCGACCACCATCATCCCCCCATCTGTTTTCGCATCCAGCTCTTCTCTTCCCCTCTGGCTGGTTTTGTCTGTTCTGGCCCTTCGCCTCAGGCCATCTGCTCATTTGTCCTTCGACAGCAGCCATTTAAAGTCCCTTGCTGGGACACATGCTTTCATCAATCCAGTACACTCTATGTCAATGCTACACTGCATGGAACTGGTGGAGTTCATGGATAATAACACTATAGTGCACAAAGATGTAATGATGGTGAATGTGGGATGCAACAAGACTTGAGAGTGAGAATGAGACTAGGAGGACATGACTAGAACTGGGACTCAAGGGGGACTGTATTCTGGGGATCTAATCTGGTATGTTAAGCTGGGCTGGTATGTTGTACATGAGCTTTATATACATTTTTCTCTCTAACTATTGAAGTAACACTTGTAAAATTTTCACCTTGCAACCATATATCCAAATCCATCTTGAAGTGTTGAAACAAGCAATGGCAGTGCAGAGTGAGGCTTAGTAAGTGAGGGGACTTACTGAGTACTATGTAGAATGCTTAGGAGCTAGGGCTCAACTATGCAATAGATCAGGAGATGTATTTTAGCAGTGCAGAGAGCACTACTTATATACAGTTATAGAAATCACATGTAACTACATCTAATATACTCATATCTAGTAATGCGCAGCTTCCTGCTGCACATGGTGTCATATTGCTGCACATTGTACAGCAATCTGTCAATACTTGATGTGTGAAACATGCTTCATGCATTGTGTCTCACACACTGTCATTTCATACTGTTCCTGGGATGAAACTCTATAATATCTGTCAAACTCTATAAGAGTGTCAACAGTGTACAAATATCAGATTATATTTGTGATTTGGTGAGCATTCATAAATAACAATATAATATATCAAGCTATGAGTTCAATACTCAAAGCTCCAGATCATTATTTATTCAACACTCCCCCATGCTGAGAAATCACTAATCCAATTTCAGATCTTAACTTTGTGAATTTATCAAAAGACAAATTTTTAGTCAAGATATCAGCAAGTTGCTGATTTGTGGGAATATACACAATGTTCCACTTTTCCTTCCTCTATGCATTCTCTAACATAGTGGTAGCAGATGTCTATGTGCTTAGATCTATGCTCTTTGAGCAGGATTAGAAGCTAAAAGATTGCTCCTTGATTATCTACTCCTAATTGAATCATTTTTATAGTCTTTCCAATTTCATGGAATAAGACTCTATCCAGACTATCTGTCTTGATGTATCAGACAGACTCATATATTCTGCTTCTGTTGATGACAAAGCAACTGTCTTTTGTTTCCTTGAAACCCAACTAACTGGTCCTCCAGCTAGTTTTACTATGTATCCAGTGACTGATCTTCTATTAATCTGGTCACCTGCCCAGTCTGCATCACAATATGCAATGAATCCTTCATGATTCTTCCCATTATACACTATTTTGCCATTAATGTTGGTGGCAACATATTTGATAATGTATAATGCCTTCTGGATATGCTCTTCAGAAGGATTAACCATAAATTGTGACATCATTATTACTGCAAATGCAATATCTGGATGAGTTCCAAGAGTTAAATATAATAATGATCCAATTATGGATTGGTAATAGCTTCTTTGCTCAGAAGTTGCTGTTCCTTCATTTGGTTTAGGAACATACCCTGCTGGTAATGGTGTTCTAGCAGGTTTAGCATTTTCTTGACAAAAATGCTTAACAACTTTCTTAGCATAGTCTATTTGATCAATTATCAGTAATTGATTTGGTCTATCTCGAGATATCTTCATCCCTAGATATTCAGAAATTTGTCCTAAGTCTCTACATTCCCATATTTTCATGAACTTGCTCTTTTTGTCTAATAAGAGTTTTTTGTCATTTCCCAGAAATAGTACATCATCAACATATAGTATGACAACTATTATTGATCCTTGTTTTTTAAGGATATAAACTCCTGTATCCAAAAGACATCTATTAAATCCTAAGGATTTCAAGCTTTTATCAGCTTGTTTATTCCAAGCATATGATGCTTGTTTAAGACCATATAGGGCCTTTTTAAATCTATAGACTTTCCCTCTTGTCCTTTTGTGACAAAACCTTCTGGCTGTTCCATATAAATTTCTTCATCAAGATTTCCATATAGGAAAGCTGTTTTAACATCTAGTGCCTCGATTTCCCAATTTTCGAGTGCAGCTGAAGCCAGAAGTAATCTCACTGTTTCAAATCATGCAACAGGAGAAAAGGTGTCATCATAATCTATGCCAGGTATTTGTGAAAACCCTTTAGCAACAAGTTGAGCACATTTTCGACCATCACTTTTAATATTGTAAACCCATCTACACTTCACAGGTTTACGATCTCTTGGACCATCAACTAACTCCCAAACATCTCATTGGAATAGAGCTTCAATCTCATCCTCCATAGCTTTAATCCATTCTTGAAAAGCTTTAGGATCAGATTCTTTAATTTTTAACATGTCCCTAAAATGAACAGGGATATCAGATTTAGGTAATACTGCTTTTGAGAGTAGGAAATTGATAAATTTCCCTCCTCCCTCTTTTTGTAACTGATTAAGCAGCATATCTATATCTGTAATTCCTTTATCCTGAATAATACCAGGATCAGATTCATCTGATATTTCGCTTGAAGTGTCTTTTTGACTATCAGAGTCTTCAGACTCATTGAAAGGATTCTTTTCCAGTTGTTTTTCAATCTCAAGAGGAGTTTTCTTTCCATAAATATTACCCTCCTTATAAACTGGTTTCCTTTCTCTAGTACTTCGGCAAAGTGGGAAGGGAATAGGTTCAGGTTGTTTTTGGGATTGTCTTTCTGTAACCTTTCTCTCTTTTTGTGTTCTTTTGATATCTGGTGGTGCATGATGTTGTATCCCAGGCCATCTACTGGAATTCTCTTTGGATCTGTTTTCACTTGATCCTCAAACATCAGGTCTGACAGGTAAATCCTGTTCTCCACCATTATTATTAGGCTCTATATCATCATTCTCATGAGATGAATTATGCTCTTCATCTGGTGTAAGATCATGATTGAATGATGGTTTATATAGTTTGGGATCATTGTCATCACTATCGAGATGATTGTTGTTTTGGGAGTTGGAGTCAGATTCATGTCCATTTTGATCCCTTTGGTTAATACCTGGTGGACTTTTAAATAGTCTATCTTTATTATAATTTTTGCTTTTTCGTGGAAATACTGATTCATTAAATAGTGCTTTAACACCAATGAATATAGTGTTATCTTTCTTCATAAATTTATAAGCTTTAGATCCTATGTCATAACCAATAAAGGTCATTGGTTCAGATCTTGGTGACAGCTTATCTTTATGAATTTCTTTAGGTATGTAAACCCAAGCTAGACAACCAAACACTTTAAGGTAATGAACATCAGGTTTTTCACCTGTCATGTTTTTCATAGGGTGTAGACCAATTTGTCCTTCGTAATGGTGTGTGATTGTATACATGGATAGCAGTTTCAAAGGCAAATTCCCACCATGATTTTGGGCAGGAAGATTCTAATTCCATACTTTTTGCTTTTTCAAGTATAGTATCATTTAATCGTTCAGCATGACCATTTTGTTGATGTATATGAGGTGCACTTTGTTCTCTAAAGATTCCTTTTGAAGCAAGAAACTTGCTAAATTCATGCAACTTGAATTCCCCCCCTCGATCTGATCTGAAACATTTAACTCTACTGCTATATTGATTTTCCATGAGTTCTACATAACTCTTGAAAGCAGTAAATGTTTCTGATTTAGTTCGAAGAAGCACCATATAAGCATAGGAAGAATAATCATCTAGTATCATAAGACACCATTTCTTTCAATGATAAGATTCCATAGGCAATTCTAATAAGTCTGCATGAATCAATTCAAGTGGCTTGGAAGCTTGCTTGATTGATGTAGGAAAAGATTTATTATGCATGTTTCCTTGTGCACATCCAGGACAAATTGTATCTGTTGATGGTATAGATAATTTGTCAAACCCTTTTGTATGATCGAAGACATGTTTTAATACATTTTTAGATGGGTGACCCAATCTTCAATGCCAAGTGTTATAATCCACTATATGAACTGAAGGTTCAGCCATTTTTATTCTTGGATGGACTATTTCAGTCAAAATCCAATGAATGGGATCTCCTATATGTCTAGGATATGCCATTATAAATGGTTGCCCAGTTTTTAGCAAAAATATAGTACTATACTTATCTGATTTTTCATAAAAGCCTTGTAGCTTTAGTTGTCCAGATGATATAAGTCTGACACTAGCTGCAGGCATATAGCAAACTTTTTCAAGTTTAATGACATGTTTATGTTTATGCGCAGTTTCTACCTGTAGGAACACAGTTCCTTCTCCAAGTATAGCTACTTGAGATCATTTATCAGCTGTAAATACAGGCTGTGAAACTTTAAAAGGATGATATTCAGAGAAATCTTTGATTTCAGGAGTTATGTGAATAGATGCTCCTGAATCAATCATCCATGGAGTTCCTTTGGACTCAAATTCTTTACACTTGTCACAACCACACACTTTTATCTTACTACTCATTTTTGGAATGGAGGCAACTAAAGTGATATATTCATTGCTATTTAAAGTAGTACAAATACTACTATCTACATTGTTACCTTTAAAATCAAGATGCCTCATAATTTGGCTCGTCTTGATAGTCCTCACTGATTTTTTATCAGGGAAGAACTTTTGAGTAGAAAGATTTATGTACTGATATTCCCCTTCAGCTACATCATAGAAGTCTTCCCCTAAAGAGACTGTATCTGACATATTGTCCATTTCAATATCAGCCCTTTCATCTAGGACTTTGAAATGGTTTTCTGCAATTGGATCAACCACCATTTGCATTTCTACATTATCAGCTACTGAATATCCTTGAGCCTTCAGTTGCTGTAGATTTGGGGCTAATGGTGCCATTCTTTGAATCAAGGGTAGTGCAGGATCTATCCTGTCTACTAAGTGAGCAAATTTAGGTGCATTCACTTTCCTGGTCTCCCCAGTATTGTTCTTTTGTTGTTGATCTAATAGAAAGGCCTTCTTTTTCTTTTTATTGTCACGGTTAATCTTATTCCTTTCTTGATTAGACAAGAACTGTGGTTTGCCAGAGTTAAAGGGTCTGGAAGACGGTCCTGGTGTCGTCCATTTTCCTTTATTTTGATTTGAAGAATATGAATTCTGGTTATTAAAACCAGGTTTGTAGTTATTCTGGTTACTAGGACCAGAATTTTGTTGTTGATTCCAATTAGGCCTGTTAGGGCCTTTGGGAAGCTTCACTTGAGCAGTGTGAACAACCCCCCAGAAGATGTTCTCCGCCTTTGAGATTCTTCCTCTATTTTTGGAAGAATATCAGCAAGTTTCAAATCACTTGCTTTTGTCGTTAATAATACACTAGATGAGACACTGTCCCATCCATGTGGTAAGGATGCTAACACTACCATTGCTAGCATATTGTTTGGGAAGGTAAAGCCATTGACAGAAAGTCAATTAGCTGTTGTCAATAGCTCATTGACTGACTCTGTCAATTTATTGGTGTTGTTGGTGAAAGACATTTAGATGTAAAAGTGTTGGTAGATTTATTTGATTTGTTCTGTAAAAAGGAGGTAAGCAACAGTCTAAAAAGACTTTCATTGCTCAGAACAAAGGTATGGACATCGAGTTTTTCGATTTTATTCTCCCATGATAAATGCCTGAGCATGTGCATAAACATGGTAGTTTGCTTTTGTCATAATGTGCTATAATTCTTCGCCAGAAGGGGATCCAACCCTTCAGGAGTGCTTGGGGGCTCCATCAAGTTCCCCACAGTGATAAAAATATCCTCCACTATTTATAGATAAAGTAATAAACTATTGATATGACACTAAGGAGTGTCCTATTGTAAATGGGATGCTAATCAGTGCCCATCACTGGTCTGCATGTACCAGGGAACAATGTCCCATGCAGCACGACCCTTATACAGAATTACTACTATTTTTAATTTTGGAGAACAATTTTATGCTGACGAAAACAGCCTACATAAGCACTTAATTATTCATGGCCAATGGGGGGGTGCGAAACCTTTCCAGATCTAAGTGATTAAACCTAGATCCTTTATTTGTCATAGGACAGCCCTAAACCCGAGTGATTTAAATGGTTCACCAGACCAGGTAATTTATTGATTTACCAATCAAGACTACATTTTTTATATTAACCCAGATATTGCAGAACCAGGGACTGGTGAAGTGTGTCACACTAGTGATTATTGTCACGCCATCCAAGGCGGTCACACAAATCCCAAGTGTTAGAGGCTTGTTAGGATGAGTGAGAAGCATTCCTGTCATGCTTCAAGAGATAGCACATTAGTGACAAAATTGGATGTATACTACTTTAATTACAGTACTATGGGTGCATCCATTACTTCCCTTGTTTACCTTTGTTATGACAAAAGGGTGCTGACACATGTAATATGCATAGCACAAGGTTTTCATTTATGCGGGGCCCATAACCTGTTGAAATGAGCAACAGCAGTGCAGAGCGAGGCTTAGTAAGCGAGGGGACTTACTGAGTACTGTGTAGAACGCTTAGGAGCTAGGGCTCAACTATGCAATAGATCAGGAGATGTATTTTAGCAGTGCAGAGAGTGCTACTTATATACAGTTATAGAAATCACATGTAACTACATCTAATATACCTATATCTAGTAATGCGCAGCTTCCTGCTGTGTATTGCACCATACCTGCTGCGCATGGTGTCATATTGCTGCGCATTGTACAGCAATCTGTCAATACTTGACATGTGAAACATGCTTCATGCATTGTGTCTCACACATTGTCATTTCATACTGTTCCTGGGATGAAACTCTATAATATCTGTCAAACTCTATAAGAGTGTCAACAGTGTACAAATATCAGATTATATTTGTGATTTGGTGAGCATTCATAAATAATGATATAATATATCAAGCTATGAGTTCAATACTCAAAGCTCCAGATCATTATTTATTCAACATGAAGGTCTTCACACGATGGGGCTAGCTGAGGGACATGATGGTGGAATATGAGCGCCATGGTGGGAACCAATACTGTGACCCTATGTGGGATGCTAATAGACTTGTTGGATTGAAATAGACTTGCCTGATTGCTGTGTGTGGCAACTCTGGAATTCATCTGACTTGACACAGCCCTGTTCTTGCTATTCCATGGACCTGACTAGTCTATACTGTAGCTGGTTGTCAGCCAATGGCTTTACTCATCTGCTAGGGTCCTAATCTGCTGCGTTGGTGCATCGCTAGGGATGACATGGCTATTGGATCTTGGAATGTAGATCTTCCTAACATGGATATGTCTTGATGGTGCAGTCCCTTCTCTGGTGAACTAAGCTGTGCCGGCTGACAATTTTCATGTGACTTGGCCGATGTGGTGCTGACTTTGGGTGCAAACGACTGACTGGTGTGGGGTATGGATGGCATATGTGGGAGGCAACTTGCTTGTTGGTTGTGGGTGACACTTTCCTTACCGCAGAAAAATGCGGAGTTGCATGGAGTTGCTCGGAGTTGCTCGCCGCTATTGCAGAACACCTGTGGATGACTCCTCTACACCCTTACCTCAGAATGATGCTCATCATCTCCCCCCCACTTAAAAATCTGACTGTCCTCAGTCAGTCGTGCAAAGGAACTGGATGGTCGATTGCTGGTGGTCGAAATGAAATGGAAATAGAATCTTGATAAATGAAGAATGGCGAATGGTGTAGCTATGTACTGGGTATATTGCAGAATTTGTGCCATCTGTCTTCTGTTTTCAGTAGCTGCCTCCTGGGTCAGGGTTGTCATCTATATCTGGCCAATTGTTGATTACTGATTCATTGTCACTACTGTTACTGTCACTGCTTAATATATCTTCATCATATGTCACCCATAGGTGGTGAGTGGAATGGTGGACGTAATGTGGTACTTGTGTATGATGCTTGATGTTCTGGTCTTGAGGCATTGGAGTTGGGGCAGAATTGGCTGGAGTGTGATGGGGTTTGACAGGGTAACTAGGCTTGATTATATTCTCTACTGGGGACTTGGTGGCTGTTACTGAGGACTTGATGATTGGGAACTTGGTTGAAATTTGTGAAATTGTGGAACTGAACTTGGCAGGCTGACTATTGAGGACAGAGGCTGGTGGGTCTGGTGTGTAAATGTCAGGGTCAGTTTTGTGGTGGCTGGTGCTGGTTGATGGGGTATATTCTTCTATGTTGCTGGGTGTCTGCTGGGCTGGTTCAGTGGTGGTGCTACAGTTTTCCTCTCTGTGACTTGCAATTATTTCCTTGAGGCTTACTGAAAATCCTGGTACTTCTCCTCGCATGTTTCGACGAATCTGGGTGGTCCACGGGGTATGGCTGGGGTTGTGATGACTGGTGCTGGTGCTGGTTCTGTTGCTGGTATGCAGTGTGGAGTCAAGGCTTCATGCATCTCATGGCAGGCATCAGGCGAGGCTGCTAGGAGCTCCTTGAAGCTAATGTTCATGGTGGGACTCATAAGGACATGTTTGAAAATTTGATTGACTGCTTGCAGATTTTGCACGGGAGTGGTGGTGGTGTACAACTGGTCTTTGCTTTTTGCTCTGAATGGTTGCTCTGTTGGTGGCTGATAAAAGGGGTGCATGAATGGCTGATCTTGGGTCCTGGTGACTTCTGGTGAGGTAAGCTTTTCAAGCATCAGGGCTGGTGCAGCTGGTGCTGGTACTGCTGCTGCTGTCTGCAATTCTGTTCCTTTCACCTGAAGTGGAATTTCTACTCTGTCAGATACTACCTGTTTCTTTGCTGCTTTCAATGCTAGAAGGGTCCTCTGCATCTGTTCAATTTCCTCATCAATGTCATCTGTGGGGTGCACTTCTGTCTCGTAACTCAGAAGTGGTGTGGTGCTTAATGAAGCTGCTGGCTCCTGGTGGTTGTTGCAGGGTGAATAGAACATCAAGGAACAAAATCTGGAACTTGATCCTAGCGGGACTGCATTAGAACTGGCTGGTGTGGTTTGTGACCAATTCCACGGGGCTGGTGCACAAGTCTGGTTTGTTGCAACTGACTGGTTTAGCAACTGTAGCATTGTTTGAGTCTGTCGCAAGCTCTGGGCCATCTTCTCTACTAAACCAAACATGTCTTCTGTCTTTACTCTGGGTGTCATTACTGGCTCAGATTTGACTAGCGGAGTTGATGCAGAATTGGCAGGATAGACTGCAGAATTGGCGAGGTACACTGTGGAGTTGGCAGAATTGATAGGGTACACTACAGAGTTGGCAGAATTGACAATACGGGGTGCAGTGGGCTTGTTGATCAGTTTATTGTAGAATGACAAGCCTTGAATGACTTCTTTCACAGCTGCTAGGGTTTGCTTGAGGGAGTATGGGTCATCATGGTGCATGTTCAGGTAGTGGCTTCACATGTAGTGATACATTTCTATTCCAATGCAGACTTGGAATCCCTTGAAGAAGTATTCACATTGCTGGTGCGTCGTGAGTTGTCCATTCCTAATGAGATACCTAATGATCACTAAAAATTGCTGGTAGTAGCTGCATAGTTCTTCCGCAGTTTTGATTCTGAGCTGGAAAGTCTCTTCCACTAGTCGATCCAAATCTGACTGAGTGTGCTCATGCTCATTGATTACTCCAGCATATAGCATGATGACTGCTGCTTTGAACTCCTTGTACATAGATGCTGTGCCATAGGTGTCAACTCCTTTCCATAAATCATACTCTGTGTCATGGAGATAACATAGCACATATGCCTTCTTTTGCTGTGCAGAATTGATTCTGGCTTCACTAAATAGCAACTCAAGCTCATTGAAATAGCCTGTGAGGTGGCAGGGTTGGCTGGAGTCGAAGTGGGGTGCTGTGTCATCATAGTGAGTGGGCATGGGCTTGGTGGGCTGGGCATAGTCGGTCATTGTAGCTTTTGTAGAACTAGACTGTTGGAGCTAAAGGTTGATGAACTGGCACTGAAGCTACTGGAACTGGTGGAAACTGAAGATGTCAAAGGAGCAGAATTGCCGGGGTTGGCATAGTGTCTGGGGACTCGTTGATCATGGGGCAACTTGGGCAGTGTTGACAGCATAATTCTTTCAAAGGCCTCACTGGGGCAGCCAATTTGATATGTTCACTCTGCTATTGGAAATAGGGAGGAAAGGAGAGGTGTGAGGTTGTGAAAGGATTCCCGTCAACTCCAGTATGCTCTATGTCAATGCTACACTGTGTGGAACTGGTGGAGTTTGTGGATAATAATGCTATAGCACACAAAGATGTAATGACAGTGAACACGGGATGCAACAAGACTTGAGAGCAAGAATGAGACTAGGAGGATGTGACTAGAACTGGGACTCAATGGGGACTGTATTCTGGGGATCTAATCTGGTATGTTAAGCTGGGCTGGTATGTTGTACATGAGCTTTATATACATTTTTCTCTCTAACTATTGAAGTAACACTTGTAAAATTTTCACCTCACAACCATATATCCAAATCCATCTTGAAGGTCTTCACACGATGGGGCTAGCTGAGGGATGCAATGGTGGAATATGAGCACCACAGTGGGAACCAATACTGCGACCCTATGTGGGATGCTAATAGACTTGTTGGATTGAAATAGACTTGCCTGATTGCTGTGCGCGGCAACTCTGGGGTTCATCTGACTTGACACAGCCCTGTTCTTGCTATTCCATGGACCTGACTAGTCTATACCATAGCTGGTTGTTGGCCAATGGCTTTACTTGTCCGCTAGGGTCCTAATCCACTGCATTGGTGTGTTGCTAGGGATGACATGGCTATTGGATCTTGGAATGTAGATCTTCCTAACGTGGATATGTCTTGATGGTGTGGTCCCTTCTCCAGTGAACTAAGCTGTGCCAGCTGACAATTTTCATGTGACTTGGCTGATGTGGTGCTGACTTCGGGTGCAAACAACTGACTGGTGTGGGGTATGGATGGCCTTACTGCAGAAAAATGTGGAGTTGTGCAGAGTTGCTTGGAGTTGCTCATTGCTATCGTGGAACACCTGTGGATGACTCCTCTACACCCTTACCTCAGAACAATGCTCATCACTGTGTTCACCATCATTACATACTCGCATGCTAGAATGTGATTATCTGTGAACTCCGCAGTTCTGCATGCTGTAGCATTGGCATCAAGTGCACCAGAGTTGATGGGAATCCTTTCACAACCTCACACTTCTCCTCTCCTCCCTATTTCTAATAGTGGAGCGAACTTATCACTGCTTGGATGGACCAGCCTCCAACCCTGTGCTCACTGTGTGTGCCCACTTCTGCTTCCATTGAGCCCACACGGTCTCCTTTTGATTCATGGTGACCAGTGCCACCAATGTCACTTCATCTTGTTCCTCCATCATTGCCTCGTCTGCCTCCACCTGTGCCCAGACCATTGCAACATCCAAAGAAGAGCCTGGCTGGTGATCAGGCAGGAGCAGGTGCACCCAAGGGCGGACAGCTTGTTGGTGGCATGTCTCGACCTCCTGTTGTCTCCACTCAAGTTCTGCAGCCTCCTCTTCTGCAGTCTGCCTCTGTGCCTCTTCTTCTTTGTGAGCCTTTTGTCACACTTCCTCTTCTGCTTGAGCCCTCTTTTCTGCAGCTTCTCTCTCCTCTCGCCACATCCACTCCACCTCTTCCACAGCCCTTTGCTGTGCTTCTTCCTCTTCTCGGGCCCTTCACTCTGTGGCCTCCTGCTCTTCACAAGCCTTCTGCTCAGCTGCCTCTTGCTGCTTGCAGGCCTGCTCAGCCTTTAATACAGCCAAGTGAGCCATGGCCTCTTCATGGGCTTTCTTCTCCAGCTCCTCTTCCTCCCATTTCAGTTGCACCTCCATGTGCATGATCTCTTCATCGGAGTTGGATTCAGAGAGTTGGTGAGGTGAAGACATGATGGTGGAGATGAAGGGGAGTAGGAGAATGAACTTTAAGCTAATTTGACAGAGGCCCCAATCACATGATCCTGTGACTGGAAGTTAACATAACCGAGTAGCATGCACAGCCAAGGCCCAATTCCATGGACCACGCTTTCCTGAATGTAGAGAAGACTTCTGCCCACAGGTGGACCAAGACGGATCACATGTTATAAGCCCACCAGGCATCCATGCATGTTTCATTTATATTTCAGTCTCATTCATAGTATAGTTTTCCTTTTATTTCATTTATAGGTCTCACACCACATGAAAAGCACTGCAGTTGAACCTCCAGCAATCGATTATCCAATCCCTTTGTGCAACTGACTGAGGACAGTCAGATTTTTAAGTGGGGGGGAGATGATCAGCATTGTTCCTGTGTGGCAGTGTATAGGTATCAGACAGACTAGTCTCAGCACTAGACATTAGAAACCTTACCCTCACTAGGATGATACATGCCCTGACCCCATCGCTTAGCATCTGTACTCATCTGAGGTCTTCCACAGCTCTTCTGTGTTATGAGCATAACTCATTCCCTTCAATTTTCACAGTAACAACATCGATGACACTTATGGAGATATGGACTTAGAGAGCCGGGATATATTTTTCTTTTCTTTTTATCTTTTTATCTGGACTGAAATGTATAGATACAAGGGCTGGATGATGAGACATCACTATAGGATGCCTATGTGAACACTGCAGCCCTTATTAGGAAGGTGGTTAGATCAGCATTGGTTATGGGACATACCGAGTGCTGACTGGGATGATGGCCCGATGATGGGCCTAGACTGCAACTGGAACGCAGGTCTAGATGCGCCTGAGGGGCAACATGGGAATGCTTGAAGGTACCAACGGATTGGTACTGGCATTCATGGGAATCAGCCGAGAACACAAGACAATAGTGTGGCCACATATGGAAGGACAGAGTGTGGGTGTGAGAGGAATACTCCTAGGATGGTATGATGGGCACAGACTTGGCTGCTGCACATTGATCCTGGCTTGAGGGACTTTAGCTGTGCACTGACTGCACACAGACCATGGCTAGAGGTATATAAGGGCTGTAGTATAGTGTAGGTAGCCCTCAAGTCTCTAGATAGTTTTTGTCACCTAGACATTACTAGCAGAGCAATTGACTTGTCTTTGGCTTAACAAGCCATCACTGTGGGATCTTGAGGGTTGTGTTTAGGGACCTCCTAACATTCTGTCTCCTGCGTATGCTGTCCAAACCCCATGCCAGTCAGTTGTTCACCCCTGATAAAGCACACCATTGGTTGATCCACATAAAACTGCCAGCTGGCACAGCTTAGTTCACTGGAGAAGGGACAGGTGCCATCAAAGCAATATCTGCATTAGGAAAGGATCTACATTCCACAATGCTAGGGTCACCCATACACGGATGCCACGTCATCCCTAGCGACACACTGACATAGCGGATCAGGCCCCTAGTGGACAAGTAAACCCATCAGCTGACAACCAACTATGGTATAGACCAGTCAGGTTTGCAGAAAATAGAGAACAGGGATGCACCAAGCCAGATGAATCCCAGAGCTGCCGCCAACAGTGATCAGCAATGTCTATTTCCAGTTTATGACTCTATTAGTGTCCCGCTGATGAGCATCATGCTGAGGTAAGAGTGTAGAGGAGTCATCCGCAGGAATTCTGCGATAGCAACAAGCAACTCCGAGCAATTCTGTGCAACTCCACGATTTTCCGCAATTTCCTGCAGTAAGGCAAGCGTTGCCCATGACCAACAATCGAGTCACCTCCCACAGACCCCACACCAGTCAGCCATTCACACCTGATGTCAGCACCCCATTGGCCGAGTTGCAGGAAAATTGTCAGCCAGCATAGTTTAGATCACTGGAGAAGGGACCACACCATCAAGACACATCCACATTAGGAAGATCTACATTCCAAGATCCAATTGACATGTCATCCATAGTGATGCACCAATGCAGTGGATTAGGACCCTAGTGGATGAGTAAAGCCATCAGCCGATGACCAGCTCCAGTAACCCTAAGTCAGGTCCATGGAATATCAAGAACAGGGCTGTGTCAAGTCAGATGAACCCTGGAGTTGCTGTGCACAGCAATCAGTCAAGGTCTATTTCAATCTGACAAGTCTATTAGCATCCTGCACAGGGTCATGGTATTGGCTCTCACCACAGCACTTGTATACCACCATTGTGTCCCTCAGCTAGCCCCATCATGTGAAGACCTTCAAGATGGATTTGGGTATATGGTTGTGAGGTGAAATTTTACAAGTGTTATTTTGTTATCTAGAGTAGAAAATTGTATATAAAGCCCATGTACAACATAGCTTAACATACCAGCTTGATACCAGATTAGATCCCCAGAATATAGTAGACCCCAGTCCCTTCAAGCCTCAGCTTCATCATGCTCTCCTTGTCTTGTCTGCATCTCTAAGCCTTGTTATACTCCATGTCCTGCATTCTCACCATTATGCACTTGCGCACTTAATGTTATTATCTGCAAACTCTGCCAGTTCCATGCATCATAGCATTAACATCAAGCGCACCAGAGTTGATGGGACTTCTTCAATGACCTCACACCTTCCTGTTCCTCCCTATTTCCAATAGCAGGGCGAACTTATCACCATGTTGGGTTGTGATATTGGTTCTCACGATGGCACTCCTATACCACCATCATGTCCCTCAGCTAGCCCCATTGCATGAAGACTTTCAAGACAGATTTGGATATACAGTTGCAAGGCGAAAATTTGCAGAGTTACTTCATTATTAGTAGGGTAGAAAAACATACATAAGCTCCTGTACAACACTTAGAAAAATAGAATAGTACACCCAGTTCCTTTGAGTCTTAGTTTTGTCATGCTCTCCTTGTCTAGTCTGCATCTCCAAGCCTTGTTCTACTCCATGTCCCACATTCTTGCCACTATGCACTTGTGTGCTGCATAGAATGTTATTATCCACAAACTCTGCTAGTTCCACATCTAGTAGTGTTGCCATTGAGTGCACCAGAATTGACGGGACTTCTTCAATGACCTCACACCTCTCCTTTCCTCCCTATTTCCATTAGTGGAGTGAACTTATCACCATGTTTGCTGTCATTGTGCTATAGCATTATTATCTGTGAACTCCACCAGTTCCACGCAGTGTAGCATTGACATTGAGCACACCAGAGTTGACGGGAATCCTTTCACAACCTCACACCTCTTCTTTCCTCCCTATTTCCAATAGCGGAGCGAACCTATCAGTGGTGGGGTTGGTTGGACTCGAAGCGGGGTGCAGCATCATCATAGCAAGTGGGCATGGGCTTGGTGGGCTGGGTGTAGTTGGTCATCTTTGCTTTCGAGGCCTCACTGGGGCAGCCAATTTGATAAGTTTGCTCCGCTATTGAAAATAGGGAGGAAAGGAAGGTGTGAGGTCATTGAAGAAGTCCTGTCAACTCCGGTGCACTCAATGGCAATGTTATGATACACAGAACTGGTGGAGTTTGCAGATAATAATGTCCTATGCAGCATGCAAGTGTGTAGCAGTGAGAATGTGGCATGCAGAGTAGAACAAGACAGAGAATGTGAGCAAGGCTAAGAGGACATGACTAGAAGCTGAAACTTGAGGAGAACTGGGGTGTACTATTCTGGGGATCTAATCTAGTGTGGTAATCTATTGTACATGGGCTTTATATATGATTTTCTCTCTACTAATAATGAAATAATACTTGTAAAATTTCACCTTGCAACCGTTTATCCAAATCCATCTTGAAGGTCTTCATGTGATGGGGCTATCTGAGGGATGCAATGGTGGAATACAAGCGCCATGGTGGGAACCAATATTGTGGCCTGACATGGTGATGAACCTACTCCTATGCCAGCTGGCAAGGGAGTGGTGAAGGGGTTGAGTCCAGGAAGGTTCCCAGCACCAAGGCTGAGTGCTCAGGTGTCATCTGTGGGTGCTGCGTGCAACTGGAGGCTGTGACGATGGCAGAGGTTGCATGTGATGAATGTGACTAGTGTACAAAGGTGTGGGGAAAGGAGTGTGGCCGAAACAAAAGAGATTATCATGGCAGGAGGTAAGCTACTTCATTGTGTGACATGTGACTATGTGACTATATAATGCTACACTGAGCCAGTGCTCATCAGCGGGATGCTAATAGACTCGTCAACTTGAAATAGACCTTAGCTGATCACTGTTGGCAGCAACTCCAGGGTTCATCTGACTTGATGCATCCCTGTTCTCAATATTCTGCAGACCTGACTGGTCTATACTGTAACTGATTGTCAGCTGATGGGTTTACCTGTCCACTAGGGTCCTAATCCACTGTATTGGTGTGTTGCTATGGATGACTTGGCAGCTGCATGTGGGTGACCCTTGGATTGTAGAATGCAGATCCTGCCTAATGCAGATATAGTGATGGTCCCTTCTCCAGTGATCTAAGCTGTGCCAACTGATGATTTTCTGTGGCTTGGCTGATGGAGTGCTGACATCGGGTGCGAATGGCTGACTGGTGTGGGGTTTTGATGGCATATGTGGGAGACGAGTTGGTCATTGGTTGTGGGCAATGCTTGCCTTACTGTGGATAATCGTGGAGTTGTGCAGAGTTGCTCAGAGTTGCTCATGGCTATTG
This sequence comes from Amanita molliuscula, assembly GCA_023014405.1. NCBI lineage: Eukaryota > Fungi > Basidiomycota > Agaricomycetes > Agaricales > Amanitaceae > Amanita > Amanita molliuscula. The sequence continues at coordinate 129,094 of JAEBUP010000093.1, read as the reverse complement.
CGGAATACCTGCAGATGACTCCTCTATGCCCTTACCTCAGAATGATGCTCATCACTGCATAATCCCCTACTTTGCCCACAAGAAACTAACTATACCAGAGAATGTGCTTGACACCCCCAAGGAACACATCCAGCAGATGTCCAACTCCAGCTCATTAGGTGACAACAACCCAGTCGACACAATGCCAGCAAACAGTGAAGGTGATGAAGATTTGAATGACAATCTTTCTGACATAGAAGAAAGCAAAGATATGTACTATACCTAGATAACCACAATTCCCAATTCCACTAAAAATCTGCCAACTCTGCACTGTTTAATTCTTGAAAACATACCCTGGACCACTAGTAATGTTTTTCTTCATCTCTCACCTACTTTTACGTACCTTTGTCTCATCTATAATTTTGATACAGACTCCCAGACAGCAATACTTTCTGATTGAAGATTACTAATCCATTTTCCAGAGTGCAAGAAGAGTTGTATTAGGCCAAGATACAAGAAGATAAAATATACAAAGAGGCCTGCAGAAAAACAAGATTAGCTGAAATGAGCCAGCGGCCCCATAGTGGAGTTGCCAGTCTCATCCATCACCTCCTCTCCCACTACTGCCACTGATGCCCCTGCCCCTGCACTTGCTGATGACCCCACTCATTCCACCACAACCCATTCTGGTGCCAACTCCTCAATGTACTCTAGCTCCTCACTAGAGGGTACTGGACTCCAATGCACATCTGACATGCTATGGTGATCTGCCCTGCCCTCGTTATCATATGGAGTGGGCAAGCACCCCATTGACCTTTCAAGCAAGACTTCAACATGACTGGAGGACCTGTGGAGGGAGCTTAACTCCCAGAACATTTCTGTTTGCATGTGTGACAACCCAATGAATGTTTGGGAGAGGGCAGTAAGGAGTTGGGTCTGATCATATAGTCATTGGTTTTGCTCATGGAGGAGCCAGTTTTGCTCTTGAAGAAGGGAGACAGCCTCCCTCATCCAGCCCATTGTTGGGACAGCTTCTGGTATCTGAGCCCTGTCACTCACACACTGTGGAACTGCCTCTTCCACAGCCTGGATCTTCATCATCGCTCATGACAACGACCTTCAACTTGACACTCTTCTTGTCCCACCCAGACATGGGAACGCCACCTATAAAGCACTTCTGGCAGAGGTGTTGGCACTCCACACAAACCTTGCTTTTTGGCCCAGGGGCCAGGTAACAGGTTATGCCTGCTAGCATGCACCTAAGCAAACAGTCAGGAAAGATGTAGGAAGGAAAGACAGACACTCACCGGTCACAAGGCAGGTCATTAGGTGACACCAACTTTGCCCACTTGGATGGATCTGCTTCCACCCCCATGCTTGCAGTGCATGCCCACTTCTGCTTCTGCTGAGCCTGTGTGGTCTCCTTTTGATTCATGGCAACCAGTGCTGCTAATGTTGCTTCATCTGCCTCCTCCATCATTGCTTCCTCCACCTCCACCTGCACCCAAACTGTCACAATGTCCAATGCAGAGCCCAGTTGACACTCAGGTAAGTGGAGTCATACCCAGGGTAACAACACTTGTTGGCAACGCATTTTGGCCTCCTGTCATTGCCACTTGAGTTCAGCAGCTGCCTCTTCCACAGCCAGCCTCCATGCTTCCTCTTCCTTGCGAGCCCACCTCTCCACTTCCTTGCAAGCCTGCCTCTCCACTTCCTCTCGAGCCCTCTCCTCAGCAGCTCTTCACCACACCTCCTCCTCTTCATGGGCTTTTCTTTCCACCTCCTCCCATGCATGCTGCTCCTCCTCCTCCCATTCCAGCTGTGCCTCCATGCATGCAATCTCATTGTCAGAGTTATAATCAGAAGTGGGCTGAGGAGATGACATGGTAGCAGATGATGAAAAGCAGTGGGAGAATTTTATGTGAAAGCAATGAAGGCTGCAATTGCATGATCCCATGATTGGAAGTCGACATAACCAAGTAGTGCACACAGCCAAGGCCCAATTCTGTGGACCCTGCTTTCCCGAATATGGAGAAAGACTTCTGCAGCTAAACCTCCAGCAATCAATTATCCAATCCCCTTCGTGTGACTGACTGAGGACAGTCAGATTTTTAAGTGAGGGGGAGATGATGAGCATCATTCTGGCATGGCAGTGTATAGGTATCAGACAGACTAGTCCCAGCACTAGACATTGGGAACCTTACCCTCACTAGGATTATACATGCCCTGACCCCATTGCTTAGCATCTGTACTCATCCGAGGTCTTCCACAAGTCTTCCATGCTAGCTATGAGCAACTCTGCCAACTCTGCAATTATCCACTATAAGGCAAGCACTGTTATGAGCATAACTCATTCCGCTCTTATTTTACAGTAACGACGTCGATGACACTTATGAAGATACGGACTCAGAGAGTTGGGATTCATTTTTCTTTTCTTTTTATCTATTTTTTTGGACTCAAATGTCTAGATACAAGGGCTGGACAATGAGACACTACAGAGGGATGCCTATGCAAACACTGCAGCCCTTATTAGGAAGGTGGATAGGTCAGCATTGGTTATGAAACATACCAAGTGCTGACTAGGACAACAGCCCAATGATGGGCCTATGCCATGAAGGGAATCATGGGCAGCATGGTGCCTGAGGGGCAATGTGAGAACACCTGCATGTACCAAGAGACCAGTACTGGGATTCATGGGAATGGCTGAAGGTGCTACACAATAAGATGCTGCTGTATATGGGGAGATTGGTGTGTAGGTAGCCCTTAAGTCTCTAGATAGTTTTTGTCACCTAGACATTACTAGAAGAGCAATTGACTCGTCTTTTGGCCTAACAAGCCATCACTGTGGGGTTTTGTGGTTGTGTTTAGGGACCTCCTAACATAATCTAGAGACTTTCCATTCTACCCCGTTGGTCTTACAGCACCAAGCAGTCTTGCTCGTCGTTGCTCACAGCACCAATGGCCTAGTTTCTTTCTGAGAGGTAGTAACCATGCAGCCTGCGACCTCTCCAGGCGACATCAACATCGACAGCATATACTGTCAATGTGTCAATGGGTCTCAAACAAGAGATCCTCAATATGCCCCATTGGGCCTGGCAACAAACCCTACTTGGGTAGTCTACACACATTTACAGATGAGAGTACTGGTATTGCCAGGAGAGCATAGGCAGGAGTCCACAGACGTGCCCTGGGTACAGTACACTGTATTTGCTGAAAAGCTCAGGAACGAGTGAAACAACTTGATTTACATTGTGTATCAAGGCTGATACAAAGTTCCTCTCACACTCCCTGTACAAGCAGTGACTATTTGGTTTTGTCACTGATAACTTGGCACAAAGATAGAGAGGTGAATTGCCAGGCCATGTATTTTGATAGCTTGCAGACCCACAACACAGCAGACAGTATCCCTCTTGTTTCCCAAGAGGTGTGAATACGACAGGTGCGGGTTTTTAGCTGATAGAATGGACCAATTGTCAGTGGAGGGCCCAAAGTTGGTTGAAGATCTTTTTTACAGATCACATATACAAGAGAGCATGTGTTGCTCATTTGAATACATTTTACCTCACGCCCAGGTGACACTTTCAGAGATTGGATGCATCTTCGAAGTGGACTGGGTTACTGATGATGATAGGGTCCCGACTGGACCAGCAGAGATTACCAGTGACACTATTTACCACCAATATGACAACCATGTACTACTGTGGTGGGTGTTCTTGAAAGAACAACAATGAGAGAAGCATGCTCATGTGCAAGAGACTATCCGGCAGCATGAAGCCAAAGAGTTATGAATCCAGACAGAGGCATGGGATGCCCTAATGGAACAATGGGCAGCAAGTTGAGCTGCATTACAGGCAAAACATGCCCTCAAAAGAGCAACCAGGGAATACCTTACCCTGACAAATTTACTGAACGACATGTTCAAAGGGGATGCATCCAGTCCTGTATGGAAAGCCCTGATGGCATCCAAATATAATCAATGGCTCATGATAATCATTGATGGAGAGAAGGCCATCCAAACTTATGGAGTGGCACTGGAAAAAATACGATATGAATGCCATACAAAGGAGTTGTATGAGCATGAAGGCATGACAATGGAACATGCTGATTGGAATGCGCTCATGCATGCACTGAGCGGAAACATCTCGCCAGGGTTCTGGTGGACCATTCGCATGGGTCCCATACCAGAACAACTTGCACCATCAGTTCTGGGGTTCTGTTACCTCAGCCTCATAAAGCCCAAATACTGGAACAAGTACAAGTGGCCGGCATACCCAACCATTAAAGCAATTTGGGACATGGAAACAGAATTCCGAAATGAAGGAGTTCATACAAGGTGGACTGCCACCAACCGAAAAGACATGGTGCATGTAGGCCTAGAAATGGCCAATGTAAATGGATGGGACATGGTGGAAATACTATTCACCAGTGGTCACAAGGAGCTCAGAGTGGGAGCAGAGCAAGTGGATAACCCCAAAGTAGGCAAAATCATAAGCCTAGGGGAGGAGAGTGATGTAGAAGTGCTAGAGCAACCAGCATGCTCAGATGCAGTGGCAGCTCTAGTAGAAATTGATCTGTGCTTATGGAATGGATGACCAGGACTCACGGAGCAGGCACAGAATGAACTGCACCCAAAGTACCCTGGATATTGTTACCTCTGGTTGGTGAAATGACAATACTGGAGTGCCTACAAATGGCTGGCATATCCGACAATCAGAGAAATTTATGGGTGGGATCTGGAACTCATGGATGAGCACCAACCCATATACTGGAGACAAACAAAGGGATGCAATCAGATGTGGCATTGCATCCGAGTATCTGGAGAACCAGGCAGATGGCCTTGGATGAAGGCAATGATGTGGCAGGGATATGGATTGCACTGAGTCGGTGTAGGAACCTTTTGGCTAACAGTTGATATGATCACCCATGCATACCATGCCTTTCTCGGGTACCAAGAACATTGGGCAGACACACAAACACTTGAGCCTCTGTCTGCCACACAACCTGCTGCAGCAGTAGCAGTAAGAGAAGATGAAATCAGTTGGCAAGCTGAAGAAAGACAGCAAGCCATCACCAGTGCAGGACAGGCAATAGCCGCCATGATAAATGAATATCAGCAGTCTAATCGAGCAGAACCTGACCCTCTCACAAAGGCAGAAATGCCTGACTACTACCAAGGAGATCCACAAATGGTGGATGGATGGTTATGCCAGATGGAAACATACTTCATGCTGGCTCGAGAGAAAGAACTGTTGCAAAAAATCTCAATATGCCTTTACAGAATTAAAGGTGGAAAAGGAGACAGAGTGGCAGACTGAAACTCAAAGCATTCCAAGAAGTGAAGCAGGAGTTTCAGGACAAAATCGATACCAGTGGTTGGAGTTCTGAATTACATTGGGCTCAACTGAATGTGGGAGAAGCCACCGACAATGATTGGGCTTGGAGAAGGCAGCCTCTAGTAAATCAATTCCCCTTCATGGACTGGACAGATTTCAAGAACCAGATGCATGAGTTCTTCATGTCCACTGAAACAAAGGAGAAGGCAATTGAGGTGCTTCTAAAGCTACAACAGGGAACAATGATAGTCAAGGACTACATCATTAAATTCAACTCCCTCACATCCTTAATGGACTGGAATGACCAAGCCCTAATCTCACAATTCCAGAACAACCTCAACCCAGCATTGGGAAGAGAGTTGATTCGATATGGAGGACTACTGGATGGTGCCACTTTGCATCAAATCCAGACAAGGGTGACGGCACTTGCACAAGCTTGGCAAAAGGCCAATGAGACCTACGGATTCTCTAAAACACAAAGAGAATACAAAGAGTGAGCTGAGCACCAGCAACCAACAGTTGCCCTCAATACCAATTTCGAGCACTGCCCCCTGCAGGGCCTTCATGGGTCAAGAAGGATCCTGATGCAATGGACATCGATAGGAAAAGGAAGGCAGTCACCTGTTCCTACTGTGGAAGGAGAGGGCACTCAGAAGAAGAGTGCAAATCAAAGGGACAAATCATCCACTGTTACAACTGTGGTGAAGAAGGCCACATAGCACTGGCTTGTACCAAGCCAAAGAGAATTACGATGGGTGAGAAAGGCAAACGAGCCATGTGGACCATCGTAGCTGGGGAAATGACCCAGGAAGAATATAGGGAGCTAGGAGAGCTCCAGGGTTTTGCAGAAAGCCAGTAGGCGAGCGCTCAGCACTGCTGGCTGCTACTCAGGTTTCCAAAGACAATGTATATGTAGACTCACAAATAAAAATGCATGATTTACTTTACAAATGCAGTGAGACATACATCATCTAAGGAACCTAAGAGTGAGCACAAAACAGGGAACATCTACAGACATGGACACCCCAGTGGATGTTAAGGAGAATTTGGGAACAACCCAAACAGATAGCCATAGAGTGCCTGCAGCAGTGGGTACACAAAAAACGAGTAAAGGAGGCGGATGGTCAACTGGTGGACCAATTAAATGCGATGATGGAGGCAGAAGCCTTATGGAATCTTGTACACCTACAAGAAAAAGTGGTACAAGGAAATGGCAGGCAAGAACTGGACCTAAAAGGAACAGTTACCACAATGGATACATTGAAGAGAATCAACATAACAATGTTGTTAGATTCCAGGTGCACAGGGTCATGCATCAGTGAGGAATTTGTAGAAAGGCATCAGCTGGCCAAATGACAACTAGTGCAGCCAGTACCAGTGTACAATGTGGACGGATCAAAGAACTCGTCCAGGAGCGTGGAATTCATGGTACAACTCAAACTACAAATTGGGGAGCATGAGGAAGTCATGGACTGTGCTGTCACAAGGTTGAGCAAAACTGATCTGTTCTTAGGATTCGACTGGTTGAGTCACCACAACCAAATGATTAACTGGAAAAAGAAATCATTGGAGTTCAACCGGTGCCCTGGAACTTTCTGGAAGTCTTTGTTGGTCCAAGAACCAGAGGATGAAATTGATGTGCCTTGAGGAGGGAGAGCAGTTGTTAGCAGTTCACATTGGTGAACCTGAATTATGCATTTGAGCGTATGCCTTGACAGCTACAAAGATAGCAGCTGAAGAGGCAGAGAGAACAAAAAAGCGAACTCTGGAGGAAGCAGTCCCCAGACATTACTTGGGTCATCAAAATGTTTTCAAAAAAGAAACCTTTGACGAGTTACCACCATGGCAGCAATGGGATCACACTATCGAGTTGATCCCCAGGTCTAATCCAGTTGACTGCAAGATATGTATATCCACTAAACCGGGATGAGCAGCAGCAACTGGACAAATTCAGTCAAGCAAATTGCCTATGGCATCTCCTTTCTTCTTTGTCAAGAAGAAGGATGGGAAATTGAGGCCAGTACAGGATTACCAGAGGTTAAATGAGATGACAGTAAAAAATCGCTATCCACTCCTGCTCATAGGAGAGCTAGTCAATAAACTTTCACAGGCAAAGGTCTTCTCAAAGATGGACATTCATTGGGGTTACAAAAATGTATGCATCAAAGAGGGAGATGAATGGAAGGCAGCATTCCAAACCAATAGAGGACTCTTCGAGCCTCTGGTCATGTTTTTTGGATTAACAAATTTGCTGGCAACTTTCCAGACCATGATGAATGATATCTTTTGAGTCGAGATAGCAGAGGGATGGGTCGTCATCTATATGGACAACACACTCATATTCTCAAAAAATCAGGCAGAATGTACAGTTCAGGTCAACTGTATTTTGGCAAAGCTTGAGGAACACAAACTGTCACTGAAACCAGAAAAATGTTTCTTTGACAAGACGGAGATGGACTTCCTGGGGGTCGTCATCAGTGAAAACTCAGTCCAGATGGAATCTGCCAAAGTAAAGGCAGTAATGGAGTGGTCAAAGCCTACGTGCAAGAAGGAAGTCCAGCAATTTTTGGGCTTTGTGAATTTCTACAGATGCTTTGTGAAAGACTTCATCAAGGTGGCAAAACCTCTAACCTGATTAACGGGAAAGGACGAGTGGCAATGGACCAAGCTTCAGGATGTGGCCTTTGATAGGCTAAAGAAAACTATTGCAGAGGAGGTGGTGCTGTGGATTCCTAACAAAGATGGGCAGTTCAGAGTAGAAGTGGATGCCTTGGACTTTGCCATTGGAGGAATCTTATCACAACAGGTGGAGGACGACAAATGGAAGCCGGTTGCTTTCATTTCAAAGTTGCTTAATGATGCTGAGCAAAACTACAAGATCTATGATAAGGAGATGCTTGCAGTTATGCACACTTTCTACAAATGGTCCCACTATCTCAAAGGGGCCAAACAGACAGTTGAGGTTCTAACAGATCACCAGAACCTAACATACTTTAGAAAGGCACAGAACCTTAACAGACGGCAGGCAAGATGGGTAATGGACTTGCAAGACTACAACTTCATGATTAAACACTGGAGTGGCAAGTCCAACACCAAGGCAGACTTATTGTCAAGATGGGTGGGACATGCCCATGGGGAAAACGATAATGAGGGGGTAGTTCTGTTGAAAGAACACCTCTTCATATGAGTGTTTGATGATGATTGTGCAATAGACGACATCATGAAAGATATCAGAGAAGTGCCCAAGTGGCAATGGGAGACCCAGGTGGTCAAAGGCCTCAAGAAAGCAGGGGGCAACTATAAATTGGAAAAAGGACTCGTCACTTGGAAAGGGAGAGTCTATGTACTGGTGGCAGTGGCATTGTGAGAGGACATCATTGCAATTCATCACTCTTGGGGACACTTGGGCATTGCAAAGACATTGGAGTCTTTGACATGAAACTTTTGGTGGCCAAATATGCATGAAGATATAGAGCACTACATTCCTGGCTGTGAGACTTGCCAGAAAGCAAAGCCAGACAGGACAGCACATGCAGCACCCTTACAACCCAATGAGGTTCCCTCTGAGCCATGGGAAATAATTTCTGTCGACTTCATAGGACCATTACCTGAGTCAAAAGGCAATGATATGATTTTGGTGATTGTGGATAGGTTCACCAAGAAATCATATTTCCTACCCACTACATCGGAAATTACCTCCCAGGGGATGGTGATTTTATTCAGAGATAACATGTTCCAGGAGCATGGACTCCCGAGGAAAGTCATTAGCAATCGAGGACCTCAGTTTGCCTTGAAATTTATGGATGACCTATATGGGATGCTGGGGATTAAGGCCAACCAATCAATGGCCTACCATCCTCAAACAGACAGACAGACAGAATGGGTGAATCAGGAAGTCAAGGAATTCCTGACAATATTCGTGAACAACAGACAAGACAACTGGAGCAATTGGTTGTCAGTGGCACAATTCTGCCACAATGATCGGGTTCACTCTGCAACAGGATTCACCCTGTTCTTCATGAATTATGGACGACACCCAAACAAAGGGTTGGATCCTACTTACGCACCAAAAGCAGTGGCAGTAGAACAGCTAGCTAAGGAGCTAGAAGACATACATGCAAAGGCCAAGAAAGCCTTGGAGAGAGCAGCTCAAGTCATGAAAGAGCGCTACAACATGCATCACCAAGAGGCACACAAGTATAAACCTGGTGACAAGGTTTACCTCAGTACAGAGAACTTGCCAGTAATAAGAGCAACAAAGAAGCTCGATGGAAAATTTGTTGGTCCATTAGAAGTAATCGCCAAGGTTGGCGAATCATCCTACAAATTAAAAATTCCAGCATCATGGAGAGTGAACAATGTCTTCAATGAAGTCCTATTGAAGCCGTACAAGGAACTGGTGTTTCCTAAACAACAGGCCAAAGCAGCAGTGCATAAGGATGTGCAGATGGTGGAAGAGTCCCAGGAGGACAAATACGAAGTGGAGGAAGTCATGGACAGTTGCATCAGCGGATGCGGAGGAGGGAGGTTGGAATACCTCATTAAATGGAACAATTATCCAGTGGAAGAGTCCACTTGGGAACTGGCAGAAAATGTCACCAATGCACAGGCAAAAGTAAAGAAGTTCCATAGGGAGAATCCTTGCACACCAAAGCACGTACAAAACATGAGGATGGAGCAGTGCAATCCTTACAGGATGACTTCACAGGAACAGAGACAGAAAAAACTATTTGGGTGGGAGGACGGATGTTTTGGACATGAATACCTCCAAAATATGGAGCACCAATGGTGCCACTGGAAAGGGACCCAGAAAGCGTTGCTATACTGGAGCTACCAGACAATACCAATGGGACATTCTCCAGAGATCTGGAGCACAGCGGGCAGGTAGTACCTGTGCTTAATTTCCCACAGAAGGGGAAGGATGAGGAACTAGAGGAGGAGTGCCGAGTGCATGAGAAAGACACCAAGTGTCTTCAAAAGAAAATCTTAAAAAAGATGGAGAAGCCAGAGGCTGCTAAGGAAAGCAGTGAGTCGGAAGAGGACCGACAGAAAAGGATCAAGGGTGTTGCACACCCTACGAGGAAATTAATTCAGTGGAAGACCACTGTTGAGGAGGTGGAAGATGAGGAGCTGGAACAATTGGGCTTGACGCCTGAGGAAAGAAGCGAGCGGTTGGACCGCTTTTATGAAAAAATGAAGAACAATCCACACTATGTGGATGTGGAGATGTCAGCCTCTTGGGATGCAAGGCCTTAAGGGGGGGGGGTGATGTTATGAGCATAACTCATCTCGCCTTCATTTTGCAGTAATGATGTCAATGACACTTATGAAGATACGGACCCAGAGAGTCAGGATATATTTTTCTTTTCTTTTTATCTTTTTATCTGGACTGAAATGTATAGATACAAGAGCTGGATGATGAGACTTCACTGTAGGATGCCTATGCGAACACTGCAGCCCTTATTAGGAAGGTGGATAGGTCAGCATTGGTTATGAAACATACCAAGTGCTGACTAGGACAACAGCCCAATGATGGGCCTATGCCATGAAGGGAATCATGGGCAGCATGGCACCTGAGGGGCAACATGAGAATACCTGCATATACCGAGAGACCAGTACTGGGATTCATGGGAACAGCTGAAGGTGCTACACAATAAGATGCTGCCGTATATGGGGAGATTGGTGTGGATATGGTTACATGGGTGCAGGCTGGCTGCTGTGCATTGATCCCTATTGTGAGGGACTTTAGCTGCGCACTGATTGTGCACAGACCATAGAGATATATATATAAGGGCTGTAGTTTAGTGTAGGTAGCCCTTAAGTCTCTAAATAGTTTTTGTCACCTAGACATTACTAGAAGAGCAATTGACTCGTCTTTTGGCCTAACAAGCCATCACTGTGGGGTTTTGTGGTTGTGTTTAGGGACCTCCTAACAATGCAGTTGGACATTGAAAAATATATTCTGGGATGTGAGGCTTGTCAGAAGGTGAAACCAGATAGGCAGGTGCATGCAGCGCCCTTAGTACCAAATGAGATTCTCTCAGAATCATGGGAGGTCATCTCAGTTGATTTTATAGGACTTCTTCTGGAGTTGAAGGGCAATGACATGATCTTGGTCATTGTGGATGGTTTCACCAAAAAGTTGTACTTCCTGCCAACCACCTCATCTATCACATCACAAGGGACAGCAGTTTTATTCAGGGACAATGTTTTTAGAGAACATGGGCTTCCACAAAAAGTCCTTAGCAATAGGGGACCCCAGTTTGTGTCAAAATTCATGGACAATCTCTACAGAATGCTAGGAATAAAAGCAAATCAATCTACAGTGTATCACCCTCAGACAGACAGGCAAATGGAACATGTAAACCAGGAAGTAAAGGAGTTTTTGACAATGTTTGTAAACCATTGACAGGACAATTGGTCAAATTAGTTATCAGTGGCTCAATTTTGCCACAATGATTGTGTTCATTCCATAACAGGCTTCACTCCCTTCATTATGAATTATGGGCAACATCCAAATAAAGAACTTGACCCCACCTATGTGCCAAAAGCTGTTGCCATTGAACAGCTTACTAAAGAGATAGAGGATGTACATGCCAAGGCAAAAAAGGCATTGGAAAAGGCCACTCAGATCATGAAAGAGTGATACAATACTCATAGGCAAGCAGCACAACAATATCAGCCAGGGGATAAGGTCTACCTTAGCATGGAAAATCTGCCAGTCATCCAAGCATCCAAGAAGTTGGACAGGAAGTTTGTTGGTCCACTGGAGGTCATAGAAAAAGTTGGTGAGTCAGCATACCAGTTAAAAATTCCAACATCATGGAGGGTATACAATGTATTCAATGAGGTCTTGCTCAAAGCATATAAGGAACCAGTTTTTCCGAAACAAAAAGAGAAAGCCACTTCACACAAGGAAGTGCAGATGACCAAGGAATCTGGAGAGGACTCTGAATATGAAGTGGAGGAGATTCTGGACAGCCAAGTCAGTGGTCATGGTGGAGGGAAATTGGAGTACCTCATCAAGTGGAAAAACTATCCCATGGAGGAATCAGCATGGGAGCCAGCAGACAACATCACCAATGTGCTGGCAAAAGTAAAAAAGTTCCACAAGGAAAACCCCAGTGCACCACAATGACTTAGGGGAATGAATGCTGCAGAATTTACTCCCTGGAAAAACATGATGGAGACACAAGCACCATGAAAATTATATGGCTGGGAGGATGGGAAGTTTGGACAAGAATGGTTGGAGCACCTGGAGTGCAAATGGAGGACTTGGAAGGAAGATTGCACAGCAGTCTACATGTTGCTGGACAATGACAACACAGATGGGACATTCTCCCACAACCTGAGGGAGTGTGGCAGCCAGAAGCCATGCTTGATTTCCCAAAGAAAGCATATGGAGAAGATGAAAAAGGATCCACACTATGTGGATACAGTCACATTGACCTCTCAGGATGTGAGGTCTTGAGGAGAGGGACATGTTATGAGCTGGAGAGGAACCCCTAAGTCATGAGACAGGGACCATACAGGAGTCAACAACTTCAGTTGACAGGATAACTCTGGGAAGGCTTCAAGATACCCTTTTACAACTAGAAAAGACATATCACAGTAATGACAGCAATGATGGACACACTAGGGCTCTGCTTGGGTTGGGATTGGACTTGGAGGATTTCTTTATATTTTATAGGATTTATTCAAAGATGGGACAACAAGAAACTCACAAGATATGACAATGAGTCAGGAGTTACTTGATATGGACTATGGCCCTGATGATGGTGGCCTCTATGTGCATGGGAATGGTTTAGGTCAGCATAGCTGAGCTGGGACAGTGGGTCTCAGATACACATGGAAGGATGCCACAGTTGTGGGATGGCTGAGGGATCTTGGGAATGGCTGAAGGTGACAAACAATAGAAGGGATGGCCAATATGAGAGAAGACTGCAGAGCTGAGGATCAGCATGGTCTAGGTGAGAGAGCATGCACATAGAAGGCAGGTTGAAGGGAAGTCAGTTGCTGTGCAGTCACCTCATGGTGAGGGACTTTAGCTGTGCACTGACCAGGCCCTTGGGTATATAAGGGGAGTAGTTTAGAATAGAGAGCCCTTCAGGCTCTAGGTAGTTTGTATGCCTTACAACTATCTTGTGAGCAATATGAATCATCTCTGACTTAACAAGTCACACTCTAAGGTGTTCAGGTGGTGTTTAGGCATGTCCTAACAACTACTTCCATCGTTGAATCCTGGGGATTGCTGCATATATATTTCCTCTTGTAATACACTGTTAAGATAAGCATTCTTGACATCATATTGTGTGAGGTACCATCCATGCTTTGCTGCAGTGGCAAATAAAGCACAAAGGCTTTCATAACACATGACTGGTGCATAAGTATTGAGATCATTGTAGTCAGATTCCAGTTTCTGAGTGAATCCTTTGGCAACAAGTCGAGGCTTGAACCTAATCATGTTCCTGTGCTTGTCAGTCTTTCTCACAAACACCCACTTACTCCCCACCACATTCTGTCCCTCTGGAATATTCTCCAGTCTCCATGTCCCCATCTTATCCAACATACTCATCTCCTCATCCATAGCCTTCATCCACTCCTCCCAGTCCTCACTCTCCAGCACTTCTTCAACTTTCTTCAGCACCTTATCTTCATTGGAAGGAAAACAAAGTCAAGAGAATCAGCTGATTGATCATCATGATCAATGATCTGTGGTGATCAGTCAGCAAAGCAATCAGCTGGTTTGCACATGTCCAGGTTGTGGAGTAACTTGTAGTCAATATTTTCGACAGTAGAACAAGGTTGGCATGGTGTGATAATGGGTGTGACATTAGCTGTAGATGGTAGTGGTTGAGATGGTGTCTTAATGATAAGTCATGGTTGCTTGGATTCATTTTGTTGTTCTGTCAGTTCAGTTGGTGGTTGGTCCTGCTTGCATGCCAAATAAAAATCAAGTGTTACTGCTGGCTCCCCCTTGGCATGCGATCTGGGCACATTAATGGTTGGTGTGGGCAGTGTATGTTCATTGAATGCATAATTTTGAGAGACCTTTGTATTTCAGCTACCAATATCATAGTAGTGAACAGATTTGGAACCATTGAGGAAACCCAAAAACTTCCCTTTTATTGACTTTGGTTCCAATTTGTTTTCTCAACACTTGTCCAACACCCAAACATCACAGCCAAATTCTTGGAGGTGGGAAACATCTGGCTTTTTCCTGGTCCATGCTTCATAAGGGGTAGTATTGTGCAGGGCATGAGTCAGCACACAATTATGGAGATATGTGGCATGTGAGATAGCAGTGTCCCATAAATAGTTTGGTGTGTGACTGGCCAATAGCATAGTGCAAGCCATTTCCACCAATGTATGGTTAAACCATTTGGCAATGCCATTCTGGGATGGTGAGTATGGAGCAGATGGCTCAAGAACCATACCCTTCTCATTCACCCACTTCCACAAATGCTCATTTACCAACTCTTTCCCACTATCAAGTCATAACTTCTTCAGCATCTTCCCATATTGTTTCTTGATATGGTGAAAGTATGTCATAATCTGATCAAAGGCTTTGTCCTTTGTTCTCATGAATAGAACATGACACATATGCATGGCATCATCCATAAACATGATAAAATAGCAATACTTGTTGATAGACTGAACTGGTGCTGGCCCCCAAACATCTGTCATAGTGCATTCACTGGTGGTTTTGGATCAGTGAGTGGCCTCTGTGGGATAAGATTTGTGAGTCATTTTCCCTTTAAAGCAGTCTTGGCAGGAGTTTGATGGGATCGATGTTTCATCTATTTTTATCCCTGTGACTAAATTCTCCCACACAGCACATTGTAGGGCAGTAATGGAGAGGTGACCATACCATTTATGCCATTCATCCCAAGAGTACCCTTGTACCCCAGTGACAAAGGCTCTATCATTAGCACACATCTCTGCCCTTGCATGAAGCAAGTATAGTTGGCCAATCATTCATCCCTCTCCAACAACTTTCCCATCCCTAGTCTTCAAATAACATTTCCCACCAGTCATTTCCATGTGTCTGCCACCTTCATCAAAGCATCTGAGTGACATCAAGCAATTTAGCGTGATTGGCATAGGTGAGACATTTTGTAATCAGTGTGAGAAATACTTTTCCCCAACTCGGAATTTGAGTATAACAGTTCCACAACCTAAAATGGGCACAGGCTCTGGTCCTATCCCTTGTAATGTTGTTTTCTCAAGTGGGGTATAGTCAATGAGGGCGTGCAGGCATGGGCTGGTGATCTGCAATCAAGGATCCAATTGTTTTTGGAAAAATGTGGGGGACTTGCCATATATGAGAAGTCAGTGAAATCAGTGCCTGGCACATCAATTTCTTGTGCCTGATTAGCTCAATTGGTCTATCCACCCTTCTTCTTTTTCAGCCCCTGTCCTTCTTTCCCACCTCCCTTTGCCCAGCAATCTTTCACTAAATGGCCTTTCTTCTTACAATTGTGACACTCACAAGTCTCCTTGACTTGCAACAACATGCCATCACCAGAGTCTCCAGTACATCCCTTTCTCCTCCTTTCTTTGTTGAGTAATATGGCAACCAGATCAGATGATGAGATTGTGGGAGCATTACTTTGTGTGCCAAGATATGCTGAGGTGTAGCTGTCCCATGACTCTGGCAATGATGTAAGCAATATCATAGCAAAGTGTCATCTGGGACTATACTCCCCATGAGGTGAAGCTCCTCCTGCATTCTCCTCAGCTTTGTGATGTCGGCAGACATGTCAAGATCATCAGAAGCTGACATCTAGAATAGCATGTGCTGCACTGTGAGTATGCCAAGCTTTCCCCTAGTTTCCTTAATGGTCCTTAATTGTTCCCACATATTTATATATTATACAATATGAAATAGATGGTCATCAGCAGATAACTGTGCACCATATTTATGTCAGGTGCTAATCATGTGCACTCATCTTTTTTGTTTATCTTTTCCAATTCCTTCATTGTGACCTCCTCTTCATCAGCCCATGAATCTTCATCATCTCATGTCCAAACCCATGACCTACTGCACCTCACACACCTTCTTCTGCTGTCAATCCATCATTCCCAACAATCTGTCTGGGGTATGTCATGCCCCTATGTTATAATTATAATATCCAATTCCATCCCTAAAGGTTTCAAAATTCATCCATTTTTGCAGCAATTTCAACTGTTGCTGTGGTGAATCACTATTCCACAGCCATCTGATGATAGTGTTGGCAAGCCTTCCTGTTCAATCACAAAAGATGCTGACACAGAAGCATATAAAGTTGCTAAACAAAGTGCATGTATGTCTGTCAGATGATCTTCCATGGCTGGAGATAGATTACCCTCAATGATGTTTCCAATCAAGATTAGCCCTGCTGCTAGGCCACCCAAAAAACTATTTCCTGCTCCTTTACTATGGTAAATCATTAGTAATGACTGTAGCATATTCATTACTGACCTGTAATGTCCTGAACTCTACCATCATTGAGAGTCCAGAATGCATCAATCCATAGTCCACTTGACCTCTGACATCTAACATAAGCACCCATCTCACCACTCCTAATGATTACCCAACCAGACCCTCCACCTATGTTGTATTTCAATAGCTCAACAGCTGCAGCTTCTATGGTGTGTCTTGATGGTGGAAATGGAAGAGACAACAATGACAAGGCTTCTTCAGCATTTGGACTAAGCAAAATATCCAGGTTAATTAATGAGTATTAAAAAAGAACTCTTTCCATTTGCCTGAGTATTGATATATCTGGGAGGGCATCAATGAGAGCTGGTAGTTCACTGGGAATACATCTATCCTTTTCTTGAATTTAGATTTGTGATTAGAGCAAATACAATGATACAAACAGGTATTGGCTCATATATGGTCACCAGGTTCCAGTCTCCAGTACCACAAACCTCTGACATGATGACTGAGGCACATATTGGTGAACAAATGAAATGTAATATCTTAGGCCATGCTAATCTTGTGTGATGCAGGTCATGAGGCCATATATGAATTCTTGTTGTTAAATAGTGGAACCTTGGAATGGCATTAGATACAGCTACTGATGTCAACAGCAATAGCTGGTTTTTTTAAACAATCACTATATCTAATTGTAGAAATTACCTAAAAATCTGAGATAATTTGAGCAGATAGTTCAACTAAAAAGACAATGGGTCCTCTGGCAACACTAAGCATTCCACAAAGATGGTGTTGAGAAATTTGACTTTAGCTGATTGCTTAGCTGCTAAGCCATAGCAGCTAAGCAATCAGCTAAAGTCAAATTTCTCCACATTAGCCTCATATGTCACGAGGACCCATTGTCTTTTTGGTTGAACTATCTGCTCAAATTATCTCAGATTTTTAGGTAATTTCTACAATTAGATATAGTGATTGTTTAAAAAAACCGGCTATAGCCATTGACATCACTAGATACAGCAATGCAAAGTAAAGTGTACTGACTCTCTACGCTCACCCCGGTAAGAGTTAAGTGCACACGTAGTTAAGCCATCTTCTCAGTCCCTGAATAGCCACATCTCCTTGCCATAACCAATGAGTGCAGAATAGATACTCATAGGGAGATCATGTCCCTTGTCAACCACCATACCCAACTTGTCTGCTGGGAGCCTAGGAATGAACACTATCAGTTCTGTTGTAACTGGGTCAGTGGATCTGATCAACCATATACAAGCACTAATTGCTGTGTATGTTCCACCTCCGATCTAAAGATTTTTAGAATGATATGACCAATAAGAGGCAGTCACATTCCTGTGGATCACGTCTTTTTCCAGTCACATTTCCATCATCATTCATGAACGAGAACTCATCTATTATAAACATTCCTAGTGTTACGAAGGATGGTGTCATATCCGAAGCCATGGGAGGCAGATTGAAATGATCATGCACACAAGTTCCCACACTATACTCTGCAGACCATTCCCTTCTTTTTTTTTTTTTTTTTTTTTAGAATAGAAATGTATTGAAATAAAAGCTCATAAGGAGCATATGACAACTGACCAGATTGACTGTCAGAATACTATATAGGAAAAATATGAAGAAACTGTTATGAGCACACCTCTTATTTTCAAACCATTACAGTAACGACATCACGATAACTACGAAGACACGCACTTAGAAGCAATGTTATCAATAGAAGATCAGAGGATACGGACTTAGGGAGTCGGAAGATATTTTCCTTTTCTTTTTATCAAGCTCAAACGTCTATGTACAAGACTACGCAACGGGACTCTAGGAGGATGGCCTACGTGAACTGCGGTCCCTATTAAGAAGGTGGTTAGGTCAGCATCGGCTATAGAGATAGACCGAGTGCCAACAGGAGATACGGCCCAATGATGGGCCTACGCCATGAAAGGAATCATGAGCGGCACGGCGCCTGAGGGGCGACATGGGAACGCCGAGGAGTACCAAGTCAACGGTACAGCGTGCATGGGAATCGGCCGAAGTCCTGAACAATAGGAAGGCCGTATGCGGACAACCCAGGAGTTGGGTGTGGGAGGATCTCTCCATGAATGGTTAGATGGGTGCAGAATGAGTCGCTGCGCATTGATCCCCAGTGAGAGACTTTAGCTGCGCACTGTCTGCGCACAGACCAGGGGAGCGGTATATAAGGGCCGTAGTTTAGCGTAGGAGACTCTTAAGTCTCTAGATAGTCTATTGTCACTAGACATAGCTACTGAGCAAGCATCTTTTCTTTGACCTAACAAGTCACCACTCTGAGTCGCTTAGGTTGTGTCTAGGGCAGTCCTGACATAATCTAGAGACTTTATTCTCTACCCCGTTGCTATCTGTCTAGCACCGAGCACGCCGCTCGTAGTTGCGAAAGACATTCAACGGCCTAGTTTCAATCTTTGATGGTTGTAATCCGATTATCCCGGAACCGTTGGCGACGTCGACAACGACATACTTTGGCGGTTGTAACCTGATTATCCCAGGACCGTCGGCGACTTCGATTTCGACAAACCACTGTCAACGGGCACTGTTTAAGTGTCCTCAATATGCCCACAGGGGCCTGGCGACAAACCCAAACTTGGGTAGGCTACAAACAGTTGCAGACGAGAGTACGAGTTCACCCGAGAGCAGTGTAGGCAGGAGACCATAGACACGCTCGGGGTAACGTACACTGCAGTTGCGGAAAAACTCAGGAACGAGTGAAACAACTCTATTGGTGTTGCATATCAAGGCTGAATCCAAGTTCCTCACATACTCCCTGTACTAGCACCCCTACCTGATTTCGGGGTGATAACTAGGCACAAAGATAGTGAGGCGAATTGCCGGGTGCACCCAATAGATAGCTTGCGGACCCACGACGCTGCAGACAACATCTTTCCTGTTTCCCAGGAAACATCATCGACAGGCGCGGATTTTCGGCTGCTGCAAAGAACAGATCAAGTGTCAGTGGAGGGCCTGAACTTGGTTGAAGATCTTTTTACAGGAACATCCTTACACCTTCCCTCATTTGCACAAATGAATTGTCATTTCAAATACGTACTCCCACACGCCCAGGCGACACTCTCAGAAATCGGTCAGATCTTTGAGGCGGACTGGGCCAACTCTATCAAACCTGTCCTTGTTAGGACACCAGCTTTCATCGGCGACACCATCATTCATCGCTATGACAATCACGTCAGACTATACTGGCAATACCGCAAAAATGAGCGGAAGAGGGAACGCGCCGAGGCGCAAAAACTATTACGAGAAAGAGAGCTCCAACAAGAGCTCGAACAGAAGGAAGCATGGGAGGCCCTTCTGGCAGAACGAGCAGCAAGCAAAGCTGTTCTACGAGCAGAACGCGCTATGCGCAAGGCGGAACGAGAGTATCAAACTCTCATACAACTATTGGAGGATGAATACAAAGGAGACACCTCCAACCCGATCTGGCTGGCTCTCGTATCCTCGAAATACAATCAATGGTTGATGTTAATCAACAACGGAGACAAGGCCATTATGCGATACCAAGTAGCGGCCGAACGATTACAATGTGCCCACCATGTTCAAGAATTATATGCTCACGAAGGCATGACCATGTCTCATGAAGACTGGAATGCTTGGATGCATGCCATGAACGGCAACATACGCACTTCCCGCTACGCCAAGCAGACGAGAAAGCAAGAAATAAACCAGACAGCCGGACGAGCATACCCGGCATTCATTGAACCTAAACCAGTAGTGCAACCAGCGCGATCATACGCAGTGGCAGCACTAGCTGGTGGAGAAAGCAAGGCGAAAGTTATCAATGCTGGCGGGGACGCGGCACACTGGAATGGTGGAGTTCCCACAATAGCAGATTGGCTATCAACCGAGGAGTACCCTCAAGGGGCGAATAGTGCCCACAAGAAACGACAAATTGATCAATGGAAAAGGAATGTCGAAAAAGAGTCTTGGCTCCCTTATCCATACCCAAAGATGTCATGGACCGATAGTGGATTGCATCCCGACATACCAGGATATTGTTACCTGGTATTAATAAGGAAAGACTACTGGGATGAGTTTGCATGGCCGGCCTATCCGCAGATACAAGAAATCTGCAACTGGGACAAGAACCTTCGAGAGGAAAATGTCACCACTATAATCCAAAAATCCTATCCCGGCTCCACCACGTTACACATTAAAAGATATAACAGTAACATGAAAGGATGGTCCCACATTGAGTGCCTAAATCAAAGAGGCATGGCACACTATACACTCGGGGCAGGGCCTTTTAGATTAACAGTTGACATGGTCACTCAAGCATACCATGCATTACTAGGATGGAAAAATCACTGGACAGACTCAGAAACACTGGAGTCTCTTCCAGACACACAATCGGCCGCTGCAGTGGCAGCACGGGAAAACGAAATACATCGTCAAGAAGAGGCAAGGCAACAAGCCATTACCAGTGCAGGACAAGCCCTTGTCGCCATCATTAACGAATACCAGAGGAGTTCGCGTCCTGAACCAGGACCCCTCACAAAGGCAGAAATGCCTGATTATTACCAAGGGGATCCTAGGACAGTCGACGGCTGGTTACGGCAAATGGGAACCTACTTTATGTTGTCAAGGGAAACAGATCCCAAGCGAATGATTTCCATATGCCTGTACCGAATGAAAGGTGGAAAAGGGGATAGAGCAGCCGATTGGAGCGGAGTCAAACTCAAAGCACTCCAGGAAGCGCTGCAAGAGTTCCAAGATAAAATAGATAACAGTGGATGGGATTCGCAACTTAACTGGCAACAGCTGAATGAGGGAGAGTCAACCGAAGACAATCGAGCGTGGATACGAAGGCCATTAGTCAACCAATTCCCGTTCACGGATTGGACTGACTTCAAAAACCAAATGCACGATTTCTTCATGTCTACGGAAACAAAGGAGAAAGCAATAGAAGCTTTATTAAAGTTACGACAAGGAATGATGATAGTCGAGGACTACATCATAAAGTTCAACTCTCTCACTTCGCTAACGGACTGGAACGATGCAGCCTTAATCTTGCAGTTCCAAAATAACCTTAATCCTGCTCTGGGACGGGACCTTATTCGATACGGAGGGCTACCGGATAACGCAACACTCCAGCAAATACAGACACGAGTCACTGCCCTCACACGAGCATACAGAAAAGCCAATGAAACTTACGGCTTCGCGAAAACACATCAGGAGTATCGGGAACAAACACCGAGTACAAATCCTCACCCCCAGTATCAATATAAAGCACCAGCTCCCTTCGCATCTGGAAGTCGAGATCCAAACGCAATGGACGTCGACAGGAAGCCACGAACTAAGCTGTGGTGTTATAACTGTCAGAAGGAAGGACACACAAAATGGAGATGTCCGCGACTCAGGGAAAGAATAATACCCGAATGTGCCAATTGTGGCAAGAAAGGACACCTAACAGAAAGGTGTGGAGAAAGAAAAAGAATTACTGCCGGAGATAAAGGCAAACAAATTATACGAGCAACCAGCGCGATAGGATGCAGCGGCAGCTCAGGGGAAACGACCCCAGAAGGATGTGCCAGAATAGAGGAGGTCTCGGATTTTGGCGAAAGCCAGTAGACAAGCGCTCTGTCTCACTGGCCTCTAGTTCAAGTTCTCTTAGTGGTGTACCTGTACCAGTAGATTCCCAAATAAACATGCATGCCTTACTATATGAATGCAAAGGGAACGTACATCACATAAGGAACTTAGAAATGAGCGCAAAACCCGAAAAAAGATTGAAAACATGGACGCCGCCATGGGTACTGAGACGTATCTGGCAGCAAGATGAACAAACGGCAATCGAATGTCTATGCCAATGGGTGGATGACAAACGAGTAAACGAAGTAAACGGAAAACTAGTTCAACAGTTGAACGCCTTATCAGAAACCGATGCCCTATGGAACCTTATACACTTGAGGGAAAAAGTGGTACAAGGAATTGGGAAGCAGGAGTTAGACCTGAAAGGAACACTTACCACTATGGACACTTTCCAATCCGCCAACATCACTATGCTGCTAGACTCCGGATGGACCTCCTCGTGTATAAGCGAGGAGTTCGTTGAAAAGCACAGGATGAACAAGAAGAAATTGTTGCATCCTATACCGGTATATAACGCAGACGGAACTCGAAACGGATCAGGAAGTGTGGAATACTTTGTCCAGTTCAAATTACAAATAGGATCCCATGAGGAGATAATGGACTGTGCGGTCGCAACGCTTAGCAAAACAGACCTATTCTTGGGACACGATTGGTTGGAGCATCATAATCCAACAATTAACTGGAAAAAGAAATCCCTAGAATTTAACCGTTGTCCAGGAACCTGCTGGAAGCCATCTTCAGTTCAAGAACCTGAAGACGAAATTGACGATTCATACTGCCTACACGAAGGAGACCGCCTTCTAGCTATTCACATCGGAGAGCCCGAGTTGAGAGTACGAGCCTTTGCCTCGACCGCCACAAAAA
The DNA here is from genome assembly GCA_023014405.1 of Amanita molliuscula. Taxonomy (NCBI): domain Eukaryota; kingdom Fungi; phylum Basidiomycota; class Agaricomycetes; order Agaricales; family Amanitaceae; genus Amanita; species Amanita molliuscula. Next base: position 105,853 of record JAEBUP010000093.1, on the reverse strand, counting down.
TAGCTGCAGAGCAGGCGAGAACAGAAAAGAAGCGAACACTGGAGGAGGCAGTCCCCCACCACTACTTAAAACACAGAAAGGTTTTCGAAAAAGAAACCTTTGACGAACTCCCACCAAGACGACGATGGGATCACGCAATTGAACTTATACCTGGTTCGACTCCAGTAGACTGCAAGATCTATCCTTTAAACCGGGACGAGCAGCAACAACTGGACGAGTTCCTGAGGGAGAATTTGGATTCTGGACAAATCCAACCTAGCAAATCACCAATGGCGTCTCCCTTCTTCTTTGTTAAGAAAAAGGATGGAAAACTCAGGCCTGTACAGGATTACAGGAAGTTAAACGAAATGACGGTTAAGAATCGGTACCCTCTACCTTTAATTGGGGAACTCGTGGACCAACTATCACAAGCAAAGGTCTTCTCCAAAATGGACATACGTTGGGGATACAACAATGTCCGAATCAAAGAGGGCGACGAATGGAAAGCCGCTTTCCGAACAAATAGAGGGTTATTCGAACCACTGGTCATGTTCTTTGGCCTCACTAACTCACCCGCTACCTTCCAAACGATGATGAACGATATATTCAGAATCAAGATAGCAGAAGGATGGGTGGTAATCTACATGGATGATATCCTGGTGTTCTCAAAGAACCAGGAGGAACATACAAAACATGTTGATCGAATACTCGAGAAATTGGGAGAGCACAAACTTTCGCTCAAACCTGAAAAATGTTTCTTCGATAGAAACGAAATTGATTTTCTAGGTGTTATCATTGGAAAGGACACCGTTCGCATGGATCCTGCAAAAGTCAAAGCAGTATCCGAGTGGCCAAAACCAAAATGCAAAAAGGAAGTCCAGCAGTTTCTGGGCTTCGTTAACTTCTATCGGAGATTCGTAAAAGACTTCGCCAAACTAGCAAAGCCGTTGACACGGCTCACAGGAAAAGAAGAGTGGCTGTGGACACAGTTACAGGATGAAGCCTTTGAAAGGCTCAAAGAAACCATAGCGGAAGAAGTGGTACTTCGGATCCCCAGTGAAGAAGGGCAATTCCGAGTAGAGGTGGACGCCTCAGATTTCGCCATAGGAGGAATCCTATCTCAACAAAAGAAGGACGGATTATGGAAACCAGTGGCCTTCATTTCCAAGTCGCTCAACGATGCCGAGCGCAATTATGAGATATACGACAAAGAAATGCTCGCAGTAATGCATGCCTTCTACGAATGGGCACATTACCTCAAAGGAGCAAAGCAAACTATCGAAGTTCTGACGGATCATCAGAACTTGACATATTTCCGAAAGGCACAAAATCTTAACAGGCGACAGGCGAGATGGGTCACAGACCTACAGGATTATAATTTCGTAATAAAACACCGAAGTGGTAAATCGAACACCAAAGCGGACCTACTGTCCCAACGAGCGGGACACAGTAAAGGCGAAAACGATAACGAAGGTGTTATTTTACTCAAGGAACATCTCTTCGTCAACGTCCTCGATGATGATCGAGCAATAGACGACATTATTAAAGACATTAGGGATGTTCCTCGTCGGCAATGGGAAACCCAAGTGGTCAAAGGCCTGGAAATCGCTGGTGGAGAATACAAACTTGAGAAAGGACTGGTAACATGGCAAGGACGAGTGTACGTCCCAGCAGTAACGGCACTTTGAGAAGACATTATTGCTATCCACCACTCATGGGGACATTCCGGAGTGGCAAAAACGTTGGAATCGCTTACCAGAAACTTCTGGTGGCCTAACATGCGAAAGGATATTGAGAAGTACATTCCTGGCTGTGAGACATGTCAGAAAGCAAAGCCAGACAGGACTGCCCGAGCAGCGCCATTGCGACCCAATGAAGTTCCAACGGAACCTTGGGAGATTATCTCAGTCGACTTCGTTGGACCACTTCCTGAGTCAAAAGGAAACAACATGGTTTTGGTTATTGTAGATAGGTTTACCAAGAAAACCTACTTCCTACCCACCACGTCGGACATCACCTCGCAGGGAACAGCAGTGCTGTTCCGGGACAATGTATTTAGGGAGCACGGACTCCCCAGGAAGGTTATTAGTGACAGAGGCCCTCAATTCGCCTCCAAGTTCATGACGGATTTATACGGAATGTTAGGAATCAAGGCCAACCGATCCACGGCCTATCACCCACAGACAGATGGACAGACGGAGCGGGTCAACCAGGAACTGAAAGAGTTCCTAACAATCTTCATCAATAACCGACAGAATAATTGGTCAGACTGGTTATCAGTAGCGCAATTCTGCCACAATGATAGGGTTCATTCCGCCACGGGTTTTACCCCTTTCTACATGAACTATGGGAGACATCCCAACAAGGGTCTTGACCCGATGTACGCACCAAAGGCAGTAGCTGTCGAACAGTTAGCAAAAGAATTAGAGGACGTTCATGCCAAAGCAAAGATGGCATTGGAAAAAGCAGCGCAAGTTATGAAGGAGCGCTACGATACTCACCAAAAACAGGCTATTGAGTATAAACCTGGAGACAAGGTTTATCTCAGCACGGAGAATTTACCAGTCATTCGAGCCACGAAGAAACTGGACGGAAAATTCGTCAGACCTTTGGAAGTACTTGCGAAAGTAGGAGAGTCCTCGTATAAATTAAAAATTCCGGCCTCATGGAAGGTCTACAATGTCTTCAACGAAGTCCTTTTGAAGCCATATAGGGAACCGGTCTTCCCAAAGCAACAAGCCAAGGCAGCGGCGCGCAAGGACGCGCAAATGGTAGAAGAATCCCAAGAAGGGGAATACGAAGTTGAAGAAATCTTAGAAAGCCGAGTAAGCGGCAGAGGAGGAGCGAGGCTGGAGTACCTCGTTAAGTGGAAAAACTACCCAGTGGAGGAAGCCACTTGGGAACCAGTGAAGAATGTCGTCAATGCGCCCGCCATTGTCAAAAAATTCCATAAAGCAAACCCTGATGCTCCCAAACTCGTCAGAAACATCCGAGATGGGATCTTATATATCCAATACACGGTTACAGAGTCAAAAAAGAGTCCGGTTACCCCCAAACAATCCACTAGTGCACCACGGCACAAACAAGCAAGGGGAACACATTGGAAGGACCGTCAAAGGCTGTTTGGATGGGACGATGGCCGTTTTGGGCCGAAGTACTTGGCAAATATGGAGCGCAGATGGCGCAACTGGAAGGGCGAGAGAGCAGCAATCATGGAGCTGCCGGATGACACCGATGGGACGTTCTCCAGAGACCTGGAGCGTGGCGGGCGGTCTAAACCTGTGCTTAATTTCCCCCAGAAGATGGAAGAGGAGGAGCTAGCGGAGGAACGAAGAGCTCAGGAGAAAGATATGGCAGTACTCACCAAGAAAATCTTGAAAAAGGAGAAGGACGTGGCTGCTAAGGAAAGCAGCGAGTCGGAAGATGACCGACAGAGGAGGATCAAAGGCGCAAAACGCCCAGAAAAGCCATTGGTCAATTACAGGACCACCATTGAAGACGTCGACTCAGAACAATTCGGGCTGTCGCCCAACGAACAACAAGCGCGCTTGGCCGCGTTTCATGCAAGAATGCGGGAGGATCCAAGATATGTGGACTCCACCACGTCAGCCTCTCGGGACGCGAGGCCTTGAGGGGGGGGTGATGTTATGAGCACACCTCTTATTTTCAAACCATTACAGTAACGACATCACGATAACTACGAAGACACGCACTTAGAAGCAATGTTATCAATAGAAGATCAGAGGATACGGACTTAGGGAGTCGGAAGATATTTTCCTTTTCTTTTTATCAAGCTCAAACGTCTATGTACAAGACTACGCAACGGGACTCTAGGAGGATGGCCTACGTGAACTGCGGTCCCTATTAAGAAGGTGGTTAGGTCAGCATCGGCTATAGAGATAGACCGAGTGCCGACAGGAGATACGGCCCGATGATGGGCCTATGCCATGAAAGGAATCATGAGCGGCATGGCGCCTGAGGGGCAACATGGGAACGCCGAGGAGTACCGAGTCAACGGTACGGCGTGCATGGGAATCGGCCGAAGTCCTGAACAATAGGAAGGCCGTATGCGGACAACCCAGGAGTTGGGTGTGGGAGGATCTCTCCATGAATGGTTAGATGGGCGCAGAATGAGTCGCTGCGCATTGATCCCCAGTGAGAGACTTTAGCTGCGCGCTGTCTGCGCACAGACCAGGGGAGCGGTATATAAGGGCCGTAGTTTAGCGTAGGAGACTCTTAAGTCTCTAGATAGTCTATTGTCACTAGACATAGCTACTGAGCAAGCATCTTTTCTTTGACCTAACAAGTCACCACTCTGAGTCGCTTAGGTTGTGTCTAGGGCAGTCCTGACAGAAACAAAGCAAAACTTTTAGCAAAGAAAGATACAAAACTGCAGAAGGACATCACTGCAACGGTCAACTATTGAACAAGGAAATTGATATCTTCAAATGAACCTGCCGAGGGGTTATCTTTCAGAAAGTTGGCGATATCTAAGTAGTTATTTCTTCTTCGAGAAAGAGAAAACAAAGAGAAAAATGAATGAGAGTAATTCACGCACCTACACATGATGTGTTCCCACAAGAACCAGGGTTTAGATGTGCAAAAGGGGCACCTTAAGTTGCTATCTGGGAAAAACCTCACTCTGTAATCCACTGATGGCATATGACCCATAACGATTCTTGTAAATCTTGCAAAGTGTGTGACCTTCCTGTCACATGCATTCACAAAATGCCAACGTCTTGCTCCTAAAGACAGTAAAGTCTCCTTCTTCTTCACATTAAGAAGTTTGATAAAGCTTCTCCCTTTGACCACATAGGACTTCCATAGATGTCTCCAATGTCTGCCCACCTCTCTTTTGAAACAACTTGTCAATGCCGCTCTAGTGCACAGCCCCCTCTGCACCGCCACATCATCCACATCCAACTTCACCAAGGCATCCACCACCTCATTCTCCTTGATACCCATATGACTTGGGCACCACGACAAAACGATTGATCTCTTGTCATCTTTGCTAAGCCACTCCCATAACTTTTTCATTGCATTGATCAACGTATACTGATGATCTTTCACATTCATATTGAAGATCCTTGTTATTACTGCTTGGTTGTCGACCAACACAACCACTTGTCCTTCAATGCTTTCTTCTGCTAAATATGCAAACACATCTTCAAGAGCCTGCAATTCCATCTCGAAAGCCGAAGACGTGCTGAACCTCCTCACACTCCTAACATCATTTGGTCCCACAAATCCAGAACAACCCACTCCCCTACTAAATGCTCCATCAGAGGCAAAAATTGAGCTTGATTGTCTCCAAGTGTCCAGCTTATGACAAAAGCTGACCATCCAGGCCTGAAATAAATCTGAGTCCTCTTTTCTTGGGTGAGACAAATTCGCTAAATGAATTTGATCTTTGAAGACCTCCCTAATTTTTGCTCCAGGAATGTTCTCCTCATTACACAGATGAAACTCTTCCTCCACATTATTTGCAATGTCGCACAGGAATGGAAATGTACCCCTTGGAGTACCAGTATGTCTCTTTCTCTGGAATTTTAGAGCCTTTGCATGACATGGTAGAGTCGTAAAGAATAGATGAAGGATTCGTAATGGGTGGTGCTCATTTAGTGTAGCGAGTCGTAGGCCCATTTGTTTCACCAGAAGATTGCAATATATTCGTACTGGCGGGACTCCAAGAAGAAATTCCAAAGTTGCTGTCAGCGATGTTCAAAAACCCCTGCTCATCCACAAAAGTGCATGCCTTTGCACTTTTTCAATCTTCTTCTTGATTCCCTTCCCATCTAGATGATACCAAAGACCAAGACCGTATGATAGGATTGGCCAAATGCAAGATTTGAACACTTGAAGCCATCTTCTGACATCTAAACCCCGGATTGCATTCCCAATCATGCATAGAGCACTAATCAACAAAAGAGCTTTGTTAGCATAGTATTTAATATGAAAATCGAAAGTCAACCCTGGGTCAAAGAAAAACCCTAAGTATCTCCATATCTTTTTGCACCTAATTGTTGACTTCTTTCCCTTCCCATCTTCTAGTTTGATATCAAGATTGTTAACCTGTTGATTGTAAGTATGGTCCACTGAAAATTGAACTATGTAATTCCGAAACTCTTGAGCTGATGTTTTGCTCTTTTTAGCTCCTTTTTTTCTCGAAACTTTTGGGCTGACTTTGTTTTCGTTTATAGCCTCCTTATTTTTAACTGATCTTTTAAAAGGCAGGAAACAAAAAAATTCCATCTTCTCCATCTCAACAATCATCCCAAGCCTATCCATAGCTGACGAAAACTCCTTGAACCATATTCGCAATTTGTTAACTCCGTCCTGTAAATCAAAAGTGGAAACCATTAAGTTCCCATCATCAACATAAGTTACTAAAGCTTTGTCAGTTTTCCAATCCCAGGCAAACTCCTTCTTTAGAACAGGCGCAACTAAAAGATTTAGCATGATCGGAGAATCAGGACTACCTTGGGGAGCACCATCTCCTGCCAACAATTCCGGAGACACCCCACCTCCCCATACAAACCTCGTAAGCCTCCCCTCATAAAACAAAAGCGTGAATTTGACAAGTTCCACTGGAAACCCTTGCTTTTCCAGCATTGCAGCCATGACTCTCCCTTGTAGTGAAGGGAAATATTGTGCTATATCCATGCTGAGACAAAGGGTGAACTTCCCTGCTTGTCTCGCTTGTTGCGCCCAATTAACAATAAACATACCCGCATCAACTGTAGATCTCTGACGGACACCGCCAAATTGTAACAGGTGAAGAAGATCAAACTTTGTGGCATCATACTGCAGTCTTGCCACAGTCATCTTCATAAAGAGCTTTCTGATACAGTTGAGGAGTGCAATAGGTCTGTAACTTTTGATTTTTGAGTAATCGTCCTTCTTGGGCTTAGGGATCACTAGCATCGTTGACTGTTTAAATTGAGAAGGCCAAACTCCCTCTTTCATAATGTGATTAAAGACTTCTGTTAGTTGTCGCAGAAACGATGCTTCTCCAAGCATTACTTTCAAAAGTCTCCAGCTTATCATATCCAGACCAGGCGCTGATGAATTTGAGGTGTCTTTCACCATATCCAAAATCTCCAAACTAGAGAAATCGCACCATTCTCTTGTTGGCAACTGTGGTAGGTCTTTGATATAATCCCAATCAAATTTTCTTGACTTCTGTTGACCTATGAATTGATAATGTGCCGCCGACCAGAGCTCGTCCAGATCCTGAATTGCCTTTCCCATATTATCTACCACCTTCGGAAAAGCCGCTGTTTTCTGATCCCTTGTCCATCTCACTGCATCCCAAACCTTTCCTTTCGCTACCATTTTGTCCAGCTTCTTGTCGAAAAAGACTCTCTTTGCTTCTTTTGTTGCTTTCCACAGCTCTCTTTTCGACTGAATGGAAGGACTACTTTCATAAACCTCTTTGGCAATCCTGCACTCATTGTTCCACCACAAATTTGGATTTGAATTCTCCTTTGGAACTTTGGCAAATTGTGACCATGCCTCCCTGATTCCTTTATAAAGGAGATCAACACTATCTTGCGCACCTTCCATTGCAAATGATAATTTGGAAATTTCTGCAATAAAAGCTAGTTCCTCTTCTGATGAAGCCAGAATATAAGGCATGTGAGGACAGGCTGGAGGTCTTCCATGAGTGGAAAACCTAAGAGTAATGGAGCGATGATCTGATTTCGCCCCCTCGACATCAATCGTATAATTGAAGTGCAAATCCTCCAAGACTGAATCGTGCACCCATACCAAGTCCAACACACTAGAATACTCTCCTCCCCTCCTGTTCCTGTAAAAGGTGGGTTTAGTCACATCATTTAAGCAATTAAAACTATTGTCCATCATAGCTTTGACAAGCTTCAAAGAATTTGAATTTTCGAGAACAACTGAATCGTCCCATATTGATGAATGTAAATTAAAATCCCCTTGGATTAATGCAATGTCTTTAACAAAAAGCAGACCCCGGATCAGCACCATCAGCGCTGATGAGCATTGTTCCGAGCTAGGGGTGTAGAGGAGTCATCCGCAGGAATTCCGCGATAGCAATGAGCAACTCCGCGCAATTCCACGCAATTCCGTGCAACTCCGCATTTTTCCGCAGTAAGACAAGCATCACCCACACTCAACAAGCAAGTCACCTCCCACATATGCCATCCATACCCCACACCAGTCAGTCATTTGCACCCGAAGTCAGCACCCCATCGGCTGAGTCGTATGAAAATCGTCAGCCGGCACAGCCTAGTTCACCGGAGAAGGGACCGCGCCATCAAGCCACATCCGCATTAGGAAGATCTACAGTCCAAGATCCAAGAGCCATGTCATCCATAGCGACGCACCAACGCAGCGGAATAGGACCCTAGCAGATGAATAAAGCCATCGGCCAATGATCAGATATGGTATAGACCAGTCAGGTCTGCGGAATATCGAGAACAGGGCCATGTCAAGTCAGATGAACCCCAGAGTTGCCACGCACGGCAATCAGGCGAGTCTATTTCAATCCGACAAGTCTATTAGCATCCTGTGCAGGATCACAATATTGGTTCTCACTGCGGCACTCGTATTCCACCATTGTGTCCCTCAGCTAACCCCATTGCGAGAAAACCTTCAAGACGGTTTTGGATATACAGTTGCGAGGTGAAAATTTCACAAGTATTACTTCATTATTTAGAGTAGGAAAAAGTATATAAAGCCCATGTACAATAGGTTACCAGCTTAGCATATCAGATTACCACAGTTTCCTTTCGAGTCTCAAGTCCTAGTCACGCCCTCCTTGTCTCATTTACGTCTCAAGTCTCATTGCACTCCGCGTTCCGTGTTCTTCGCTGTCACGCCCTTGTGTGATGAACGTCATTATCCGCAGAGTTGCCAGTTCCGCGCGTCGTAGTGTGGTCATCGAGCACACCGGAGTTGACAGGAACTCTTCAACGACCTCACACCTTCCTGATCCTCGCTATTTCCAATAGCGGGGTGAACTTATCAGCGCTCCCAAGGAGACTGGGTTTCGGTAAAAGTTCAGAATTTTCTGGACTCTTCCATCCAATAACCTAGTGAATGAAACTAATAAAATGTCATCATGATCAAATGAAACAGGGTCAATCATAATCATGTAGGTATGAAGCAAACAAATATGAATGTAGCATGCAACCTGAGATTTATCATTGAGCGATACCAATTGCCATGCAGGGTGAATTGGACCACCATTCAGATCTTCTCTGTCTTGATGAAGACTACTTGGAACTTTACAAAGCCCCTTAACGAAGGGAAATTCTTGAATAAAAATAATGTCCATCGAAATTTGTTTTGTTTCCAAAAGAATTTCTACTTTTTTGAAAGATTTGCTCGCATTCAAGAAAAGAAACCTGAAATCTTGAATAAACCCAATCATGAAGAAGAAGCTGCTTTCTGAGCTGACATGCTCACAACATTGGTGGAGGAAACTTCCTTCATGATATCCGCAAGGCAGTCCCAAATGGTGCGTCCTCTTCTTGCTGCAATATGAGTTTTGTCCAACTGTATTAATTTTTCCACATTGAAGTGAAGACCGAAATACAGACAATCCCTACTGTTGGATGGATGATGTGAATCTCCACCTCCTCCCATGCAATTAATGCAGATCGCCCTGTTGCACTCCTTCTGGCCTCTGCATTTCCTGCAATACATCTTGTGTTGCTCGGTTTTGTGGTTTTGACCACACCATCCACAAGTCACTCGCCTCATGAAACAGTTGAACTTGGTATGTCCCCATTTCCAACAGTGGACACACTGAGGAATGGGTTGATTGAATAGCCATTTAAGGCATCTCGCCAAGGAGCCATTGATGTTCACGAAGGTGTTTCGCAAATAGTCTGCATTCACACCCTGATGCGTGTTGTATATTTTGAACATGACCATTCCCGTTGGACCAAGTGTTGTAAGGCCATGCACTTTAATCCACCTGGGCAAGCCGAAAAATCTCACATCCTTCCACTTTGGGTGAGCTTTGATATCCTCTAGGATTTGTTCCAGCGTATATTTGTCACCATTCATGTCTCTTGTCCTGACTGAGCAAAATTTCATAGATGATGTGGTGGGATGGTTTAAAATGATTGCATCACTGGCCATAACATTGACATAGTCTGCCAATGCATCAACCAAAACTTTCCTCTGATCCTCCATGATGTCCAAACAACATTTGACGATTAGAGCTTCTTGCACCGTCCACAACACCGACACTATTGAATTAGGTTGATTACCCTGGAAGCTCTCTTTAAATCCCGGAAGACGCCGAATCGCTCTATCCAAATTATCTGTCAAAAGTTGACCATCTGCCCTTTTCCCTATTTCGAAACCTTTCAATGCATGTGCCGGCAGTTTCCAATGCAACACATTTCTGGCTGTTCCCCTGGCTGTACACTTTCTTTCGCGTTCCTTGTTCACCAAGACCCACGCTTCTACTGAACCCGAAGCTACTGACGTGAATGATTTCTTTCCTTCTGAACTCTTGCCACTCTTAGCTGAGGTAGTTTTCGGCATAGCCAGCCACTCTTCCGAGTTCAATTCCCAATTAACTGATACTGAACTCGATTTTCCTTTAACAAATTTTGCCACAACCTCCAGCTGGTCTTCCACAGACATCTTCCGGATGCTAGCCATCGATTTTGCGAGGTCCCAAACTCCCCCAAGTTGATGAATTGGTACAGCATTTTCATTCTTGGGCGGCGCCGCCTTCCGCTGAGGTACAATGGAAACATTATCAACCTTCTTCGTGGTCTTGACTGAAATCTGAATTTTATTATGATCCTCCGGTTTCATCTTCATCTTGAGAATCTCTACCCAAGCAGAGAAACTCTCCACCAACAATGCTTCCGAATCACCTAGAATCATACTGACGGCCAAATGTTTAGTACGGATATGAGAGCATAGCCCCTTGTCTAGCTTTAAGTAATTTTCCATTGCCAATTTGTTGAATTCTGACATGGCCACTAGATCATTCTTCACATCATCCGAAAGGAGCCATCCATTGTCCATCTGCATAAAACCTCCAACCATAGACTCATGTAGAGCCCTAGTATCCCAATCGTCACTGTCATAGCCACTGCTAGTTTCTTCTGTATCCACAACCATGTTAGCCGATGACTTGCTAAACGTATTCTCCATAAGCGCCTGTTGTGCACGTAACCTTTTCTCATCCTGCAATTTGCCATAGTTAACAAGAGGCGAGAATTTGTTCCTTTGCACCTCCTCTGCTTTACGCCTTTCCAACTCAGACTTCCTTAATTCCTCCTCTTTCCTAAGATGTTGGATTCACTTCTCCTCCTGCCTTTGACATTCCAACTCCTCTAGCCTTTTCCTCTCCACTTCCCTTTTCGCTGTCTGAGCACTTTCCAATGCTTTAAGGCACTCCTGCTTCAGCCTTTCCGCCTCTTTTTCCACTTCCGCTATAGCCTCCACTTTTCCCTTCGTAACATCTCCTCAAAATTCATGAATTGTTCTGTCCTCCTGATCATTATCTTGTTGCTGTCATCACAGACCAACTTTTCTGCAACTCCCAAGCAACTCCTAAATTGCTTGTATTCATCTGGGTGAAGTTTCATCTGATCTTTCTTCCCATATGACTTTATCCACAAGTTTGCTTCCGCTAAGGTTGTCAGAGCAACCAAATAACCCGCTGGAGGCGGCATCTTGTACCAAACAGGCATTTCCTGTTTTCGCAAGAAGAATTCACCATGGTATGGCAATTCTACTGCTGATTTGGACAAGGATGAATCTGATTTGGGACCCTCCAAGTACAGCTCCCTAGTGATATTTTCATGCACAACTTTTTCCTTTGCTGACAAGGGCGGGACACTATCTTCTCTTGCCATCAATATCCGACTATTCTCTTCTCTTGCCATTGACGCCTGACTACTCTCATAATCCACCAATTCCTTACTCGGAACAAAGTCTCTGACAGCTGACTCAAACTTGCACAAGGACTCTGCTGGATTATATGAAACCTCTTCTCCACAACTTTCTTTAAAGATGCGAGCTTCCTCCATCTCCACAGGCATCGCATCAATAACCAAAGGCATCGACATAGGTATATCAATATATGACAATGCCGGTGTAGGCAACAGAGTTCTTCATCGACTAGAGGCATCTGCTGACCTCGACCTTCTTTTCGCCTCTTTCTTTCTCAGCTTGACTTTCCTCCATGCAGGTGCTTCTGTCGAATCTGAATCACCACTCAAAAGGTCTGAGTCCAATTCATTCATGTCTTCATCCATATCACAACCTTCCATCTTCATGTTGTCTCATGTTGTCTTCCTCTAAATCTGCTCCCAAATCTGAAGGCTCTTTAATCAACGCCAATAGAGCCATCAATGGTCTCTCCGAGACCCCATCCCACGCAAATGATTTGATTAGGTGTGGTTCCGCCTTCTGTTCCACCCACACTTGGCCTGAATGTTTCCATAAATTCGTGGACGGTCTCAATTCGACTGGTGTGTTATCAATAGCAGAGGCCCAAATCCACTCTTCCTCCGCTGATCTGACTTTTGCGCAAGCCACTGCTTCTATCAACAAATCGTCTCGAAGCACCAGGTCAAAAGGCAATTTACATGTGCAAAAACCTCTGCCCTGTATGAGGCCACATTTGTCACACAGGCCTATGTGTCTGCAGCCATTAAAGCCACGAGGGTTGAGACAAACTCCACAAATATCAGAGCTCAGACAAATCATAAAGGGTTCGAGTAAGGACAATTCTTTTCCAAGACGAGGGGTAAATTGAACACCCAGGAGGTAGTCAACAGACTTAGCCCTGTTTTGTACCAATATTTCTTCAATTTGGTAAAGAATACCATTAGGCAAACACCATGTTACTGTATCCACAGGACAATTTCCCGGAATGGAAGGAAGGAGTGACAGGTGATCCGCAGCCGCAGCAATATCCCTTATCTTGAAAGCATGCTGAAAACAATGTGTACTACCAAACTCTTTGCTGGGAGGATGTTTGCATTGTTCACCTGTCACTGCTGCCACAGCGCTACAAAACTTAGGTCGTCCACAACCAACTTGAATGAACCCTTGATCAGGGTTAGAAACTGCTTCGGAAATATTTGACTGCTCCATAAGGAAAACGCGCTAATGGAGGAGAGGGGAAAGAGAAAGAAAAGGAGAATGATAAAGAAAGGAGGAAAGATGAGAGGGTTGTAGGTTTGTAAACGGAATATGAGTACTACTATGCCTTCAAAATACGAATGTAGCGCGTTCGTATACTTCTGCCAATACCACAACCCGTGTGAATGATGGTAAAAGCGAAGAAGGACTGCGCTGTCTGAGACCGTTCCCTTCCGCACTCACATGCTATTCCCTTTGACCTCCTCCATTCACCATGCCGCGAATTTTGAGGTTATATGGTGCTTCGGGGTGTTTTCGACGAAATAGAGCAAACCTCCAGGATTGGATTCTAGTCGATGTAATTACGCAGAAAGGTTGATATCTAAACAGCAATAGATCCGTACTGAAAGACATGACGTGACGATTGAGTCCGTGATCAAAGTCACTGTCTCTCAGGCTGGGAGAAATCTTGGGATGCACAGCGCCTCCGAGTCGACAACGTGGATGATATCTTCCTTCTTCACCAGTCTCGTCCGATGCGCCGTCAGTCCGAAGGAACACTCCTCAGCCCGGTGGAATTCAACCTTGTTTCGATGCCATTAAAGTAAGTTTCACCATTCATTCATTTACGCGAGCATATACAGTATACTTAGCTCCCCTTCACCAAAACTTCTTGAGACCCATTTTCAAAATGAATGACTTGAACCCTATTACACCTCCACCGTCGATGATTTTCCGACGGCCTCAGTCCCCTTCTCAAATCCTAGACTGGCTGGGGTCCAAAGCCATAGACAAATGCCTGAGGCGGCACGGCTGGGGGGCCGCCCTTGCCTGCCTGCGAGGTGAAAAACCCGTGCAGGCTCGCTCGTTGCTCTCAGAGTAGTTGGACACCCTGTTCCATCAGGTGAATTGGCCAGGTCCACGGCTAGTTGATGGACACAAGCAGCTGGATAACAGTTGGGGAAGAGGCATTTTTAGCGGGCAGCTTGAAGATAGCACAAGATAGAGTTTGCTCCGTCAGTCAAAGATGACAACATCGACATTCAACGGGAGACTAGCGACAACGATCAGCCAACCGTTTCAACACCTCTTCGTATCACTCGAGAACGGTCTTTACTACTCACCCTACCACACTTCATTTCAAAATCTGAAGACCGCACGTATGATTTCAACAGCAACTCACGTTCCATGACCGTTCACCCAGCTTTGTTGCTGACACCCTCACACATTCATCCCCGAGCACGAAATCACATTTTTCCCATTCCAAATTCCAAGTTTCAACTCCCCGTGCCCTCAGTCCCCCTCCACGTCCGTGCTAGCCAAACAACATGGCCCGTACTCTCAGCAACATCCAGCGCAGAAGTCGTGCACTAGAATTGGAAGAAACATTGCAAAGGTCAACGGAAATGTATCCTGGCCGCTGCAGGTCAGGTTTTGCATTGTTGCGTCTTGCACAACCGTTCTTGACGTCCAGTATAAGCGAGGAGATGACGAAGAGCATGTCGTTCTAGGATGCATGAAGAAGAAATGAAGGGATAAAAAGCTGCCAACTCCAATGAGCTGCTCCCGGGTCGCTGGGGAGGCGCGTGCGTGTGCCTTGATTGAGTGGCCGGAATGGAAGAGGTCGGATAGGTGTCAAGTTCGAAGTTGAGATCGGTAATTCGGCAAGGCGATGCGGATGCCAGGCAGGCGTCGTTAGAGGTGGGTGGTAAGAATGAAAACGGCAAACATTGACATCCTTTTACAGATTTCCGTGCGACGCGTCAGGTTGCATTTGTTTTGACAAAATGCGATTAAACAGACACGATTGTCTCAGACAATCAAAGACTGTTCGTTGAAAAGAATTCCCGCGCTGTGTGCATTAGCTATGAGCTATATCCTAGCCGTGGCAGATTCAATTCATGGGCTATCCTCTTCAGGGCGGCACATCATCGGATTTAGAACTGGTTCATATCGGATGAACTGGCAGTATGGATGGACACTAGTTATTGATAAAGATGCAAGAACTTGGTAAAATCAACTAACTAATACAAATACGCATTCTGCTTCTCGAGCAGGAATGGTGATGTGCCACAGGCAGAAGTCTGCGATTTTTGTATTTCTTCATTGACAGAGTTGTTGTAGACCCAATCGGTGACGGCACCATCGGTCCCAAAGCCAATTTGCATTGCAACATCCAATACAGATGCCCTCAACATGCTGGAATCGCGGTTATTGGAGCCCTTTCTACCTGTCCTGCGACGCGCAATGGGAGCTCCTAGAGCGCGTACGGTGTTTCCAACAGTTCCGCTCATGGGCGCCTCCATTCAAGATGACTTGAGAAAAGGAACGGGTTCGATCGGCTTGCGACCGTAGAAAAGATAGTGAGAGTAGCCACAACGAATACAGTCACATGACCGTGACAGCACGCCAACATGAAAGATCTCAGATCTCTCGCGCTGGCGGGCTCTCACGCTTTGTTCGAGACAATGTCATTGTCACCATGCAATCCATCAGTCTTGTCAAGAGGAACCTGTCTCTGACACCTCCTCCGTGAGACTTGACGACGTCAAGGCCGTCGAGGCCGAAGCCGAAATATTCAAAACGACGTACCACATGGACCTCATCTTCGGGCTGGTCCTCTCTTCTGCAATGCGGTTCAACTCAATTGTCGCTGTTCTACTTTTCTTTGCATCCATCATAAATGCATCACCGATATATCCCCGAACCCCACCTAAGAGAAAAGCTATTGACAATTATCGGTCGTCACTAGTAGGCTGTTCGTCCGTATACTTGTTCCATTGTTAATTCACTAAGCTACAGAATGAAGTACGCACTACTCGTCTTTATGAAATTGTCTTGCTTCTTAAATTCCACTTCCAGTGTTGGAGGGTTCACATCGTGGATATAATCATAAAAAAAGATGGCTTTCATGTTGCTCGGGCTAAATTACGCCCCCATGAAGACGACGTCATTGTGGAGATATTCATCAAAACTATTCCTACTTGGCCATGGAAGGCATATTATGACAGTGAACTTGCAAAATGGAATGAAGCTGAATCTGTCATTGGTCTTGGTGAAGACAATGATGCTGCTTTCATTGTTGTGGATAATAAGGTTCCGAATGAACTGTCCCCAGAAGACATGCAAAATGCTATCAGGCAGAGTCTTGGCAACAAAAGAGGAATCTACTACAGTAACGTGTAGGTGATCATATGTGGGATATGGATAAGCTAATTTTCGCTCATCGGGAAATCGTTTGTCATAGGTCCGATTCACGATGGAAAAACTTACTGGTGCATGCCTCGTAGGTGATTTTGATGTCGATGCGGGTTAGCTGAACTTTGCTCTGCTGCAGCAAAAATCCACAAGAATTCATGTGGACGAAACATGGTGACATGTGGTTTGCAGCGCCACTTGTTGTGCCAAATACAATGCTATTAGAGGCCCAGGCCCAAGTCAATCAGGAAATGTGACAGGTGTAAACGTGCTGAATTTTGCTTAAGGTTCACATTGGGGCAATGGTCATACAACAAGATGGCTTTCAGGTCATCCGGGCTAAATTACGCTACCAAGAACAGGATGGCCACCAAGAACAGGATGTCATTATGGAGAAATTCCTCCCAACTACTCCTACTTGGCCATGGAAGGAATATTATAACAGTGAACTTACGAAATGGAGGGAAGCTGGATGCGTTCTTCGTTCTGGTGAAGACAATGATGGTGCTTTCATTGTTGTGGATAATCGCGTTCCGGATAGTGATGAACTGTCTCCAAAAGACATGCGAGCTGCTATCGTTCAGCGTCTCAAAAAAGGCAAAGAGAACAAATACCGTAACATGTAGGTGATCATACGTGGGATGTGGATAAGCTGATTTTCGCTCATCGGGAAATCGCTCGTCATAGGCCCCGTCGACAATGGAAAGACATACGGGCGCATGCCTTGTAGGTGATTTCGACATGGCTGCAGGTTAGCTGAACTTTGCTCTGCTGCAGCAAGAATCCGCAAAAATTCAGATGGACGAAACATGGCAATGTGTGGATTGCAAATCCACTTATTCAGTTAGACAAAATGCAATTAGAGGTCCAGTCAATCAGGAAATGTGACATAGGTGTAGATGTGCTGAATCTTGCTTAACAGGCCGAACCGGTTCACTCTAAGCCACATGGCACGGAACGCGAGGCCCCTATGTAAATAGCCATGTCATAGATGCAACTATGCTGAATCTTGCAACACAGGCATATGCAAGTATGCAGTGCGCACAACACTACATCATCGGGGCGTGGTGCGTCGACATCGCAAGACCGTGTCGTGTAAGTAATTGTGTCATGGGTGCAGATATGCTGAATCTTGCTTCACAGGACCAAGCCGCAAGGACACCGTTATCTGAGCATTGCGCTGGGTGAAACAGTGGAGTGATTCATGTAACTCGAAGTGAATGTTTGTACTTCAAAAAATATGCCAAGTAGCAGTGAGCATAATACAAGATACGACGCTCGAGGCCCACTGTCATGTGTCCATTGTGGCCGCAGCAAGTCTTGACAAACGAAGCGAAGAGGAGAGAACTCGTTGTTCAGCCTCGTTAAGTTGCTCTGCGCATGAGGATTTCTGGTACCCTGTGAACAACACGAGGGTAAGCCGGTGCCCATCCTTCATCTGCTGCGCTAGCGCGGAAAACCTGCGGAACTCTACGCGGCGGCAACCGCGTGTGCAGTGATTCTGAGTTGCCGATGTGGGAGACAGTGGGAAAGAGGCACTCCTCTGGAGATCCTTTAAGTGAATCGAGTTACTCGCTTCTTGATAGACTACCCGCTACAATGTGATTGATGTGACCGTGATATGCCTGCACTCAACGTACTCAACCACAAAAGCTAAAGGACGGGGACAATGCAAAACAGCAATCCCTTGACGACCTCGACTCCCCTCCCTTCAATTTTCTGTTTTTTCCCCCTTCGGATAACCGGGTCCACATCCCCGCACCGACAGGCCGCCAACAGCCATTGGGAGCAGCTCAATCACACCTCCGGAGCATGTGACGTGACTGCCTCGAGCAAAAAGCCTTGAGCGAAAATGTTCAGCGGGAGTACATGCAGTCTCCGAATTCTGTTGACTTGGAGAAGATATGAGCAAATGTAATTTCATTTTTGGACATTTGTTAATGCATTGGGTGAAAGAGGCAGATGGAATTCCACCAACAAAGCAAATGTCATCTCCCTGATATGTTGTCATACCCTCTGCAAAACCTGGACCAGCACATCCTTGACTGTCATCTCCTCTCTTTTTTTTTTTTTTAAGCATAGAAAAATACTATAGACACCAAGGAGCCACAAGTGAACTACAAAACAACTGGACAGATGACTGCTGGAAATAGTGTTGCCAACGGCTCGGCTCTAAGCTGCAAGCCGGCTGAGCCGAGCTGAACCAGAGCCGAGCCGAAGCCAGCCATTTGGCTTCGGCTAAGCACGGCTTAGTTCTAATTTTAGAGCGGCTGGGAGCTAGTGTGGGGTGGCTAAGCCGCCTTATCCCTGTGCTCCCACGTCAAGTCTCTACCTCCTCTCCTGTCCTCCTCCACCACCAGCTCAGTCCCCAGGCTCTCTGCTCACCACCATCAACAGCATCCTCAACCACCATCCTTACCCTTGCTTGCACCCCAAGTTGCCCTTGCCCTGCCCCTGCCTCCACCCATGCTCCGTGTGAGCACTGACAAAATCTCAGACATGTGTAGGGCAAATGACTATGTTGTAAATACCTGATGAAATCTATGGTACAGTAAGTACACTGTGTCATGGTATAGGAAATATCTCACCTCAGATGTGCATAGGGCAAATGACTGAGGTACGTGCTACATCAATGGCATATTTATATGTACATAGTGCTACGGGATATACAAAATAGGTGGGCATGGGCCCAGTGATGGACAATGGCTTGACAACAAGGAAACATAGTGAGTATGGTATAAAAATGTAGTGATGTATCCGAAACACCTACAAGTACAATAAAACAACATGTGCATGATGATGCGTGTGGTGGCAGACCCTGGTGAGCAGTCCAGTGATGAGGGAGTGGCTGCACTAGTGTTGGGTGACTTGAATTCCCCATGCACTTGCTCCAAAACTCCAGCTGCTTGCACCTGGCCACTCACACTCTGGCTGCTTGCACTCTGGCTGCTTGCACTCTGGCTGCTTGTGCTCTGTGTTATGAGCATAACTCATTTTACAGTAATGACATCAATGACACTTATGAAGACACAGACTCAGAGAGTGGGGATATATTTTTCTTTTCTTTTTATCTATTTCTCTGGACTCAAACATATAGATACAAGGGCTGGGTGATGAGACACTACAATGGGATGCCTATGCAAACACTGCAGCCCTTATTAGGAAGGTGGTTAGGTCAGCATTGGATACAGGATGTACTGAGTGCCAACTGGAACAACAGCCCAATGATGGGCCTAGGCTATGATGGATTCATAGGCCTAGATGTGCCTGAGGGGCGACATGGGAATACCTGAAGGTACCAAGGGAATGGTACTGGTGTTCATGGGAATGGCTGAGGTGCAGGAACAATAGCACAGCCATATATGGAAGGAGACAGTGTGTTGGTGTGGGAGGAATACTCCAAGAATGGTTACATGGGCACAGGCTGGCTGCTGTGCATTGATCCCTAGTATGAGGGACTTTAGCTGTGTGCTGATTGTGCACAGACCATGGCTAGAGTATATAAGGGCTGTAGTTTAGTGTAGGTAGCCCTTAAGTCTCTAGATAGTTTTTGTCACCTAGACATTACTAGAGGAGCAATCAGAATTGTCTTTGGCCTAGCAAGTCATCACTATGGGAGTTAAGGGTTGTGTTTAGGGACCTCCTAACATAATCTAGAGACTTTCCATTCTACCCTGTTGGTCTTACAGCACAGAGCACGTCTTGCTCATTGTTGCTCACAGCGCCAACAGCCTAGTTTCATATCTGAGAGGTAGTAACTGCGCAGCCCATGACCTCTCCAGGTGACATTGATGACAACACACATACTGTCAATGGGTCACAAACGAGTGATCCTCAATATGCCCAGTGTAGGGCCTGTCTACCCACAGTAGTAAACGAGAATACTAGTTTGCCAGGAGAGTGTAGGCAGGAGACCACAGATGCGCCCCAGGTTTAGTATATTACTATTGCCAAAAAACTCAGGGAACAAGAGAACCAACCCACCTGTGTTGCATATCAAGGCTGATCTAAAGTTCCTCACACACTCCCTGTACAAGCAGATGCGAAATTTGCTGCACATCTGATAACTTGGCACAAAGATAGTGAGGTGAATTGCCAGGTGCACATTTGTGGTAGCTTGCAGACCCATGACACTCAGACACAAACCCTCTTGTTTCCCAAGAGGCATCATCAACAGGCATGGATTTTTGGCCAAAAGAACAGAACTATTGTTGGTGGAGGCCCAAAATAGTTTGAAGATTTATTACAGCAGAACAATTGAATGGGACACAATGCAGTGCTCATTCACATATATCTTACCCTATGCCCAGACAACACTCTCGGAGATCGGGTGCATCTTCGAGGCTGACTGGGTCACCATTGATGACATGGTCCAGACAGGACCAAGAGAATTCATTGGGGATACCATCATCCACCGATATGATAACCATGTCCGGTTGTGGTGGAAACACCAGAAGGAGGGGCACAAGATTGAGCATGCTCAAGCACAGCTTATCCTGTGTCAACATGAAGCCAAGCAGGAATTAGAACAGAAGGAAGCCTGGGAGGCTTTATTAATGGAACAAGCAGCCACTCATGCAGTCTTGCAAGTGGAACATGCAATGCGAAAGGCAGAGAGGGAATACCAAACCCTCATTGAATTGTTGGAGGTCCAATACAAAGGGGACACCACCAACTTGGTCTGGCTAGCACTGGTGGCATCAAAATACAACCAGTGGCTACTTTTAATCAACAACAGTGATAAGGCTGTCCAGAGGTACCAGGTAGCAATAGAAAGATTGAACCATGTGCACCACATACAGGAGCTGTACGAGCATGAGGGAATGACAATGGACCACGCAGACTGGAACGTGTGGATGCATGCCATGAATGGCAACATATGAGCAACCCACTATGCTAAATGGAAGCATGAGCAGGAAGAGGAGGAATGTTGCAAGGGGATCTGATTTGACCCCTTACTTGTGACAAAGCCACCTGGGGCTATCATTGCTAGGACACTGGAATGACTCCTTACTGAACCAATCAACAAACTCTGAACAATAGGAATGGACCACTTTCTAAAGGGAGTTGGAGAGGAGTCATGGAATGACCACAAGAGTAGGGTGTTGGGGTGGTGCACTAGTATCAAAATGCACCTACCAGGACCAAGGGCCAGAAGTCCCATCGCACCAAACCAGTGGAGGGAAAATGGGTACTGCTACATGTACTTGTTCAAAGCAGAATACTATGACAAGTACAACTGGCCAGCATGGCCCATGCTTTATGAAATTATCAGCTGGGAACCTGAGTTGAGAGACAACACGGTTGTGTTTGCTATCCAGGATAGCATCAGACCAGGACAGTGCCACATTATCAAAGAGTCAGCTGTATGTTGAGATGACATCGAGTACACATGGGATGAATTGGTGGATCTTCACAAGGTCTCCCACTATACATGGACAGTCAAAGTCCAAGTGAAGGGCTAAGAAATGGCAGCTAGCCCAAACACCAATCAAAAGGGTCAACCTCAGAATGATGGTCATGGTTGAACAGGCAGTGGCAGAGGCAACTGGATGAACATACCCAGCAGTAGTAGAACCCAAACCAGTTGTGCAACCAGCGTGATCATACACAGCAGCAACACAAGCTGGTAAGGAGAATAAGGCTTGTGTTGTCACTCAGGGAGGTGACACAGCTCATTGGAATGGTGGCATAGCCACGACAGCAGATTGGCTCTCGAATGAAGAATATCCGCAAGGGGCAAATAATGCCCATAAAAACGTGACATTGAGGCATGGCAAATAATCATCAAATGGGAGGCATGGTTGCCTTACCCATATCCAAAAATGTCTTGGACCAATAGTGGATTTAATCCAGACATGCCAGGGTACTGTTACCTGGTTTTAATTAAGAATTACAGTACTGGAATGAATTCCTATGGCCAGCCTATCTGCAAATACAGGAAATCTGCACCTGGGACAAGAACTTACAGGAAGTCATACGCACGTCCCACTACTCTACACATTGAAAGATACAATAGCAATTGTAGAGGATGGTTTCACGTCGAAGTTCTAAACAGGGAAGGCATGGGTCATTATGCACTGGGAGCTACACCATTTTGGTACACGGTGGAAATGGCAGGACGGCTCTATCATGCCATATTAGGATGGCACAAACATTGGAGCCCTTACCCGCCATGCAACCTGCAGCTGCTGTAGCAGTGCAGGCAGATGCAGTTCACCAACAGGTGGAGGGATGACAGATGGCAACCATTAACATAGGAAACGCCATCGCTGATATGATTAACACCTACCAGCAGTCCAACAGAGTAACACTGGGACCTCTCACAAAAATGGAAATGCCTGACTACTATCAAGGAGACCCATGAAGTGTAGATGGATGGTTATGTCAGATGGAAACGTATTTCATGCTGGCCAGAGAACCAACAGATCTAAGAAGAATCTTGATATGTTTATATCAGATTAAGGGTGGCAAAGATGACAGAGTGGTGGACTGGAGTGGAGTAAAACTCAGAGCATTCCAGGATGCTTTACAAGAGTTTCAGGATAAAATTGACAATAATGGCTGGGATAGTCAACTAGATTGGGCAGGGTTAAACAATGGATTGGCCACTGATGACGATAGGAATTGGATCTGATGCCCATTAGATCACCAGTTCCCATTCACAGACTGGGTAGACTTCAAAGCCCAAATGCACGACTTCTTCATGTCAATGGAGACCAAAGAAAAGGCAATTGAAAAGCTGTTAAGCTTAAAACAAGGAACAATGATGGTCAAGGACTATATTGTTAAATTCAATGCCCTGACACCACTCACTGACTGGAATGATCAAGCCCTGATCTCACAATTCCAAGGTCATCTGAACCCAGCACTAGGAAGGGAGTTAATTTGACATGGGGGGACTTACAGAAGTCGCTACATTGCACCAAATCCAAACCAGAGTCATGGAGTTGGCAAGGGCATATCAAAGGGCTAGTGAGGCATATGGACCTAATAGACAGACAGGGGACTATAAGGAAAGAAATCCATATGAAAACTGCCAACCACAATTCCAATTTAAAGCCCCACCACCCAAACCATCAGGAAGTTGATTTGACCCAAACACCATGGACATTGATAAAAGAAAAAAAGGGAATTACCTGCTACAACTGTGGAAAAGCAGGACACTTTAGTCAGGACTGTAGGGGACCCAAGAAACCCCCTACTTGTTATAATTGTGGAGAAGATGGCCACATGGCACTGGCTTGTACCAAGCCAAAGAGAATTACAATGGGAGAGAAGGGCAAACGAGCTGTTAGAAGTATTGTAGCAGGGGAAATGACCCAAGAAGAATACAGGGAGCTGGGAGAGCTTCAGGGTTTTGCAGAAAGCCAGTAGGCGAGCGCTCAGTGCTGCTGGCTGCTACTCAGGTTTTGAATAGTGATGTACCAGTATATGTAGATTCCCAAATTAAATTGCATGATTTACTTTATGAATGCAGTGGGAATGTACATCACTTAAGAAACCTAAGAGTGAGTGCAAAACAAGGGGAATGTCTAAAGACTTGGACACCCCAGTGGATGTTAAGAAGAATTTGGGAACAACCCAAAAACATAGCAGTAGAGTGCCTACAACAGTGGGTACACATCAAATGAATAAAAGAGGCAGATGGTCAATTGGTGGACCAATTAAATGCAATGACAGAGGCAGAAGCATTGTGGAATCTTGTACACTTAAGGGAAAAGGTGGTACAAGGAAATGGTAGACAAGAACTGGACCTGAAAGGAACAGTTACCACAATAGATACATTGAAGACAATCAACATAACAATGCTGTTAGACTCGGGATGCACAGGGTTGTGCATCAGCGAAGAATTTGTGGAAAAACATCAACTGGCCAAACAACAATTAGTGCAACCAGTGCCAGTATATAATGCAGATGGATCAAAAAACTCATCCGGAAGCATAGAATTCATGGTGCAGATAAAACTACAGATTGGAAGTCATGAAGAGGTGATGGACTGTGCCATCACAAGGCTGAGCAAAATGGATCTATTCCTAGGGTTTGACTGGTTAAGCCACCACAACCCAATGATTAACTGGAAAAAGAAATTGTTGGAGTTTAACCAACATCCAGGGACCTGTTGGAAATCTTCGTCAGTTCAAGAACTGGAGGACGAGATTGATGTGGCACAATACCTTGAGGAAGGGGAGCGGTTGTTGGCGATTCACATTGGTGAACCAGAACTACGTGTTTGAGTGTATGCCTCAACAGCTACAAGGATAGTGGCAGAAGAGGCAGAGAAAACGAAAAAGAGAACTCTGGAGGAGGCAGTCCCCAGACATTATTTGGGCCATCAAAAGGTTTTCAAGAAAGAAACCTTCGACAAGTTACCACCACAGCAGTGATGGGATCACACTATCAAGTTGATCCCTGGGTCTAACCCAGTTGACTGCAAGATATATCCACTAAACAGGGATGGACAGCAGCAATTGGACAAGTTTCTAAAAGAAAATCTGGATTCAGGACAAACCCAGCCAAGCAAATTGCCTATGGCGTCTCCTTTCTTCTTTGTCAAGAAGAAGGATGGGAAGTTGAGACCGGTACAGAATTACCAGAGGTTAAACAAGATGACAGTGAAGAATTGTTATCCACTCCTGCTCATAGGGGAGTTAGTCAACAAACTATCACAGGCAAAGGTCTTCTCCAAGATGGACATTTGTTGGGGCTGCAACAATGTGCGCATCAAGGAGGGAGATGAATGGAAAGTGGCATTCTGAACCAATAGAGGACTCTTCAAGCCTTTGGTCATGTTTTTCGGATTGACAAACTTGCCGGCAACTTTCCAGACCATGATGAATGATATCTTCTGAGTCGAGATAGCAGAGGGATGGGTCATCATTTACATGGACAACATACTTGTATTCTCGAAAAATCAGACAGAACATACAATTCAGGTCAATCATATCTTGGCAAAGCTTGAGGAGCACAAACTGTCATTGAAACTGGAGAAGTGTTTCTTTGACAAGACAGAGATGGATTTCCTGGGGTTGTCATCAGCGAAAATTCAGTCAGAATGGAATCTGCCAAAGTAAAGGCAGTAACTGAGTGGCCAAAGCCTACATGCAAGAAGGAGGTCCAGCAATTTCTGGGCTTCGTAAACTTCTACAGGTGCTTCATGAAAGACTTCACCAAGGCAGCAAAACCCCTAACCTGATTAACTGGGAAGGATGAGTGGAGGTGGACAGAATTACAGGATGTAACTTTTGAGAAGCTAAAGAAAACAATTGTGGAAGAAGTGGTGTTGAGAATTCCTAATGAGGATGGACAGTTCAGAGTTGAGGTGGATGCCTCAGACTTTGCCATCAGAGGAATTTTGTCACAACAAGTAGAGGATGACAAATGGAAGCTGGTTGCTTTCATTTCAAAATCACTTAACAAGGCTGAACGAAACTATGAGATCTACAATAAGGAGATGCTCACAGTTATGCACATGTTCTACAAATGGTCCCATTACCTCAAAGGGGCCAAACAGACAGTTGGGGTTCTAACAGATCACCAGAACCTGACATACTTTAGAAAGGTGCAAAACCTTAACAGACGGCAGGTGCAATGGGTCATGGACTTACAGGATTACAATTTTGTAATCAAACATAGGAGTGGAAAGTCCAACACAAAAGCAGACTTGTTCTCAAGATGGGCGGGACATGCCCATGGAGAAAATGATAATGAAGGGGTGGTTCTGCTGAAAGAACACCTCTTCATACAGGTATTCAATGATGATCGTGCAATAGATGACATCATAGAAGACATTAAAAAGGTGCCCAAGTGGCAGTGGGAGACCCAGGTGATCAAAGGACTGGAGAATATATCATCACAATTCACCACTCTTGGGGACACTTGGGTGTCACAAAGACATTGGAGTCTTTGATGCTGATGAGTTCACTCCACTATTGGAAATAGGGAGGAAAGAGAAGGTGTGAGGCAGTGAAAGGATTCCTGTCAACTCTGGTGTGCTCAATGACAATGCTACGATGCACAGAACTGGCAGAGTTTGTGGATAATAACATTTGTCACACAAGGGCGTAACAGCAATGAACACAGAATGTGGAGTACAATAAGACTCAGATGCATGAATGAAACAAGGAGGGCATAGCTTAAAGAATGAGACTTGAGAGCTGGGGTGTACTATTCTGTTCTTCTATCTCTTGTACATGAGCTTATATATGTTTTTCTATCCTACTAATAACGAAGTAACTCTGCAAATTTTCACCTTGCAACTGTATATCCAAATCCATCTTGAAAGTCTTTGTGCAATGGGGCTAGCTGAGGGATGTGACAGTGGTATAGGAGTGCTGCAGTGAGAGCCAGTATCATGACCCAATGTGGGACACTAATAGAGTCGTATACTTGAAATAGACATTGCTGATTGCTGTTGGCGGCAACTCCAGGATTCATCTGGCTTGATGCATCCCTGTTCTCTATTCTCCACAGACCTGACTGGTCCATACCGTAGCTGGTCATCAGCTGATGGGTTTACTTGTCCACTAGGGTCCTGATCTGCTATGTCAGTTCATTGCTAGGGATGACATGGCGGCTGCATAGGGGTAACCCTTGGATTGTAGACTGTAGATCCTTCCTAATGCAGATATGATATTGATGGCGACAGTCCCTTCTCCGGTGACCTAAGCTGTGCCAGCTGACAATTTTATGCGGATCGGCTGACAGGGTGCTTTATTGGATGTGAACAACTGACTAGCACGGGTTTTGGATGGTGTACACAGGAGACAACTTGGTCGTTGGGTGTGGGCAATGCTTGCCTTATAGCGGATAATTGTGGAGTTGGCAGAGTTGCTTGTGGCTAGCATGGAAGACCTGTGGAAGACCTTGGATGAGTACAGATGCTAAGTGATGGGGTCAGGGCATGTATAATCTTAGTGAGGGTAAGGTTTCTAATGTCTAGTGCTGATACTAGTCCATTTGATACCTATACACTGTCACATCAGAACAATGCTCATCATCTCCCCCCCACTTAAAAATCTGACTGTCCTCAGTCAGTCATGTGAAGGGATTGGATGGTTGATTGCTGGAGGTTCAACTGCAGTGCTTTTTCATGTGGTGTGCGACCTATAAATGAAAAGAGAACTATACTACGAATGAAACTGAAATAGAAATAAACTGAAACATGCGTGGAAGCTTCCTGGGCTTTATACATCTTGGTCCAGCTGCAGGCAGAAGTCTTCTTCATATTCGGAACAGTGGGGTCCATGGAATTGGGCCTTGGCTGTGCACACTACTCAGTTATGTCAACTTCCGGTCATGGGATCATGCGATTGGGGCCTTTGTCAAATTAGCTTAAAGTTCATTCTCCTACTCCCCTTCATCTCCACCATCATGTCTTCACCTCACCAACTCTCTGAATCCAACTCCGATGAAGAGATTGCGTGCATGGAGGTGCAACTGGAACGTGTTATGAGCACACCTCTCATTTCAAAACTTTACAGTAACGACGTCAATGACACTTATGAAGATACGGTCACGAGGAGTGGGAGGACATTTTTCTTTTGTTTTTATCTATTTTATCAAGCTCAAACGTCTATGAGCAAGACTACGCAACGGGACTCTAGGAGGATGGCCTACGTGAACGGCAGTCCCTATTAGGAAGGTGGTTAGGTCAGCATCGGCTATGGAGATAGACCGAGTGCCGACAGGAGATACGGCCTGATGATGGGCCTATGCCATGAAAGGAATCATGAGCGGCACGGCGCCTGAGGGGCGACATGGGAACGCCGAAGAAGTACCGAGTCAATGGTACGGCATGCATGGGAATCAGCCGAAGTCCTGAACAATAGGAAGGCCGCATGCAGACAACCCAGGAGTTGGGTGTGGGAGGAACTCTCCACGAAAGGTTAGATGAGCGCAGATCGGCTGCTGCACATTGATCCCGGCATGAGGGACTTTAGCTGCGCGCTGTCTGTGCACAGACCAGGAGAAATGGTATATAAGGGCCGTAGTTTAGCGTAGGAGACTCTTAAGTCTCTAGATAGTCTATTGTCACTAGACATAGCTACTGAGCAACCAGAATCGTCTTTGACTTAACAAGTCCCACTTTGAGTCGCTTAGGTTATTGTCTAGGGCAGTCCTGACATAATCTAGAGACTTTCTATCTCTACCCCTCTGTGCCGTCCAGCACCAAGCACGCCGCTTGTAGTTGCTCCTGACGATCAGAGGCCTAGTTTTCACTTTGACGGTTGTAACCCGATTATCCCGGGACCATTGGCGACATCGACTTCGACACACATACTGTCAACGGGTCTCGAACAAGAGATCCTCAATTTGCCTGTTGGGTCTGTCTACAAAACAGTTGCAGACGAGAGTACGAGTTCGCCCGAGAGCAGTGTAGGCAGGAGACCACAGACACGCTCAGGGTAACGTACACTGCAGTTGCGGAAAAGCTCAGGAACGAGCGAAACAAACCAGTTACTGTGCATATCAAGGCTGATATAAAGTCCTCTCACACCCTCTGTATCAGCAGCCCTACCTGATTTCGGGCTGATAACTGAGCACAAGGACATTGAGGCGAATTGCCGGGTGCACGTAATTGAGTAGCTTGCGGACCCACGATGCTGCAGACAACATCTTTCCTGTTTCCCAGGAAACGTCATCGATAGGCGCGGATTTTCGACTGCCGCAAAGAACAGATCAAGTGTCAGTGGAGGGCCTGAACTTGATTGAAAATTGTTTTACAGGAACATCCTTACACCTTCCCTCATCGAAAAATGAATTGTCATTTTCAATACGTACTCCCATACGCCCAGGCGACACTCTCAGAGATTGGTCAAATCTTTGAGGCAGACTGGGCTGACACCACCGAACTTGTTAGGACACCGACCTTTATTGGCGACACCATCGTACATCGCTACGACAACCACGTCAGATTATACTGGCGATTCCGCAAAGATGAGCAGAAGAGGGAATGCACCGAGGCGCAGAAATTATTACGGGACAGAGAGCTCAGTCAAGAGCTTGAACAGAAGGAAGCATGGGAGGCCCTTCTGGCAGAGCACGCAGCAAGCAAAGCTGTGCTACAGGCAGAGCGCGCAATGCGCAAAGCAGAGCGAGAGTACCAGACTCTCATACAACTGTTGGAGGAACAATACAAGGGCGACACCTCTAATCCAATCTGGTTGGCTCTCGTATCCTCCAAGTACAACCAATGGTTGATGTTAATCAACAACGGGGATAAAGCCATCATGCGGTATCGAGTGGCAGTTGAGCGGTTACAATGCGCTCACCACGTTGAGGAATTGTACGCTCACGAAGGCATGACCATGTCGCACGAGGACTGGAATGCCTGGATGCATGCTATGAATGGCAACATACGAGCTACCCGATATGCCAAGTGGAAAAGAGAACAGGAAGAGGAGGAACGTCGTAAGGGAATCAGATTTGATCCCTTTCTAGTCACAAAGCCACCTGGACACATCATTGCCAGGACACCAGAACGACTCCTCACAGAGCCAATCCAAAAACTTCGAACCATTGGCCTAGACCATTTCTTGTCCGACATAGGGGAAGATACCTGGAACGATCATAAGGCCAGGTTGCTAGGATGGAGAGCCCGCGTCAAGGCATATTTGCCTGGACCAACAGCAAAAAGTCCAATTGCTCCCGACCAGTGGAGGCAAAATGGGTACTGCTACATGTACCTGTTTAAAGCCGAATATTACGACAAATTCAACTGGCCCGCCTGGCCCACTCTCTATGATATACTAAATTGGGAACCGGAGCTTTGGGACGATACGGTGGTCTTCGCTATCCAAGAAAGTATCTGGCCAGGGCGATGTCACATTATCGAGGAATCCGCCGTATGGCGGGACGATATTGAATATACCTGGGACGAGCTGGTTGACCTCCATAAAGTAACCCATTACACTTGGACAGTACGTTTTGGGGGACAGTCGAAATCGAAACGACGATTAAAGAATCGACCTCTCGCCACCACATCGATTAAACGAGTTGATCTACGATCAACAGTAACGGTTCAAGAAGCAGTGAACCAGGCGGCCGGACGAACATACCCGGCAATCATAGAACAGAAACCAGTAGTGCAACCAGCGCGATCATACGCAGCGGCAGCACTAGCTGGTGGAGAAAGTACAGCCAAAGTCATCAATGCTGGCGGGGACGCAGCACACTGGAATGGTGGAGTTCCTACCACGGCAGATTGGCTGTCAAACGAGGAGTACCCTCAAGGGGCGAATGATGCCCATAAAAAACGACAAATCGACCAGTGGAGAAGGAATGTCGAAAAAGAATTTTGGCTTCCTTACCCATACCCAAGGATGTCATGGGTCGACAGTGGGTTGCACCCCGACATACCAGGCTATTGCTACCTGGTATTGATTAAAAAGGACTATTGGGACGAATTCCTGTGGCCGGCTTATCCACAGTTACAGGAAATTTGCAACTGGGACAAGAGCCTTCGGGACGAGGATGTCACCACCATCATACGAAAAACCTACTCTCAAACCAATATGTTACACATCGAAAAATATAACAGTAACACGAGGGGATGGTTTCACGTCGAATGTCTCAACCGAGAAGGCATGGGACACTATAAAATGGGAGCAGGAAACCCCGAAGAAGGCGAGATAATAAGCCTAGGGGAAGAAAGCGATTTAGGATCACCAGAGCAACCGGCGCGATCAAACGCAGCAGCAGCTCTGGTAGAAATAGACCCTTGTTTAAGAAACGGTCGTCCAGGTCTAACGGAACAGCAACAAAACAAGTTGCACCCAAAACATCCAGGATATTGTTACCTATGGCTGGTAAAGCGGGAATATTGGAACGCTTACAAGTGGCCCGCATACCCAACAATCCAGGAAATATATGGCTGGGATCCAGAACTAATGGATGAGGACAGACCAATCTATTGGAGACGAACTAAAGGGTGCAATCGCATGTGGCACTGTGTCAGGGTATCTGGGGAACCTAATGGTTGGCCATGGATGAAGGCCATGATGTGGCAGGGATACGGTTCACATCAAGTTGGCGTCGGAAATTTCCGACTCACAGTAGACATGGTCACTCAAGCCTACCATGCGATACTCGGATGGAGAAACC
Organism: Amanita molliuscula; assembly: GCA_023014405.1. Taxonomy (NCBI): domain Eukaryota; kingdom Fungi; phylum Basidiomycota; class Agaricomycetes; order Agaricales; family Amanitaceae; genus Amanita; species Amanita molliuscula. The sequence continues at coordinate 74,473 of JAEBUP010000093.1, read as the reverse complement.
ATTGGATGGACACCGAAACACTGGAACCTCTTGCGGACACCCAACCCGCAGCAGCAGTAGCGGTGAGGGAAAACGAGATCCACCGCCAAGAAGAGGAGCGACAAAGGGCTGTTACCAGCGCGGGACAGGCCCTAGTCGCTATAATAAATGAATACCAGAGGAGTTCACGTCCTGAACCAGGACCTCTAACTAAAGCCGAAATGCCCGACTACTACCAGGGAGATCCCAGAACAGTTGACGGATGGTTGCGACAGATGGGAACATATTTCATGTTGTCAAGAGAAACAGATCCCAAATGGATGATTTCCATATGCCTATACCGGATGAAAGGCGGAAAAGGAGACAGAGTGGTGGATTGGAGCGGCGTTAAGCTTAAAGCGTTCCAAGAAGCACTACAGGAATTCCAGGATAAGGTGGACAATAGCGGGTGGAGTCCGCACCTCAATTGGCAGCAACTAAACGAGGGAGAATCAACTGAAGACAATCGAGCATGGATACGAAGACCATTAGTTAACCAATTTCCATTCACGGATTGGACCGACTTCAAAAATCAGATGCACGATTTCTTCATGTCAACAGAAACCAAAGAAAAGGCAATAGAAGCCTTATTGAAGTTGCGACAAGGAACAATGATGGTCGAAGACTACATCATCAAGTTCAATTCCCTCACCGCACTTACCGACTGGAATGACCAGGCTCTGATATCCCAATTCCAAAGTAATCTCAATCCAGCCCTGGGACGGGACTTAATTCGATACGGAGGACTCCCTGATAACGCTACTCTCATCCAGATACAAACGCGAGTAACTGCATTGGCCCGAGCATACAGAAAAGCCAATGAAGCGTATGGCTTTCCAAAAAGCCGACAGGAATACAGAGAGCAAACCCCAAGTAGCAATCCCCACCCCCAATACCAGTATAAAGCACCAGCCCCATTCGTATCAGGAAGTCGTGATCCGAATGCCATGGACGTAGACAAGAAATGAGACGTCAAGCCGTGGTGCTATAACTGCGAAAAAGAGGGACACTACAGTCGCCGATGCCCGTTGCCACGAGGAAGAAAACCCATACCAGAGTGCAGTAACTGTGGAAGGAAAGGACACACGGTAGAAAGATGTTGGAAGAAGGAAGCCGCCAAAGATAAAGGAAAAAGGGTGGTACGAATGATAGATAACAGGGAAACGACCCTGGAAGGATGTGCCAAAATCGAGGAGGTCTCGGATTTTGGAGACAGCCAGTGAACAAGCACTCTGTTCAACTGGCCTCTAGTTCAAATTCTTGTAACGGTGTATTAGTACCAATAGACTCTGCAATTGACGTGCACGATTTACTCTATGAATGCAGTGGGAACATACACCATATAAGAAATCTAGAAATGAGCGTAAAACCGGAAAAAAGGTTGAAAGCCTGGACTACTCCCTGGATATTGAGGCATATATGGCAACAACCAGAACAAATGGCCATTGAATGCCTAAGACAATGGGTAGAACCCAAACGAATGAAAGAAGTGGATGGAAAACTCATCAAACAACTAAACGCACTGTCGGAAGCCGACGCCCTCTGGAACCTAGTACACTTAAGAGAAAAAGTAGTACAAGGAGTAGGAAGGCAAGAGTTAGATCTAAAAGGAACGCTGACAACAATGGACACGCTTCAGTCCTCGGACATAACCATGCTACTAGACTCCGGCTGCACTTCTTCATGCATAAGTGAAGAATTCGTAGAAAAACATAGAATGAACAAGAAAAAGCTTCTACGCCCAATACCAGTATATAATGCGGATGGAACACGCAACGGATCAGGAAGCGTAGAGTACTTTGTCCAGTTCAAACTACGAATAGGAGCTCATGAAGAAGTAATGGACTGTGCCGTGGCCAGATTAAGCAAGACCGATCTCTTCCTCAGACACGACTGGTTAGAACACCATAATCCAACCATAAATTGGAAGAAGAAATCCTTGGAATTCAACCGGTGTCCCGGAACCTGCTGGAAACCGTCTTCTGTACAAGAGCCAGAAGATGAGATCGACGTATCATACCATTTGCAGGAAGGGGAGCACCTTCTGGCCATTCATATCAGAGAGCCCGAGCTGCGAGTACGAGCGTTTGCTTCAACCGCCACAAAAATAGCAGCAGAGCAAGCAAAAACAGAGAAAAAGCGTACGCTTGAGGAAGCAGTTCCTCATCATTACCTAAAGCACAGAAAGGTTTTCGAGAAAGAAACCTTTGATGAACTTCCACCAAGGCGACGCTGGGATCATGCAATAGAATTAATTCCTGGCTCAACTCCGGTAGATTGTAAAATCTACCCCCTTAATCGAGATGAACAACAGCAACTCGATGAATTCCTGAAGGAAAACTTGGATTCGGGACGAATTCAAGCCAGTAAATCACCCATGGCGTCACCTTTCTTCTTTGTCAAGAAAAAAGATGGAAAACTCCGACCTGTACAGGATTACAGGAAGTTAAATGAAATGACGGTCAAAAACCGATATCCTTTACCCTTGATTGGGGAACTAGTAGATCAATTATCCCAAGCCAAGGTCTTTTCCAAAATGGACATACGTTGGGGATATAACAACATAAGAATAAAGGAAGGCGACGAATGGAAAGCTGCTTTTCGAACAAATCGTGGACTCTTCGAACCGCTTGTTATGTTTTTCGGACTAACCAATTCGCCTGCAACTTTCCAAACCATGATGAACGACATCTTCCGAGTCGAGATAGCTGAAGGATGGGTAGTGATTTACATGGACGATATCTTGGTGTTCTCAAGGAACCAAGAAGAACACACCAGACATGTAAATCGAATACTGGAAAAATTGGAAAAGCATAAACTCTCGCTCAAACCGGAGAAATGCTTCTTTGACAAAAATGAAATCGATTTCCTCGGAGTCATCATTGGGAAAGATACTGTACGAATGGATCCAGCCAAGGTCAAAGCGGTATCGGAATGGCCGAAACCTACGTGCAAAAAAGAAGTTCAGCAGTTCCTGGGCTTTGTCAATTTCTATCGACGATTTGTGTGGGACTTCGCAAAATTAGCCAAGCCGTTGACACGGCTCACGGGAAAGGAGGAATGGCTGTGGACACAGCTGCAGGATGAAGCCTTTGATAGGCTTAAGAACACAATAGCAGAAGAGGTGGTGCTTCGGATCCCCAGCGAAGAAGGACAGTTCCGAGTAGAGGTGGACGCTTCAGACTTCGCTATAGGAGGGATCTTATCTCAGCAGACGGAAGACGGCTTATGGAAACCAGTAGCTTTTATTTTGAAATCGCTCAACAACGCCGAATGCAATTACGAAATATATGACAAAGAAATGCTTGCGGTAATGCACGCCTTCTACGAATGGGCGCACTACCTCAAGGGAGCAACTCAAACCATTGAAGTTCTAACGGATCATCAGAACTTAATGTATTTCAGAAAGGCGCAGAACCTAAATAGGCGACAGGCGAGATGGGTTACCGATCTACAAGACTATAATTTCACAATAAAGCATCGAAGTGGGAAGTCGAATACCAAAGCGGACTTACTATCCCAGCAAGCGGGACATGACAGAGGAGAGAATGACAATGAAGGCGTCATCCTCCTTAAGGAACATCTCTTCATTAATGTCCTCGATGATGATCGAGCAATAGACGACATCATCAAGGATATCAGAGAGGTCCCTCGCCGACAGTGGGAAACCCAGGTGATAAAAGGACTAGAAAACGCGGGAGGAGAATATAAAATCGACAAAGGGTTAATAACTTGGCAAGGACGCGTTTACGTGCCGGCAGTACCGGCACTACGAGAAGATATCATAGCCATCCATCACTCATGGGGACACTCTGGAGTGGCTAAAATGCTGGAGTCAATTACCAGAAACTTTTGGTGGCCTAACATGTGCAAGGATATCGAGCGCTACATCCCCGGTTGCGAAACATGTCAAAAGGCAAAACCGGACAGGACTGCCCGAGCGGCTCCCTTACGACCAAACGAGGTTCCGACGGAGCCTTGGGAAATTATCTCAGTTGATTTTGTGGGACCACTTCCCGAGTCCAAGGGAAATAACATGGTACTAGTAATCGTTGACAGGTTCACCAAAAAGACCTACTTTATACCCACTACGTCGGACATCACTTCACAAGGAACAGCGGTGCTGTTCCGGGACAATGTATTTAGGGAGCACGGACTCCCCAGAAAAGTTATTAGCGACCGGGGACCTCAATTCGCCTCGAAGTTCATGACGGATCTCTATGGAATGCTGGGAATCAAGGCCAACCGATCTACGGCCTATCACCCACAAACAGATGGACAGACAGAGCGAGTCAATCAGGAATTGAAAGAATTCCTAACGATCTTTGTAAACAACCGACAAGACAATTGGTCAGATTGGCTGTCGGTAGCACAATTCTGTCATAATGACAGAGTCCATTCAGCAACAGGCTTCACTCCGTTCTACATGAACTATGGGCGACACCCTAATAAAGGTCTTGACCCTACCTATGCACCAAAAGCGGTAGCGGTTGAACAGTTAGCGAAGGAACTAGAGGATGTACACGCCAAAGCAAAATTGGCATTGGAAAAAGCAGCGCAGGTCATGAAACAGCACTACGACACACACCGGAGACACGCGGTGGAGTACAAGCCAGGCGATAAAGTATATCTCAGCACTGAGAACCTACCAGTCATTCGCGCAACAAAGAAATTAGATGGGAAATTCGTCGGCCCCCTGGAGGTACTCGCAAAAGTGGGCGAGTCATCATACAAACTAAAAATTCCGGCCTCATGGAAGGTCTATAACGTCTTCAACGAAGTCCTCTTGAAGCCGTATAGGGAACCAGTCTTCCCAAAGCAACAGGCAAAAGCAGCGGCGCGCAAGGACGCGCAGATGGTAGAAGAATCCCAGGAAGGGGAATATGAAGTTGAAGAAATCCTGGAGAGCCGCGTAAGCGGTAGAGGAGGAGCGAGGCTGGAGTACCTCGTCAAATGGAAAAACTACCCAGTGGAGGAAGCCACTTGGGAACCAGTCAAGAATGTCGTTAACGCACCCGCCATAGTTAAGAAATTTCACAAGGCAAACCCAGACGCTCCCAAACTCGTTCGAAATATACGAGATGGGATCTTATATATCCAGTACACCGAAATTACCCCACCAAGACAACCCACTAGTGCCACAAAGCACAAAAAGAGTCGAGGAACACATTGGAAAGATCGACAAAGGTTGTTCGGATGGGAAGACGGCCGTTTTGGGCCAAAGTACTTAGCAAATATGGAGCGCAGATGGCGCAACTGGAAGGGCGAAAGAGCAGCAATCATGGAGCTGCCAGACGACACCGATGGGACGTTCTCCAGAGACCTGGAGTGCGGCGGGCGGTTTAAACCCGTGCTTAATTTCCCTCGAACAACGGATGAGGAGGAGCTAGTGGAGGAATGAAGAGCTCAGGAGAAAGACATGGCGGTACTCGCCAAGAAAATCTTAAAACAGGAAAAGGAAGTAGCTGCTAAAGAAAGCAGCGAGTCGGAAGAGGACCGACAGAGAAGGATCAAAGGCGCAAGACGCCTAGAAAAGCCATTGGTCAAACACAGGACCACCCTTGAAGACGTCGAGGACGTCGATTCAGAACAATTCGGGCTGTTGCCCACTGAACAACAAGCGCGCTTGGCCACGTTCTACGCCAGAATGAAGGAGGACCCAAGATATGTGGACTCCGCCACGTCAGCCTCTCGGGACGCGAGGCCTTGAGGGGGGGGTGATGTTATGAGCACACCTCTCATTTCAAAACTTTACAGTAACGACGTCAATGACACTTATGAAGATATGGTCACGAGGAGTGGGAGGACATTTTTCTTTTGTTTTTATCTATTTTATCAAGCTCAAACGTCTATGAGCAAGACTACGCAACGGGACTCTAGGAGGATGGCCTACGTGAACGGCAGTCCCTATTAGGAAGGTGGTTAGGTCAGCATCGGCTATGGAGATAGACCGAGTGCCGACAGGAGATACGGCCCGATGATGGGCCTACGCCATGAAAGGAATCATGAGCGGCATGGCGCCTGAGGGGTGACATGGGAACGCCGAAGAAGTACCGAGTCAATGGTACGGCGTGCATGGGAATCGGCTGAAGTCCTGAACAATAGGAAGGCCGCATGCAGACAACCCAGGAGTTGGGTGTGGGAGGAACTCTCCACGAAAGGTTAGATGAGCGCAGATCGGCTGCTGCGCATTGATCCCGGCATGAGGGACTTTAGCTGCGCGCTGTCTGCGCACAGACCAGGAGAAATGGTATATAAGGGCCGTAGTTTAGCGTAGGAGACTCTTAAGTCTCTAGATAGTCTATTGTCACTAGACATAGCTACTGAGCAACCAGAATCGTCTTTGACTTAACAAGTCCCACTTTGAGTCGCTTAGGTTATTGTCTAGGGCAGTCCTGACAGAACGGAAGGAAGAGGAGCGCCAAGTGTGGGAGGAGGTGGAGAAGAAGGCACACAAAGAGGCTGCAGCTCGCTTGGCTGTATTAAAGGCTGAGCAGGCCCACAAGCAGCAAGAGGTGGCTGAGTGGAAGGCTCATGAAGAGCAGGAGGCCGTGGAGCGAAGGGCCCAAGAAGAGGAAGAAGCATGGCAAAGGGCTGCAGTGTTACGAGCTCTCACTCATAAACAAACCCTGGAAGCCTTGCAGAGTGGACGGTTAGTCCAGAGATGAAACGCAGGCTATATTGCAAGCCCTATGATACTACAAAGATGTTTCTACTAGAGAGAACTAACTCCTAGTGAGAGAGAAACCATCTTGAGTCTTAAGGACTCAAGACTACAACCGTCCGACTTTATATACTATTAAGGGAAACCCCCTAGTACCTCTCTTAGACCAATAACACTCCTACCATGTTTCAGTGCCCATCCCTATTGCCTGGCACTTGTTTCATGTGAGCGCATATGAGCATGATCCTCCCGCAACGACTCTATCCTTTATCGGCTGCCTTTAGCCAAGCCTGGACCTTCGTGGACTCTCCTAGACTTTCCTGACTCTTGGTGCCCATCAGCACACATGTATCCTTCTATGCCGCTTGGCCTATTCTGTACTCATGCCTTCTCATGGCTATTGAGTTTATTGTCGGTGTCTGGTCCGATGTCCTATCGGCTGGCTGTTCCTTCTTGGCATATGCCGTGAGCGCTAAGTATGAGCGCTGCCTCGTGTCGTCATTGTGCAGCATTTCTGCTATTGGTCTGATGACCTTCTCCCTATACTGTTGTCTTGGGTTCGTCTGAGCTGTGCCTGTGTCTGGACTCCCTTGGACCCTTCATGGACCTGTTGTCTAGAGCCGCCACTGCTGCGCACTCCTTGTATAGCTAAACGATCCTTGGTCTTGGTCCTGCGATGCCTTTATCCATATATGTCCTAGTGGCTATGCTCCTTGACTAATCCCTTCCCTCGAGTCCTTGTATGGCAGGTGCTGAGCTAATCCCTTATAGGGGCTTCTGTGGCTGTGTCCATATTGACTTTGGACCTCTATGCCTGTGCGCTCTCAGCCCTGTCTGGCCCTGTGGTTATACCCACGCCATATCCTGATAGTGACTCGTGACGCTGACATAACGCGCCCGTAACGATAGGGGTGTCACCCTCCTTCCTAGTATACTGATGGCTCCTTGTCTGGCCATCGTCTTGTAATCTTGTGAACGCTTCCATGCCTTGATGCACGCAAAGTGTTGTCTTGCTCTCCTATGACAGTCTCCCACTGTCATATATCTTCCCATGGTGGTCTCTGGCCACCAGAATAAAAATTTAAAAAGTGTCCATTAGGATCCATTCCTAACATCACCCTTTCCTCAAGGGTTCTTGTCCTGAGAACCAAGGAAGTGTCTTCCCGTCTTCCTTTGACCTATTTGAGTTTTGATTTTCCAGTCCTCTACTGGATGTCTATAACTTTGATCCATTATGACTTTAATTTTGCACTGGGTAATGTGGATTCTTCCTTCCCCCCTGATGCATTTATGCTTTTTGTATCCCAGCACCTTACTGGGATCGATGTTTTCTTGTAAAAATGAAATGGCCAAAAATTTTGAATTTCTCTGTTTTTAATGTCTCTTCACTATGTTGCTCGCTCTCCGGGGAAGGCCCTCGTGGCTGAGGGTTGTTCCTCTTCTTCGAGGTCACTACTCTTCTTCCCTTTACTCCGGGAAGGCATTCGTTCCTCTGAGGTCACTTCCTTTCCTTTATTCCGGGAAGGTATCCGTTCCTCTTCATCTGAGGTCACTTCCTTTCCCTCCTTATCCTTCACCCCAATAGCGACAGAGCCCCAGGAAACACCAACAGTGGGATTCCTGGATTAAGGGGACAGAGCGTACTATTTTGAGGAAGCTGAACATTGCTTCCGAAAAAAAATTCCCATTTTTTCATCGATTTTGGTGGCCTTGCTGCCACATTCGTTCTTTCGTTGGTCTTGAACTGCCGACTTCTTTCCTTTAATTGATTGTAAACACTCCTCCAGTGTTCTGAAGTCGTTGCATCCTTCTTTAATCCAAGCTCGATGGTGGATCCTGAAGGCGTCTATCAATCATTGTCCGATAACTCCTCCTCCTAAGATCTTGTGTACTCGTAGACCTTTGAGAAGTTTTGGTACGTTTTATCCAAGCAGTCCATTACTGCTTCCAAAGTTTACACATCTCTTCTAACTGAGAGAGTGCCACTGCTTGTGGCTCCGTTTTTTCTTTAGATGTTGCTTTTGATTACCCAGCGCCTTACTGGGTTTCCAACTTATTAAGGCAGCTGGTACTCCTGCCAATCTATTCCCAAAGTCCCATATCCGGCGACTTATCCACTGTTGATTAGACTCTCGATTCCTGGTTGTTGTTTTATTAACTCAGGCAATCCATCCTTCCCCCCAGGTGCGGACTTAAGCTCATCCTTCTCCCCTGGTTTGTATTTGGCTTTTTTCTTGACTCGGGGATCCTCCATCCAAGTCCAAGAGCCATTCCTTACCAACTTTTTTAAGCGGCTGGGTCTCCCGCTGATCTATCCCTGAGTCCCTGATCCCATTGATCCGGTGACTCGTCCTCGGTCGATCAAACTCTCGAGCCTAATTTTGATGCGGCTCCTAGACAATCCTTTCCTCAAGGCATTGTCCCTATTAGTCAAGATCTTCAGCCCCATTGATTGCTTTGATCCGACATCAACTATTGTTGAATAGACACTTTATGATGTAGTGCCCTATTCTCTTGCTAAATTCCTAATCGTATAGCTCCGGATAGTTTGCTAAATTTTCCGTATAGCTCCGGACATGGACTCTCCCAGTCCCACTAGTGTTTCTTCATGATTGTGCCTGTAACTTCGGCTCCCCAACCATCTTCAACTTTAATCCTAAGTCAGTTCCTATGCCTTCTGCTTTTCACTAAGCCTGGCTATTTTGTAACGCAAGTGAACTCTAACCCTATCCGAGGGGAGCTCTACTTCGTTTCATGACTCCATAAGTGATGGCAACAAAAGTTTTTGTATTTGACTGCCTTGTTGAGTTTTCTTTAAACCAGAACCCTAGCTGGTAGCGTGCAAGGCACTGAGTCGAGAAAGTTTGCTGTCCTCATTAAGCGGGATTGCTTTCGCTGTAGCGGTCTTTGTGGCGCCTGCTCTTCCACGTGCGTCGGTGAATTCCTTCTAAAGCGCTGTGAGCAACGACAAGCAAGCATGCTAGGTGCTACAGGGCCAAATAAGGTTGAGATGCGTTTGAGGTATTATTTTCTGTCGTTCCCCTTCGACGGTGAGAAGTGTTGAAAGACAGTGAGACCTTGAGCAAGTGCCTCTGCTGCCTTTATGATTCTGGGTTGAGAGCTTTATTTCAACAGTCGCGCCCTCAACGACGTCGCACTCTTTCCAGGTCTTTCCTGTGGAGTTGACTGACGTTTACTCGTCTTGCAGTTTTTCCTGCTTCATTTATTTCTTTCTGGCGTTTGCTATTCAAGCGGGAGCTGGCGCTCTACCTTCAGTGACATAGCTAAGCCCTTCCTCAGTCTATTATTTTATCATGCGTTGACCTTCGCATGAGCAGTCTTTGTGGCACCTGCTTTTCTTTTTAACTGGGCTATGTGCTGCCCGCAAGTGTGATGCTGTCGTTTTTAATGTCAGGTGGGATTTGTTTTCCTGGATTCGTTTGTTATTTGTATTTCTGGTTGAGCCTTATTCTTTTGACTCCTCCACCAGTTCCTTCTAGCTATGCTCATCGTTGGCACTTCGCTAGTTCATGGGACAGGACATCGTCATCCTTCCCCCCAGGTTCACGCTCCGTAATTTCTAGAGCCGTGATTAAACTGATTTGTGATCCCTTTCCTGTCGACTCCTTTTTGTCGATAGTACTGACATGCATCCACACTGCCTTCTTGGTACTTTATTTAATGTCGCGAACCTACGACATTAACAAGGGTCTTTGTTCCTTCAATCTATTCCAGGCCCTCCACTGGACATAGATCTGTTCTTTCGGCTTCTTCTTTTTGTTGCCTATAGATACTCCTCAGTTCGGGAGTACTGTTGTCTGTTCATCTGTAACTATCCATCCCGGCATAGTTACTGCCCAATGTGGTCCGGTTGCGCCCACACTTGAGTTTTCGATTTGGTCGGTATGTCCGTAAGCTATTTACTGGGTGCACCCGGCAATTCGCCTCACTATCTTTGTGCCTAGTTATCAACCCGAAATCAGGTAGGGTTGCTAGTACAGGGAGTGTGTGAGGAACTTGGGTTCAGCCTTGATATGCAACACCAGTAAAATTGTTTCGCTCGTTCCTGAGCTCTTCGGCAATAAAGGTTTACTATACCCAGGGCGCGTCTGTGGTCTCCTGCCTACGCTCTCCCGGCGAACTAGTAATCTCGTCCTTTATTGTGTGTAGCCACCCAAGATTGGGTTTGTTGCCAGGCCCCTGTGGGCGTATTGAGGACACTTAAACAGTGCCCGTTGACAGTGGTCTGTCGAATTCGAAGTCGCCAATGGTTCCGGGATAATCGGATTACAACTGTCTAAGTATGCTGTGGTCGACATCGACAACAGTCCCGGGATAATCAGGTTACAACCGTCAAAGATGAAACTAGGCCACTGATTGTCAGGAGCAACTACGAGCGATGTGCTCGGTGCTGGACAGCACAGTGGGGTAGAGAAGATAAGACTCAAGATTATGTTACGAGCTCTCACTCATAAACAAACCCTGGAAGCCTCGCAGAGTGGACGGTTAGTCTGGAGATGAAACGCAGGCTATATTGCAAGCCCTATGATACTACAAAGATGTTTCTACTAGAGAGAACTAACTCCTAGTGAGAGAGAAACCATCTTGAGTCTTAAGGACTCAAGACTACAACCGTCCGACTTTATATACTATTAAGGGAAACCCCCTAGTACCTCCCTTAGACCAATAACACTCCTACCATGTTTCAGTGCCCATCCCTATTGCCTGGCACTTGTTTCATGTGAGCGCATATGAGCGCAATCCTCCCGCGATGACTCTATCCTTTATCGGCTGCCTTTAGCCAAGCCTGGACCTTCGTGGACTCTCCTAGACTTTCCCGACTCTTGGTGTGTCAGGACTGCCCTAGACACAACCTATCTGACTTGAGCGGTGACTTGTTAAGTCTGAAACGATTCTGATTGCTCTGTAGCTATGTCTAGTGACAATAGACTATCTAGAGACTTAAGAGTCTCCTACGCTAAACTACGGCCCTTATATACCGCTTCTCCTGGTCTGTGCGCAGACAGCGCGCAGCTAAAGTCCCTCATGCCGGGATCAATGCGCAGCAGCCGATCTGCGCCCATCTAACCTTTCGTGGAGAGTTCCTCCCACACCCAACTCCTGGGTTGTCCGCATGCGGCCTTCCTATTGTTCAGGACTTCGGCCGATTCCCATGCATGCCGTACCATTGACTCGGTACTCCTCGGCGTTCCCATGTCGCCCCTCAGGCGCCGTGCCGCCCCTCAGGCGCCGTGCCGCCCATGATTCCTTTCATGGCGTAGGCCCATCATCGGGCCGCAACTCCTGTCGGCACTCGGTCTATCTCCATAGCCGATGCTGACCTAACCACCTTCCTAATAGGGACCGCAGTTCACGTAGGCCATCCTCCTTGAGTCCCGTTGCGTAGTCTTGCTCATAGATGTTTGAGCTTGATAAAATAGATAAAAAGAAAAGGAAAATATCCCCTGACTCTCCAAGTCTGTATCCTCTGATCCTCTATTGATAATGTTGTCCCTAAGTGCATGTCTTCATAGTTATCGTTATGTCGTTACTGTAATGGTTTGAAAATAAGAGGTGTGCTCATAACATGGTGCCCATCAGTGCGCATGTATCCTTCTATGCCGCTTGGCCTATTCTGTACTCATGCCTTCTCATGGCTATTGAGTTTATTGTCGGTGTCTGGTCCGATGTCCTATCGGCTGGCTGTTCCTTCTTGGCATATGCCGTGAGCGCTAAGTATGAGCGCTGCCTCGTGTCGTCATTGTGCAGCATTTCTGCTATTGGTCTGATGACCTTCTCCCTATACCGTTGTCTTGGGTTCGTCTGAGCTGTGCCTGTGTCTGGACTCCCTTGGACCCTTCATGGACCTGTTGTCTAGAGCCGCCACTGCTGCGCACTCCTTGTATAGCTAAACGATCCTTGGTCTTGGTCCTGCGATGCCTTTATCCATATATGTCCTAGTGGCTATGCTCCTTGACTAATCCCTTCCCTCGAGTCCTTGTATGGCAGGTGCTGAGCTAATCCCTTATAGGGGCTTCTGTGGCTGTGTCCATATTGACTTTGGACCTCTATGCCTGTGCGCTCTCGGCCCTGTCTGGCCCTGTGGTTATACCCACGCCATATTCTGATAGTGACTCGTGACGCTGACATAACGCGCCCGTAATGATAGGGGTGTCACCCTCCTTCCTAGTATACTGATGGCTCCTTGTCTGGCCATCGTCTTGTAATCTTGTGAACACTTCCATGCCTTGATGCACGCGAAGTGTTGTCTTGCTCTCCTATGACAGTCTCCCACTGTCGTATATCTTCCCATGGTGGTCTCTGGCCACCAGAATAAAAATTTAAAAAGTGTCTGTTAGGATCCATTCCTAACATGCAGAGGAGGTGGAGTGGAAGTGGTGAGAGGAGAAAGAGGCTGTAGAAAAGAGGGCTCAAGAGGAAGAGGAAGTGCAATGGAAGGCTCATGAAGAGGAAGAGGCATGGAGGCTGGCCGCAGAAGTGGAAGCCATGGAATTGGAGTGGAGCCGACAGGAGGCTGAGGCCCATCACCAGCAAGTGTCTTTTCCTCAAGTGCAACTTTGCCTGCCCAATCTTCAACTGGGCTCTTCTCTGGATGTTGTGATGGTCCAGGTGCAGGTAGAGGCAGATGAAGCAAGGATGGAGGAAGATGATGAAGTGACGTTGGCAGCACTGGTCACTGTGAATCAAAGGAGACCACATGGGCTCAATGGAGGCAGAAGCAGGCATGCACAGCAAGTGCGGGGTTGGAGGCTGGTCCATCCAAGCGGGCCAAGTTGACATTGCCAAATGAGCTGCTGTGCAACCAGTGAATTTCTTTCTTTCCCTTTAAAACATCTTCCTGATCATCTTGTTAGGTGCAAGCTGGCAGGTGTAGCCTGTTACCTGGCCCCTGGGCCCAAGAGCAGAGTCTGCACAGAGTGCCAACACCTCCATCAGAGATGTTTCATAGGCAGCATTCCTGTATCTGGGCGGGACAAGAAGAAGGTGAAATTGAGGGTTGTTGTGGTGAGCAACGCTGAAGACAACATCCAGGCCGCTGAAGAGGCCATTCTGTGGGACACAAGCACTAAGGTCCTGATTTCGGAAAGTGGCTTAACCTCAGGCTTGAGGAGGGAGGCTATCTCCCTGCTTCAAGAACAAAACCAGCTCCTCTGCAAGCAGAACCAGCAGCTGCATGATCAGATGTGACTCCTTGCTGCCCTTTCGTAAACGTTCATCAGTTCCTCCAATGTGCAAACCGAAATACTGTGGGAGTTGGGCTCTCTCTGCAGGTCCTCTGGTCATGTTGAGGACTTGCTTGAAAGGTCGCTGGGGCACCTGTCCACTCTGTATGATAATGAGGGCAGGGTGAGCCATGCTAGTATGTCCGAGGTGAGTTGGAGTCCTGTACCACCTAGCAAGGAGCTGGAGTACGTTGATGAATCAGAGCCAGATCAAGTTGTAGTGGAACAAACAGCATCAATGGATGAGACTGGTGACTCTGCTATGGAGCCGCCTCCTCGTTTTTCTCCTAGCTAGTATTTCTCTGTGGGCCTTCGTTGTACTGTATCCATTTCATGTTCCTGATGTACTTTTGTGAATATATGTTTTTTCTTGCTTGCTGTGGGGTGAATTAGTAGTCTAAGTCAGAAGGATAGCAGCCTGGATGTTTGTATTGAAATTATGGATGAGACAAAGGTAGGTAAAAGTAGGTGAAAGATGAAGAAAAACATTGCTGGTGGTCCAGGGTGTGTTTTCAAAAATTAAATAGTGTGGAGTTGGCAGAATTGTAGTGGAATTGGGAGTTGTGAAGGAACCGGAGTTGGACATGTCCCAGACGTGTTCCTTGGAGGTGTCGAGCACATTCTCTGGTATGGTCAGTTTTTTGCGGGCAAAGTAGGGGATTACATGGAACACTGCGTATGGCCTATCAAGTACTGTACCGTCAAGCTTGCAAATGATGTAGGCCCCTCTGTGGTTATGGGATAGAACAACATAGGGACAAATGTAGTGGGGGCGCATCTTTTTATTGAGCAACTTCTTTATGGCTGTGTTGTGGACCAAAACTAAGTCCCCTTGCTGGAAGTCAAAGTCTCTGATGATTGTTGGGTATTCTTGCTCGAACTGTTTTGCCACAGCTACGCAGGCTTGGTAGACCTTATCCTTGAGAGCCTCTGTTTGGGTGCAATGCTTCTGCAACTCCATGGTGTGGTGGGCTATTAACTCCATGGTTGACAAGAATGCAGAGGGTGGCAGGAGCAGGTAGGTGGCCTCAGTGATATCTAGTGGGAGTAGCAGCTGTGTTCCAGTAACTGCAAAGCAAGGTGATACTCCCATGCAATGCCTAGCTGTGATGCATTCTGACCAGAATACCAAATGTAATGAGGTAGACCATTGGGATTTGTTACCCTCAGTTGCCTTGTACAGTGCCTGTCAGATGTCATAGTGACTGCATTGGACAATTCCATTAGCACAGGAGTTGTAACCGGAGATGCAGATGTGGTGGATGTGGTATTTGTTAGCGAGGTACTCCGCAGCTCTCAGTATTGGTGCGCCATTATCCGTAATGATCTCAAACAGGCTTCCCCAATGGCATATCAAGTTTTCGAAGATCCAATCCCCAATAGCATTGGCAGTTTCTCAATGTAATGCACAATATTCAGGGTAATGTGTCAAAGAGCAGCAGGCTTGAATCAGGTACTTGTACTGACCATAATCGTTCAGCATGGATGAAAAACTTGACACAATACCACATGAAGCTAGGCCACTCCTCATCTGATACCTCCACAGGTCTCTCCAACTCCATTAAGAATCACTTTACGAGTAAAAGTTGTGCCTTGTCTTTTCCAGAGGTGTTGACATGCCATGGGAAAACTTCTTCATATGTCCTGTCTATTATACCTTCAGTGGGCAGTAGCGTGGGGTTACCGGAGTTGGGTGGAATTGAGTCAGAGGTGAAGGTGGTGGCTGGGCAACAATCGCAGTGTTCCCTGTCGGTTTCATAGTGCAAGAGGGTCTTCTGAAGGTCAGGGTTGGTCTTTTCTCGTCTGTGGGGCAAGTTTAATGCACAGCCTCTAGAAACTTTGTTAATCTGATGCATGAACCCATACAAATTATTGATCCAATCGTCAAACTCCTCATCCTCATCCTTGCTTGGCAGCTCATTGAGTGGCTGTTGTGGGCATCTTGACAATCCGTTGGGGGCATGCAATTTTCCGGGAACATGAACCAGCTTGAAGTGGAAAGTAAGAATCAAGAGGATCCAACAGTTGATAGAAGCTGAGGGTGCGATATCCAGGTTCTTGAGCATGTCTTTAATGTAGCAGGCATCCACTTTGACAATGAGATTCCGTACCCCAATAAGATATAGCTTTAATGCCTTCAGGGCATGATAGAGCCCATAGATCTCAAGCTTGGGCTGCAAAAAGTGAGCTTCTCATTCGTTCAGCATGATTGATCCAAAATGGTTGTAATAGCAGACTGAGGGCCTGTCAGGGTCACACTGACATAAGAAAAAGCCAACCACGATATAAGATGTGTCAACGGATAATATTATGGGAGCATCGGATTTGTAGTCAATAGGGTGCAGAGCTGGTGATGTGATGAGTGCCTTTTTGAGGTCCTCTTGTGCCACTACTTCCACAGGGCCAAATGTGAACAGTGTAGCTTTCCTGGTTAACGTTACGAGTGGGTGTGCATGCTTGGCAAAGTTCTTGATGAATATCCAGCCAACCCCAATGGTTCCAAGGAAGGCACGGACCTCTGATAATGAGTTGCAGGGTCCCCAGTTGGTAATAGCAGCTACTAGGTCCTTCTTGGGCTTGTGGCCTTCGTACATGCATAGGTGACCGACTACCGTGATATCTGGTGCACAAAGGACGAGTTTCTTCCCTGAGAATGTTCCACCAGCATACTTCATGTGTTGAACGATGCGGTTGAGCCCCTGGAAGTGTTCCCATATGAAATGTCAAATTCCGGAATTGGCTGGGATAGTCTCATAAGTTCCATCAAGTTGTTGGTAGCAGGTTGGGGGGCCTTTCACTGGGACATTGTCAATGTATGGAATGGTGAGATCTGGGATCTCAGGCTGCAGGATGGATGTAACGTCATCGTGGAAGATAGGGACAGAGTTAGTCCAACCCATGGGGAGGGTCGTCAAGTGCATAGCTCCAAAGGGCATCTGGAATGTCGTCAAGTCGGGAGAACCTTCTGCAAGCAGGCACTCATCATATCTGACATAGAGATCTAGCATTGCACCACAAGCCCTACCAGTGAAATTCTCCACAATGCCATTTTTCTTCAGTATGCAAAACCAGCAGGATCGGTACGAGGAGTTGGACAGCTCATAGATGCTGGCATTGATCTTGGTGCAGATAATCTTGCAGATTTGGTTGTATAGTCCCAGTGGAATTGGGATATTGCATTGAACCCATGGCATATGCAGAACTGTCGGAATGTCAATAGGCGGGAAATACTCTGTTTTAAACTGTCTGCATTCACTGTTGTCCCAGGCGAACACTTGGTCATGCTTGGTCATGAAATGGTGCATTAGCTTCCGTTCCTCAGGCCACAGGAAGTCCTTGTCATGTTCTTGGTCTAAACTTTCCATGCATTCCTGCATATACTGTCCAATGGGCATGAAGTCCGGTGGGTTTGGGCTGAGTTCTGGTAGGCTGGCTAGCGGTGATGAGCATCATTCCGAGCTAGGAGTGTAGAGGAGTCATCTGCAGGAATTCTGCGATAGCAACGAGCAACTCTGAGCAATTCCGTGCAACTCCGCATTTTTCTGTGGTAAGGCAAGTATCGCCCACACTCAATGATCAAGTCATATCCCACGTATGCCATCCAGACCCAGTGCCAGTCAGTTGTTTGCACCCAATATCATCACTCTATCGGCCAAGTTGCAGGAAAATCATCAGCCAGTATAGCTTAGGTCACCGGAGAAGGGACCATGCCATCAAGCCATATCCATGTTAGGGAAGATCTTCATTCTATGATCCAAGAGCCACATCATCCATAGTGATGCACCAATGCAGCAGAATAGGACCCTAGCAGATGAATAAAGCCATTGGCTGACAATCAGATATGGTATACACTAGTCAGGTCCACAGAATATCGAGAACAGGGCCACATCAAGTCAGATGAACCCCGGAGTTGCTGCGCACAGCAATCAGGCAAGTCTATTAGCATCCTGTGCAGGATCACAATATTGGTGTCAGGACTGCCCTAGACACAACCTAAGCGACTCAAAGTGGGGCTTGTTAGGCCAAAGAAAAGATGTTGCTCAGAAGCTATGTCTAGTGACAATAGACTATCTAGAGACTTAAGAGTCTCCTACTGTAAACTACAGCCCTTATATACCGCTCCCCTGGTCTGTGCGCAGACAGCGCGCAGCTAAAGTCCCTCAAGCCGGGATCAATGCGCAGCAGCTGATCTGCGCCCATTTAACCACTCGTGGAGAGTTCCTCCCACACCCAACTCCTGGGTTGTCCGCATGCAGCCTTCCTATTGTTCAGGGCTTTGGCTGATTCCCATGCACGCCGTACCGTTGACTTGGTACTCCTCAGCGTTCCCATGTCGCCCCTCAGGCGACGTGTCGCTCATGATTCCTTTCATGGCGTAGGCCCATCATCGGGCCGTGTTCCCTGTCGGCACTCGTTCTATCTCCATAGCCAATGCTGACCTAACCTCCTTCCTAATAGGGACCGCAGTTCACGTAGGCCATCCTCCTAGAGTCCCGTTGTGTAGTCTTGCTCGTAGACTTTTGAGCGAAGTAAAATAGATAAAAAGAAATGGAAAATATCCCCCGACTCCTCATGACCGTATCTTCGTGAGTGTCATTGATGTCGTTACTGTAAAGTTTGAAATAAGAGGTGTGCTCATAACATCACCCCCCCCTCAAGGCTGACGTGGCAGAGTCCACATATCTTGGGTCCTCCTTCATCCTTGCATAAAACGCGGCCAAGCGTGCTTGTTGGTCATTGGGTGACAGCCCGGTTTGTTCTGAGTCGACGTCCTCAACGTCTTCGATGGTGGTCTTGTAGCTGACCAATGGTTTTTCCCGGTGTCTTGCGCCTTTAATCCTCCTCTGTCGGTCTTCTTCCGACTCACTGCTTTCCTTGGCAGCCGCTACCATCTCTTCCTTTTTTAATATTTTCTTGGCAAGTACTGCCATGTCTTTTTCTTGAGCTCTCTTCTCCTCCGCTAGCTCCTCCGCTTCTGTCATCTGAGGGAAATTAAGCACGGGTTTAGACCGCCCGCCGCACTCCAGGTCCCTGGAGAATGTCCCATTGGTGTCGTCTGGCAGCTCCATGATTGCTGCTCTCTTGCCCTTCCAGTTGTGCCATCTGCGCTCCATGTTCACCAAGTATTTTGGCCCAAAACGGCCATCCTCCCATCCGAACAACCTTTGTCGATCCTTCCAATGTGTTCCTCGACTCTTTTTGTGCTTTGTGGCACTAGTGGGTTGTTTTGACGGTGTGGTTTCAGTGTACTGAATGTATAAGATCCCATCTCGGATGTTTCTAACGAGTTTGGGAGTGTCCGGATTTGCCTTATGAAACTTTTTGACTATGGCAGGTGTGTTGACAACATTTTTAACTGGTTCCCAGGTGGCCTCCTCCACCGGATAATTTTTCCATTTAACGAGGTACTCCAGCCTCACTCCTCCTCTGCCGCTTACTCGGCTCTCCAGGATTTCTTCAACTTCATATTCTCCTTCCTGGGATTCTTCTACCATTTGCGTGTCCTTGCGCGCTGCTGCCTTTGCCTGTTGCTTTGGGAAAACCGGTTCCCTATACGGCTTCAAGAGGACTTCGTTGAAGACGTTGTAGACCTTCCATGAGGCCGGAATTTTAAGTTTATAGGATGATTCGCCCACTTTGGCGAGTACCTCCAATGGTCCGACGAATTTGCCATCTAGTTTTTTTGTTGCCCGAATTACCGGTAGGTTTTCTGTACTGAGGTAGACCTTGTCTCCCGGTTTGTACTTGACAGCTTGTCGTCAGTGTGTATTGTAGCGCTCCTTCATGATTTGCGCTGCTTTTTCTAGTGCCAACTTTGCTTTGGCATGAACATCCTCCAACTCTTTTGCTAACTGTTCAACTGCTACTGCCTTTGGTGCGTAGGTAGGGTCGAGTCCTTTATTTGGATGTCTCCCATAGTTCATGTAGAAAGGGGTGAAGCCGGTAGCGGAATGAACTCTGTCATTGTGGCAGAACTGAGCCACTGATAGCCAATCTGACCAATTATCTTGTCGGTTATTGACAAAGATGGTTAGGAACTCCTTCAGTTCCTGGTTCACTCACTCCGTCTGCCCGTCTGTTTGAGGGTGGTAAGCCATTGATCTGTTGGCTTTTATCCCTAACATCCCATATAAATCGTTCATGAATTTCGAGGCGAATTGGGGGCCTCTGTCGCTAATAACCTTCCTGGGGAGTCCGTGCTCCCTGAATATGTTGTCCCTGAACAGCACTGCTGTTCCTTGTGAAGTGATGTCCAATGTGGTGGGGAGGAAATAAGTTTTCTTTGTGAACCTATCCACGATTACCAGAACCATGTTATTTCCTTTGGATTCTGGTAGGGGTCCGACGAAATCTACTGAAATGATCTCCCAAGGTTCGGAGGGTACTTCGTTCGGTCGAAGGGGTGCAGCTCTGGCCGTCCTGTCTGGCTTTGCTTTTTGGCATGTTTCACAGCCAGGAATGTAACGTTCGATATCCTTTCTCATGTTAGGCCACCAGAAATTTCTGGTGAGTGACTCTAGTGTTTTAGCCACCCCTGAATGTCCCCATGAGTGATGAATGGCTATGATATCTTCTCGTAGTGCTGGTACTGCTGGCACGTAGATGCGTCCCTGCCAAGTGACTAATCCTTTTTCGACCTTGTATTCTCCTCCAGAGATTTCCAGTCCTTTCAACACCTGGGTTTCCCATTGTCAGCGGGGAACCTCTCTAATGTCTTGTATGATGGCGTCCATTGCTCGGTCATCATCGAATATCCTGACAAAGAGGTGTTCTTTGAGTAGGATGACGCCTTCGTTATCGCTTTCTCCTTTATTGTGTCCCGCTCGTCGGGACAATAGGTCGGCCTTAGTGTTAGACTTGCCACTTCGGTGTTTTATTACGAAGTTGTAGTCTTGTAGGTCCGTTACCCATCTCGCTTGTCGCCGATTTAGGTTCTGCGCTTTTCTGAAATATGTTAAATTCTGATGGTCTGTCAGAACTTCGATTGTCTGTGTTGCTCCTTTCAAGTAATGTGCCCATTCGTAGAAGGCGTGCATTACAGCGAGCATTTCCTTGTCGTATATTTCATAATTACGTTCAGCGTCGTTGAGGGATTTCAAGATAAATGCCACCGGTTTCCATAATCTGTCTTCTCGTTGTTGTGACAATATCCCTCCGATGGCAAAATCTGAGGCATCTACCTCTACTCGGAATTGTCCTTCTTCATTGGGGATTCGAAGGACTACTTCTTCTGCTATGGTTTTCTTGAGCCTTTCAAAGGCTTCATCCTGTAGCTGTGTCCACAGCCACTCCTCTTTTCCTGTGAGCCGTGTCAACGGCTTTGCCAGTTTTGCGAAGTCCCGCACAAATCGTCTGTAGAAGTTTACGAAGCCCAGGAATTGCTGGACTTCTTTTTTACACATAGGTTTCGGCCATTCAGATACTGCTTTAACCTTGGCAGGATCCATTCGAACAGTATCTTTCCCAATGATCACTCCGAGGAAATCGATTTCACTTTTATCGAAGAAGCATTTCTCCGGTTTGAGTGAGAGTTTATGCTTCTCTAGCTTTTCCAGTATTCGATTTACATGCCGAGTGTGCTCTTCTTGGTTCTTTGAGAATACCAATATGTCATCCATGTAGATGACAACCCATCCTTCCGCAATTTCGACTCGGAATATGTCGTTCATCATGGTTTGGAATGTAGCGGGTGAATTGGTTAGTCCGAAAAACATGACGAGAGGTTTGAAGAGTCCACGGTTCGTCCGAAAAGCAGCTTTCCACTCGTCGCCCTCTTTTATCCTTACATTGTTATAGCCCCAACGTATGTCCATCTTGGAGAAGACCTTTGCTTTGGACAGCTGATCTACAAGTTCTCCTATGAGAGGTAAAGGGTAGCGGTTCTTGACCATCATTTCATTCAATTTCCTGTAATCCTGTACAGGCCTAAGTTTTCCATCCTTCTTTTTGACGAAAAAGAAAGGAGACGCCATTGGCGATTTACTGGCTTGGATTCATCCGGAATCCAAATTCTCCTTTAGGAACTCATCCAGTTGTTGCTGCTCGTCTCGGTTTAGAGGATAGATTTTACAGTCTACTGGAGTCGAGCCAGGTATAAGTTCAATTGCGTGATCCCACCGTCGTCTCGGTGGGAGCTCGTCGAAGGTTTCTTTTTCGAATACCTTTCGATGTTTTAAGTAATGGTGGGGAACCGCCTCTTCCAACGTTCGTTTCTGTTCCTTTCCGGCCTGCTCTGCAGCTATCCTTGTTGCAGTTGAGGTGAAGGCTCGAACTTGTAGTTCTGGTTCTCCAATATGAACAGCTAATAATCGTTCTCCTTCTTGTAATCGGTAAGACACCTCTATTTCGTCTTCAGGTTCCTGTACAGAAGACGGTTTCCAACATGTACTGGGACACCGGTTGAACTCCAAGGATTTTGTTTTCCAGTTAATGGTTGGGTTGTGATGCTCCAACCAGTCGTGGCCCAGAAAAAGATTAGTTTTGCTAAGTCTGGCCACAGCACAATCCATTACTTCCTCGTGAGCTCCTATTCGTAGCTTGAATTGAACAAAGTATTCTACACTTCCTGACCCGTTGCGTGTTCCATCCGCGTTATATACCGGTATTGGGCATAGTAGTTTTTTCTTGTTCATTCGGTGTTTTTCTACAAACTCCTCGCTTATACATGAAGCGGTACAGCCGGAGTCTAGTAGCATGGTTATGTTGGTGGACTGAAGCGTGTCCATAGTTGTTAATGTTCCTTTTAGGTCCAACTCTTGCCTCCCGACCCCTTGTACCACTTTTTCTCGTAAATGCACTAGGTTCCATAGGGCATCGGCTTCTGACAGTGCGTTTAATTGTTTGACAAGTTTTCCATCTACTTCCTTCATTCGTTTGGGTTCTACCCATTGCCTTAGGCATTCGATTGCCGTTTGTTCTGGCTGTTGCCATATGCGCCTCAATATCCAAGGGGTAGTCCAGGCTTTTAACCTTTTTTCTGGTTTTACGCTCATTTCTAAATTTCTTATACGGTGTATGTTCCCACTGCATTCATAGAGTAAATCATGCACGTCAATTGCAGAGTCTACTGGTACTAATACACCGTTACAAGAATTTGAACTAGAAGCCAGTTGAACAGGGCATTCGTTCACTGGCTGTCTCCAAAATCCAAGACCTCCTCGATTTTTGCACATCCTTCCAGGGTCATTTCCCCATTATCTATCATCCGTACTACTCTCTTTCCTTTATCTTTGGTTGGTTCCTTCTTCCAACATCTTTCCACCGTGTGGCCTTTCCTTCCACAGTTACTACACTCCGGTATGGGTTTTCTCCCTCGTGGCAGCAGGCATCGACGACTGTAGTGTCCCTCTTTTTCACAATTGTAGCACCATGGCTTGACATCTCATTTCTTATCTACGTCCATGGCATTTGGGTCTCTACTGCCAGACGCGAATGGAGCCGGTGCTTTGTATTGGTATTGCGGACGGGGGTTTGTACTTGGAGTTTGCTCTCTATATTCTTGCCGAGTCTTTGGGAAGCTGTATGCTTTGTTGGCCTTCCGGTAAGCCCTGGCAAGTGCAGTTACTCTTGTTTGTATTTGGACAAGAGTGGCGTTGTCTGGGAGTCCTCCGTATCGAATCAGGTCCCATCCCAAGGCTGGGTTGAGGTTGCTTTGGAACTGGGAGATTAATGCCTGATCATTCCAGTCCGTTAATGAGGTGAGCGAATTAAATTTTATGATGTAGTCTTCGACTATCATTGTTCCTTGTCATAACCTGAGCAGTGCTTCAATTGCCTTTTCCTTCGTTTCTGTGGACATGAAGAATTCGTGCATTTGATTTTTAAAATCGGCCCAATCTGTGAATGGAAATTGGTTGTTTAATGGCCGTTGCACCCATGCTCTGTTATTGTCTGTTGACTCTCCCTCGTTTAACTGCTGCCAGTCCAACTGTGAGCTCCATCCGCTGTTGTCTACTTTGTCCTGATACTCCTGGATCGCTTCTTGAAGTGCTTTAAGCTTGACCCCACTCCAATCCGCAGCTCGGTCGCCTTTTCCTCCTTTCATTCGATATAGACATATGGAAATTTTTCGTTTGACATCTGTTTCTCTTGCCAACATGAAATATGTCTCCATTTGTTGTAACCACCCGTCGACTGTCCTGGGGTCCCCTTGGTAATAATCGGGCATCTCTGCCTTTGTAAGGTCCTGGTTCCGGTCGAGAGCTCCACTGGTATTCGTTTATTATGGCCACGAGGGCCTGTCCAGCGCTGGTGATTGCTCGCTGTCTGTCCTCCTCTTGGCGGTGGATCTCATTTTCCCTTGCTGCTACTGCTGCTGCAGGTTGGGTATCCGGGAGGGATTCTAGTGTTTCAGAGTCCGCCCAATGGTTCCTCCATCCGAGTAGTGCATGGTAGGCTTGAGTGACCATATCGACTGTCAGTTGAAAGGTTCCTACACCAACTCGGTGTGATCCGTATCCATTCCACATCATTTCCTTCATCCACGGCCATCCCCCTGGTTCTCCTGAAACTCGAACACAATGCCACATGTGGTTGCATCCTTTTGTTCACCTCCAGTATATGGGTCGGTATTTGTCCATGAGTTCCGGATCCCATCCGTAAATCTCCTTAATCGTGGGGTATGCTGGCCATTTGTACGAATTCCAATATTCCCGTTTCACCAGCCAGAGGTAACAGTATCCTGGGTGCTTTGGATGCAACTTATTTTGTTGCTGTTCAGTTAATCCAGGACAACCATTTCATAGATACGGGTCTATTTCCACCAGAGCTGCCACTGCGTCTGATCACGCTGGTTGCTCTGTTGGTTCTGTATCGCTCTCTTCCCCTAGGCTTATCATTTCGCCTACTTCAGGGTTTTCTGTTTGTTCTGCCCCAACACGGAGTGTTCGGTGACCGCTGGTGAGTAACCTTTCCACCATGTCCCATCCGTTTGTATCAGCCATTTCTAGGCCTACATGTACGACATCAGGTCGTTCTGTGGCGGTCCACCTGGTTCTAATTCCTTCTTCTCGGAATTGTCTCTCCATCTGCCAGATAGCTTCAATGGTTGGGTACGCGGGCCACTCGTATTTATTCCAGTACTCTGGCTTGATAAGGCAGAGGTAACAAAATCCTGGAACTGTAGATGCCAGTTGTTCAGGAATGGGGCCCATTTGAATAGTCCACCAGAAGCCAGGTGATATGTTTCCGTTTGTGGCATGCATCCAGGCATTCCAGTCCTCATGTGACATAGTCATTCCCTCGTGAGCGTACAATTCTTCTACATGATGAGCGCATTGAAGTCGCTCAACCGCCACTCGATATCGCATGATGGCCTTGTCCCCGTTGTTGATTAACATCAACCATTGGTTATATTTTGAGGACACAAGGGCCAGCCAGATCAGGTTGGAGGTATCTCCTTTGTATTGGTCTTCCAGTAATGTCATGAGAGTCTGGTACTCTCGTTCAGCCTTGCGCATGGCGCGTTCAGCGCGTAGTACTGCTTTGGTAGCTGCGCGTTCCATCAGAAGGGCCTCCCATGCTTCCTTCTGTTCGAGCTCTTGTTGGAGCTCTCGTTCTCGTAATAGTTGTTGCGCCTCGGCGCATTCCCTCTTCCACTCATCTTTGCAGTGACGCCAGTACAGTCTGACGTGGTTATTGTGGCGGCGAACAATGGTGTCGCCAATAAAGGTTGGTGTCCTTGTAAGGACGAGTTCGATGGTGTCAGCCCAGTCCGCCTCAAAGATTTGACCGATCTCTGAGAGTGTCGCCTGGGCGTGTGGGAGTACGTATTGAAAATAGCAATTCATTTTGATGAGGGAAGGTATAAGGATGTTCCTGTAAAAAGATCTTCAATCAAGATCAGGCCCTCCACTGACTCTTGATCTGTTCTTAGCGGCAGTCGAAAAATCCGTGCCTGTCGATGATGTTTCCTGGGAAACAGGAAAGATATTGTCTGTAATGTTGTGGGTCCGCAAGCTACTCAGCTATGTGCACCCGGCAATTCGCCTCAATGTCCTTGTGCTCAGTTATCAGCCCGAAATCAGGTAGGGCTGCTGATACAGAGGGTATGAGAGGACTTTATATCAGCCTTGATATGCACAGTAACCGGTTTGTTTCGCTCGTTCCTGAGCTTTTCCGCAACTGCAGTGTATGTTACCCCGAGCGTGTCTATGGTCTCCTGCCTACACTGCTCTCGGGCGAACTCGTACTCTTGTCTGCAACTGTTTGGTAGACAGGCCCAACGGGCATATTGAGGATCTCTTGTTCGAGACCCATTGACAGTAAGGATGTCGTAGTCAATGTCGCCAACGGTTCCGGGATAATCGGATTACAACCGTCAAAGAGAAACTAGGCCTTTTGATTGTCAGGAGCAACTACGAGCGGCATGCTCGGTGCTGGACAGTACGAAGGGGTAGAGAAGAAAGTCTCTAGATTATGTCAGGACTGCCCTAGACACAACCTAAGCGACTCAAAGTGGGGCTTGTTAGGCCAAAGAAAAGATGTTGCTCAGAAGCTATGTCTAGTGACAATAGACTATCTAGAGACTTAAGAGTCTCCTACTGTAAACTACGGCCCTTATATACTGCTCCCCTGGTCTGTGCGCAGACATCGCGCAGCTAAAGTCCCTCAAGCCGGGATCAATGCGCAGCAGCCGATCTGCGCCCATTTAACCACTCATGGAGAGTTCCTCCCACACCCAACTCCTGGGTTGTCCGCATGCGGCCTTCCTATTGTTCAGGGCTTCGGCCGATTCCCATGCACACCATACCGTTGACTCGGTACTCCTCGGCGTTCCCATGTTGCCCCTCAGGCGCTGTGTCGCTCATGATTCCTTTCATGGCGTAGGCCCATCATTGGGCCATGTTCCCTGTCGGCACTCGTTCTATCTCCATAGCCAATGCTGACCTAACCTCCTTCCTAATAGGGACCGCAGTTCACGTAGGCCATCCTCCTAGAGTCCCGTTGCGTAGTCTTGCTCATAGACTTTTGAGCGAAGTAAAATAGATAAAAAGAAATGGAAAATATCCCCCAACTCCTCATGACCGTATCTTCGTGAGTGTCATTGATGTCGTTACTGTAAAGTTTGAAATAAGAGGTGTGCTCATAACAATTGGTTCTCACCGCAGCACTTGTATTCCACCATTGCGTCCCTCAGCTAGCCCCATCACGAGAAGACCTTCAAGATGGATTTGGATATATGGTTGCGAGGAGAAATTTTACAAGTGTTATTTCATTATCTAGAGTAGAAAATCGTATATAAAGCCCATGTACAAATAACATACCAGCTCAGTACCAGATTAGATCCCAGAATACAGTATTCCTTCTAGCCTCCTCCTTTAGTCTCACCCTCCTTGTCTCACTCATGTCTCAAGTCACGTTGCACTCTGCGTCCTGCATTTGCCATCGTTACGCACTCACACACTTAAGCATGATTATCTGTGAACTCCACTGTTCCACACCTAGTATCATTGACATCCAGTGCACTGGAGTTGACAGGAATCCTTTCACAACCTCACACCTCTCCTTTCCTCCCTATTTCCAATAGCGGAGCGAACTTATCAGTGGGTCACCTTTAATGTCTTGAACAATTCTGAATTCTTGCAGTAACTGGCTGATAACTGGCTTGACTTTCTTGTTGACTGGCTTGTACTTCTTCTTTTGTGGGGATAAAAACACTGGTGAAACGTTATTGCAGCAAGGGTTGCGGGACTTGGGGTAGGATGGTTCTGTGGAGTTGGACTTGCTAGGGCATTGTATGGTGTTGTGAAGGAAGGTGTGGGTGGTCAGATCGCATTTGGTCATGTCGAATTCATTAAGACTTAGCGCAGCTCCAAGGTACAAGTGAGCAGGTTTATGATTATTTGTGCTACTGCTATGTACATCAGGGGTGTGCTGTATTGAGGGGACTGGGGTATATGCTTCTATTTCTATGGGGTGCTGAGCTTGGTCAATCAATATGATACAGGCTACCTCTCTGTGATTTTGAATCAGTTCCTCGAGGCCACTTGAAAACCCTCCTTCTCCTCACACATTTTGACAAAACAGGGTGGTCTGCGGGGTATAGTTGGGATTGTTACAATGGTGTCGCTGTTGGGGTTGTGGATTGTAATTGTCTGTTCTTTGTTTTGGTAGTTTTTGACCACAGACTGCGCTAGCATGTCGAAGGGGTGGCCAAGGAGGATGTTGTAGGTGGGGGAGTGGATGACGTGGACCTGGAAGTATAGCTCAATGTTGCCTACCCTGAACGGTATGTCCTTGGCCAATCCGAGCGATGTGTCGACCTCACCATTGGCTGCTTCCATGTTGATTTTGATGGCAGGGTTGTATGCAATCCCTAGCTGGTGGTCAATGGTGTCAGACATGCATATGATCAAAGAGCCAGGGTCCACGACACAGTCGACTATAGTGTGATCGTCAACCCTTGCCTGAATGCAGCACAGCATGTGGGACTCCTTGCTGACCTTGAGACAGGCCTTGTGATTGGGGTCTGCCACATAGTACGCTTCTGCTATGTCCGGCAGGACAAAGACGTTGCGCATGTCTGCAGAGTTGGTGGGGTTGGTAGTGGGGTTGGCAGTGTTGGCAACTGGGATGCAACACAGAGTCAAAAACTCATGCATCTTGTGGCAGACATTGGGCGAGGCTGCTAAAAGCTCCTCAAAGCTAAGATTCGTGGTGGGACTCATGAGGATGCATTTGAAGATTTGCTTGATGGCCTGCAGGTTCTGTGCAGGGGTAGTGGTAGTGTACAAGGGATCCTTGCTCTTTGTCGTGGCTCCAAATGGTTGGTTGGTCAGGGGCTGATAGTTGGTGTCACGAGTGTTGGCAAAGGGGTGCAAGGGCAGCTGGTCATGGGCTTTGGCGACTCCTGGCGAGGTGATTTCTTCAGGTGGTGGGGGTGGTGCTGCTGGTGCTGCTGGTGGTCATGGTTCCTTTCCTCTTGCACACAGTGGAATCTCTACTCTGTCAAATACTACTTTGTTCTTAGCTGCTTGCAATGCTACCAGGGTCCTTTGTACCCATTCAATCTCTTCATTGACGTTGTCTGCAGGGTTTGCTGCTGTTTTGTAACTTAATACTGGTGTGGTGCTTGAAGTTGTCAGCTCTTGGTGGTGGTTGTGGGGCAAATAGAACATAGCAGGGCAGATCCTGGATTGTTGGTTCAATTGTGCTTTGAGTTGCTGGTGATACTCGTCAATGCACTCCTTCATGTTATTGCCAGGTAAGTATCTTGATACATAGTTGCTGGTTGGCAATACTATGCATCCCTCGAAGTTCCTTGTAATCTCGCCATCCACAATGTAGCCTTCCACTTCTGGGCATCGACCAATGAAGTGGGCCAAGTTGCCACAGAACATGCAACCCAGGATAGTGGGGCATGTACTGGAACTGGAGCCTAGCGGAACTGTGTTGGAGCCCATTGCTGGCATCATTTGTGACCAATTCCACAGGGCTGGCACACACATCTGGTTCATGGCAAGTGATTGTGTGAGAGACTGTAGCATCATCTGTGTTTGCAGCAAACTCTGTACCATCTTCTCCATTAGCCTGAACATGTCTTCAGTCTTCACGCCAGGCATTGCTACTGGCTTGGGTTTGGCTGGCGGGGTTGATGTGGGGTTGGCAGGGTAAGCGGCAGGGTACTCTGGCCTAGCGGTATGGGGCACAGTGGGCTTGTTGATTAGCTTACCATAAAAGGACACATCCTGGATGACTTCTTGCGTGGCCACTAATGTTTGCTCAAGGGAGTAGGGGTCATCACAGTGTACGTTCTGGTACTGGCTGCACATGTACCTGTACATTTCTGTGCCAACATGGACCTGGAACCCCTTGAAGAAGTATTTGCTCTGTTGGCGCATCGAGAGCCATCCATTTTTGATGAAATACTTTGTGATTACCAGAAAGCGCTGGTAATAGCTGCATAGGTCTTCCACTGTTTGTATTCTGAGCTGGAGCATTTCTTCAATTAGGCGGTCCAAATCCACCTGTGTGTGTTTGTGCTTGTTGATTACTCTGGTGTACAGTGCAGTTACTGATGCCTTGAAAGCCTTGTATGTAGAGGCAGCGTTGAAGGTATCTACCCCTCCCCATAGATTGTACTCCATGTCATGGAGGTAGCACAGCACGTATACCTTTTTCTGTTGCATGGAGGTGACACCAGCTTCACTAAACAAGAGTTCAAGTTCATTGAAGTAATGTGGAAGGCAGTGGGGTTGGTTAGAATCAAAGTGGGGTGTGGTGGAGGTGTATTGAGTGGGCATGGGCTTGGTTTGCTGTGCGTGGTTGGCCATCTTGACTGTTGAAGGTGGAACTAGGTTGTCGAGGTTTGAGGTTGAAATACTGGAACTGGAACTGCTCAAATTTGAGGAAACTGGTGGCAGGCTTGGTGATGGTTGTGGAACTGATGGTGATGAGGTGAGCAGGGTTGTCCTGGCGGGTTGGCTGGTGGGGTGCTGGTGGAAACATCGAAGGAATGGAATGTCTCAGTTTGATCAGGGTTGGGTGGACTATGGGAGGATGTTGTGGGTTGGCAGAAGGCTCTGTTGATGTCATTGATGGCTTGGAATTCCGGGGTGAGGCCTAGTCATCAGTGGGATTGACATTGGAACGTGTTGGTACCTTTGAAAATTTCGCTTAGTGCTTTGCTGGGATCTTGCTGCAAAAGTTGCTGCATGTTCTTGGCTCTTCATTTAAGTGAGTTGTACCAGTCGGAGAAGACATTGGCAGACAATGGAGATGGAGCATAGTGACCAGGGAATTGCTGGTCCCAGGGTGACTCAGGCAGTGTCGATGGCATAATTCTTTCAAATGCCTCACTGGGGCAGCCAATTTGATAGGTTTGCTCCGCTATTGGAAATAGGGAGGAAAGGGAAGGGGTGAGGTCACGAAAGAGTTCCTGTCAACTCCGGTGCACTCAACGACAATGTTACACTGCGCAGAACTGGCAGAGTTTGTGGATAATAACATTATATGTGGTGTGTGAGTGTGTGATGATGAGAGCACAAGATGCAGAGTAGAGCAAGACAGAGGATGTAGACGAGACTTAGAGGACATGAATGGGAGCTGAGACTCAAGGAGAACTGGGGTGTACTATATTCCATTTTTCTATCTGTTGTACATGAGCTTATATATGTTTTTCTATCCTACTAATAACGAAGTAACTCTGCAAATTTTCACCTTGCAACCATATATCCAAATCTGTCTTGAAAGTCTTCATGCAATGGGGCTAGCTGAGGGATGCAACAGTGGTATAGGAGTGCTGTGGTGAGAGCCAATATCATGACCCAATGCAGGATGCTAATAGAGTCATATACTTATAATAGATGTTGCTGATCACCATTGGCAGCAACTCCAGGATCCATCTGGCTTGACCCATCCCTGTTCTCTATTCTCCACAGACATGACTGGTCCATACCATAGCTGGTCATTGGCTGATGGGTTTACTTGTCTGCTAGGGTCCTGATCCGCTATGTCAGTTTGTTGCTAGGGATGACATGGTGGCTGCATAGGGGTGACCCTTGGATTGTAGACTGTAGATCCTTCCTAACATGGATATGATATTGATGGCAACAGTCCCTTCTCTGGTGACCTAAGCTGTGCTGGCTGACAATTTTATGTGACTCGGCCAACATGGTGCTGACATCAGATGCAAATGACTGACTGAGCTCAGGGTTTGGATGGTGTACGTGGGAGATGACTTGGTCATTGGGCGTGGGCGATGTTTGTCTTATAGCGGATAATTGCAGAGTTGGCAGAGTTGCTCATAACTAGCACGGAAGACTTGCAGAAGACTTGTGATGAGTACAGATGCTAAGCGACAGAGTTGGGGCATGTGTAATCCTAGTGAGGGTAAGGTTTCTAATGTCTAGTGCTGAGACTAGTCCATTTGGTACCTATACACTGTCACATCGGAACAATGCTCATCAGTGCCTGAGGGGCAACATGGGAATACCTGAAGGTACTGAGGGAATGGTACTGGTGTTCATGGGAACAGCTGAGGTGCAGGAACAATAGCATGGCCATATATGGAAGGAGACAGTGTGTTGGTGTGGGAGGAATACTCCAAGAATGGTTACATGGGTGCAGGCTGGCTGCTGCACATTGATCCCTAGTATGAGGGACTTTAGCTGCATGCTGATTGCGCACAGACCATGGCTAGAGTATATAAGGGCTGTAGTTTAGTGTAGGTAGCCCTTAAGTCTCTAGATAGTTTTTGTCACCTAGACATTACTAGAGGAGCAATCAGAATTGTCTTTGGCCTAGCAAGCCATCACTGTGGGAGTTAAGGGTTGTGTTTAGGGACCTCCTAACACTCTGGCCACTTGTGCTCTGGCTGCTCATGCTCTGGCCACTTGCACTCTGGCTGCTTGTGCTCTGGCCACTTGTGCTCTGGCTGCTTGCACTCTGGCTGCTTGTGCTCTGGCCACTCACCACTCACACTCTGGCCACTCACACTCTGGCTGCTTGTGCTCTGGCCACTTGCACTCTGGCTGCTCACCACCACCACCACTGTCCTCAGCTTGGTCGTGCTGCCCATCTGCTTCCACCACCCATTGCCTTATTTGTTCATCTCAGGCAAAGTGCCATTACCATATTTAGCTGTCTCAGACAATGTAGCACCATTTAATTTAGATGCATGTACCATAACAGCTTAAGAGTAGGGCTGGTGTATGGCTCTGTTCCTGTCCTTTTCCTTACTTACTGTCACTATGCCTCCTCATTGGGCTCCAAGAAAGGCTGGAAAATCAGTGGCAAAAGATACTACTGGTATTGGTTCAGTCTATAAGGCTCTGTACTCTGTAATCAATGTCACATTGTGATATATCTAGAGCAATTTGATGCCCATGCATCCTCTGCACCCTCTGCAGTGCAAAATACACCTACTACTCCAGGTGAATATTATTGCTGTTCTTTGTTTTGCATATTTCTGATATGGCACACAAAGATAAGCTGCCTGCTTCTCAGCAGGCTCCTTTTGTTGAATTCAATGGTAAGCAGTATCTCAAGCTGGGGGTCACAATACTACTTACCACCAATTACTGATAAATTTGACTTTCAAATCCAATTAATTGCAACAGAAGAAGTTGAGGTATTTGATGGTAGGGAACAGGGCAATGATGGAGATGGAATAGTCCACAGTAAGTGCCACTGGACAGTTTACAGAGCAACTAAAAGTCAAGTTAAAAGGGAGAATTCCTAAACCATCAAAGCATGCTCTTGGAGTAAGTGTTTGGTGCAAAACTGAAATTTTCAGGTTGCCCCCCTGGAACCAATGACTCCCATTCCTGCCAGGAAGAGAAAGGTTGTTCCAACAACACCTGCTCAGGTGTTGTTTACACCATGTAGACCAGATGAACCAGATGGATCTGAATCTGGTGATGAGGATATTTCACCATCTAAGCTAGCCTCTCAGGTAGAGGAGCTTTCCATGGATCCCTCTGCAGAGCCAGGCAAGAGAAGGGCATCAAGAGTAGCAAGAGATGTCTGGGAAATTTTTGAGAAGACTGGAAGTGGAACAGGTGCAATGAGCACTTGCAAGTTATGCATGTGAATATTATCATAATTTAAACTTGTTCTCACAATTAACTTTGTTTCTCAGTACTGCTTGTGCAGCTGATCAAGATCATCCAGTTGCCAAATTTTCTGGTTCAACTAGTGTTTACAA
Source organism: Amanita molliuscula (assembly GCA_023014405.1). Classification (NCBI taxonomy): domain Eukaryota; kingdom Fungi; phylum Basidiomycota; class Agaricomycetes; order Agaricales; family Amanitaceae; genus Amanita; species Amanita molliuscula. Next base: position 40,899 of record JAEBUP010000093.1, on the reverse strand, counting down.
CCTCAGGAATCATTTAGTCAGGGTGCACTTGGAAGAGTGGAGCAAGCTATGTGATGATAAGAATATCCCCATCACTAATCCTGCAGCATTGCAGGAAATTAGGAAGTTTAAGGGATGAGATGATGATGATAAGGAGGGTAGTCAGCTTCTTTCATATTCTAAGGAGGCATTTTCCAATGCCTTGGTTGAATTTGTTGTTGCTGATGATGTGGTAAGTAATAATGTTTATAATGCTTTGCAGCCTTTCTGATTGTGAAAGGCCATGAACATTGTGGAATCTCCAATGCTCAAGAAGATATTTTTGCTCCTTAGGAAGGAGCTGAGGGAGTCTGATATCCCTGGAAGAAGTACTATTCAAAACCATATCATGAACAACTTTTCAGATCACCTTAAAACTCTAGAAGATGATATGAGGGCAAGTTTGGAATTGTTAACACTTTAATTTGGCTAACTATTTAGAAGAGATCAGTGGGGAAAGTCTCCTTCACCACTGATACATGGTCAGATCCAAACTTGACCTCCTTTATGGCCATAACTGCACATTGGGTTGAGGGTATTGAAGTTAAGACAATGGCAGGGACCCAGAGGAAGTTGGAATTGAGGGCTGACCTTATTGGTTTCCACAGAATCCCAGGTAGACACACTGGCAAGCTCCTTGCCCAGTGTTTTCTCTTTATCCTTGACAGATTGAAGATAACCCAAAAGGTATGGGCTTCAAGTTCAAATTGTACTTCTTGCTCATTCATATGTTGATAGATTGGTTGGGTAACTTGTGATAATGCAAGCAATAATGATACTATGATGACTTCACTCCAGTATACACTTCACAGGAGGGGGATTAAATTTGACGCTATTAAAAACAGGATTAGGTATGACTTTTCACTGTGCTGATGCTCTTATTTGGGTTTTTCTAGATGTTTCCCTCACATTGTCAACTTGGCCTGCAAGTCAGCTTTGGGTGCCATAACTGACATGAAATATATTGAGGGAGAGGCAGAATATGTACCAGGGTTTGGTTCAAGGGACTGTATTGCAACAGTCTGCCCACTCGTCGGTGCGGTAGTTCATCCCTATTGAATTTACACCTATTACTGATTGGACCATTCAGATTCATAACAGCAATGTGAAAAAGCAGAGATTTTCACAATATGTGCTGGAATCCTTCAAACAGGACTATCAGCTTATTCAAGATGTCTCAACAAGATGGTCTTCAACCCTCCTGATGATTGAGAGGGTCTTGAAATTGAAAGAGGTATGTCTGAGAATAATATAACTAAGCTTTCATTAAGATTGCATAGGCAGTTATTGAAATAACATATGACAATGACTTTCCTGACTTAGAGAAGTTCCAAATGAATGAATATGAGTGGGAATTACTGGAGGACTACCAGAAAATTCTTGAGGTATCAGTTTGTGTGTTCAGAAGAATATGTGGCTAATGCAGAATAAAGATCCCTCATGCCTTCCAAGATATACTTGGGACTGTAAAGACTCCTACTCTTCCATACACTATCACATCTTTTTCAGCATTGATTGAGAGATGGACAGAACTGGCAGAAGAGAACTACTCTTGGAAGAATATCATCACCCCAGGCTTGGACAAGTTGGAGAAGTATGAAGGAGAGCTGACAAAAACACCAGCTTATGTCCTTGCAATGGGTAATCTGCACATTTTGTGTTTTATCATTGAATTGACATAAGTCCTAGTCATTGATCCTGCAAACAAACTGGATTATTTTTTAGCATTATCAGAGAATGAGTACAGGTCAGCCAAGGAATTATTTTTGGAAGCAGTAAGCTGGTCATTTTATCCCATTTTAAACTCCATCTCATTTCATGACAGTTAAAGGAATACAAAAGTTCAGGGACCCCACAGACTGAGCCTCAGTGCAAGCCTGCAGCTAAACAATCCAAGCCAACTGCAGCTCAAATATTGCATAGAAAGAAACAGCACTCCACACCTAAGGAAGTGAGTTTGGAAATGGAAGTGGAGCAATACCTAAGTGCTTTTGGTGGTGAAACCAAAGATATCTTGCAATTTTGGCAGGTGCCTAAACTCTACACCTGTGTTATATTATCTGACTTGCATATAGACTCCTCAAGGACAATATCCACATATCTTCCAGCTTGCCATGGATATCATACCTATCCAGGCTACAAGTGTGCCATGTGAGAGAGCTTTCTCATCTAGGAAAGAAACCATGCACCTAGGAGAAGTAGGATTTCCAATTGTCTGATGGAGGCACTTCAAGTCCTTAAGTTCTCAATTTGCAAAGGCCCTGCCCTGAGCTTCACAGAAGGAATGGCTTGGGATGATGAGCTAAGGGAATTTGAGTACATGGGTAGGGTGGCACCATCTGAAGATGCTGAGACATATGGCAGGAATTGACATGTGGAAGAGCTGGATGGAGATGGGCTTGATAGGCTCATTGAGGAAGATATGAAAGCCATGGAGAATGAGTCCAAAGAAGTTAAGGATAATATGGAGGATTGATGATATAACTTGTAATTGTATCCCTGTTGAAGCATAAATTGTAAAATAGTGAAATAGTTTTTCATTCAGGTCACTGATGCCAATACATGTACTATCAACCCTGCTACACTTAGTCACAGACTACAGTACAACAGAGTCAATACAAAGGATAATGCAAACAAGCATGTCTGCAGAGGGCTGGTTGATGTGGTGTGGGTGGACTGGGGATCAGATGGAAGGGTGGAAGCAGGCACACTCACCTTGTCACATGACTGGGTCCATGAGCAGCATGGGGTCAGGATTGGGACTGGTAGTGGAGCTGCACAGTAGCATGGGTGGAGTGTAGTGCAGGTGGAAGATAGCAGCAGGCACATTTGATGAGGACATGGGCATGGTAGTGAAGGCAGTAGCACAGATGGAGGATAGGCAGTGGGCACATTTGGTGGGGGCATGAGTGGGCACAGGTCAACAGTAGATGGTGGCATTGGTTGACAGATGGTGGGCACAGGCAGAAGGTAGGGATGTGCACAGGTAACCCACAGGTTCCCCAGTGCTTACCCATATCCATACCCGTGAACCCATGGGTTAAAGGCCTACAGGTCAGTGGTTACAGGTACAGGTCATGGGTCACAACACAAATTTACCACTACTACTAGGTTGAAAACCACTGATCACCCGAGAACAACAATGTATCCTGTCAAATGGTTAATGCTCCCAAATAGAGTGATAAAATAGCTTTAAAACGCACCTGGAATCAAGAGAAACGGTTGAGATATGAAGGAGATATGATATTATCTTATTTACCTTGCAGCCTAACAACCATCAGCCAGATTTCGAGAGAACGACAAGATCGCGCATTGAATGGTTAACGCGCCCAAGGGTAAGACTTAGATGGCTTTCTAATGCACCTGGAATGAAGGGAAATGGTTGAGATATGATTGAGATATGATATCATCTTACTCACCCATAGCCTAACAACCACCGGGTAGATTCTCAGAGAACGACAAAATCGCGCATCGAACTGTTAATGCGCCCAAGGGTAAGACTTAAATGGCTTTCTAACGCACCTGGAATAAAGGAAAACGGCTGAGAAACGATTGAGATATGATATCATGACATGTTTTGAGGGTGGGGAGTGCAATCAACAGTAGACGTGGGCACAGTTTTCGTGGTGAAGGCAGAAAAGGCAAAGCCAGCGAGCACAGATGCAGAGAACGCAGGGAGAGCGAATGGTGGATGAAGAGAAGGCAGGGCGAGCGAGTGGTGAAGGCAGAGAGGGTTGGATGGGAGGGTGTGACATAGCTGCCATACTGGGTCGGCTTAGCCGCCTGGAGCCGGCTCTGAGCCTCTCGCAAGCCGATCAGATCGGCTTCAGCTCCTAGCATTAGCCGAACAATCAGCTTAGGCAAAGCTAAGTAGCCGAAGCCGGGCTTAGTCAGCCGTTGGCAACACTAGCTGGAAAGACTATGTATGTAAACATAAAAAACAGAACAAGACAAAAAGACCAATATTCAAATAGCAACTTGAGCATATTGCAACAGGCAGTTATGTCATCTCCTCTTCACTCTCATGCTCCCTTTCTCCCTGCTGTTCCACACCCTTTGCACATGCCATATCCCCACCCTCCATCCCAATCACACTCATCACTCTAAACTAGTGATGTCAAAGCTAGGCTTAGCTAAGCTACAGCTAAGCTAAGTCACTGTAGCCAGTTTTCGGCTATAGCTATGTAGCCATAGCTGAAAACTGGCTATCAACCAGCTACATAGCTGGCTATAGCCACTTTATAAGCTCCCACACTGAGGCTCTGCCCTTGCCACATCTCCTCACCCTTGTCACTCTCTCTATACCCTCGCCACACCTTTGCCATCCTTATCACACCCTCATGACCCTCTCCCTCTCTCCTGGCCACCCTTTCCCTTGCCCTTGCCCTTGTCCTCACCCTTAGCAGAGTCACCCACCCCTTACCTGCACTGTTGCCTTTGCCCAGCCCTTGCGGGCACCCTCACCCTTGCACACCCTCACCAGAGTTGCCTGGCTCTCACCTACACTGTTGCCCTCACCCACCACCCAGCCCTCACCCACACCTTTGCCCAGCCCACACACTGTTGCCCTCACCTGGCCCTTGCCCACACTGTTGCCCCTTGCCCCTACCATCACCCAGCCCTCACCCACACCCTCACCTACACTCTTGCCCATACTTGCCTGCACCCTCCCTCACACCACCTTCTCTCTATTGTAAAATATCTCAATGTATCAATATATGATAATATAATGTTGTAAAACATTAAAAGTAATGATATATATATCTACATGTACCTAAAGGACACTGCAGGAATGTTATGTTCCTCTGCAGATGAATCAATCAAATCATATGTAGATATGATTTTTATTGAAAACATTTCATAATAGATACATTTGGATACTTTAAAACAAATAAAATAAACATTGAGAGGCAGCAAGGGTGATGTTAAGGTCAATGCCCTTGGTTCACTTACTTAGTCAGCAGTGATGACTAGAGTCTCAGTCTAATCCCAGTCAAATGGACAGAGATGGCCTTGGCACTGTGCTAGACAGTGACAAAGGTAGCTCAAGTGAGGGGATCATTCAGATGAGAGCAATACTTGACTAAGTTGGAACTAAAGAACTATGATACATGCATGGGTTTATATACTGTCTGGAGGACAATGGGAGGGTATAAATGGAAGTAAAACAAGGGAGTGAAACAGGGAAGTGAAACAAGCAAAGAGATGTGACAATGAAAGTAAATGTTAGAGAAAGAAATTGTAACATTACCCCCCTTCTATGCAAGAAGTCACCAACTTCTCAAGGCCAACCCTGGGTTGTCCAGGCATGATCCACCCTAGACTCATACCAGTGTAGGATATTCTCCACATCTTTTGCACCATGTCTATGTGCCATCGCATGGAGTTGAGGGTGACTTTTGTTAGGATCGATGCCCTTGGTTCATTATCGAGTCAACAATGACAACCAGAGTCTCGGTCTGATCCCAGTCACTGGACAAGAATGCCGTTTGATGTTATGCGAGACAACGACGAAGGTAGCTCGAGCGATGAAGAGGACGAGAGCGAGAGGGTTGTTCAGTGAAGGACAATACTTGATTAAGTTGGAACTAAAGAACTACAGTACATACGGGGTCTATATACTGTCCAGAGAACAATGAAGAGGTATAAAAGGAAGTAAAACAAGGGGTAGCCCAGGGGAATGAAACTGGTATCAGAGCATAGCGACGAAGTACAGAAAGGTTACAGTAATGAACGTATGAAAAGAAGTTGTAACATTACCCCCCCTCTATGTGAGAAGTCACCGACTTCTCAAGGCCAACCCTGAGTAGTCCAAGCATGGTCTGCTCTAGACTCGTACCAATGGACAATATTTTCGACGTCCTTCTGTGCTGTGTCAATGTGCCATTGTGCAGAGTCGAGGGTGACTTTTAATTGGCGAAGTTCACGGAGTGTGAGGTCTCGTTCAGCATAGGTCATAGTGTTAGGGTCGGTGGTGAGGGTGAGTCTGACGAGGGCTCCAAGTGGGGCGGAGAGGTCTCGGAGATTGGCTGTGATGTACGAGGCTTCAAGAGAGGTGGCAGCGACAAGGGGGTTCGATCTGGGGATAGGTGTGGGGATGACTTCTTCTTCGGTAGGTGGTTCTTCAACGAGTTCTGGTGGGTGGATATGTAGGTCATCGTTGGTGTGGACCACTGTGTCGGTTTCGACAAAGATCTCAAGGGGTGGTGTGAAGACGTCGAATTCGGGGAGCTTTTCGGGGAAGGAGTAGGCGAGGGCGAGGGTGGTGAGGAGGGTGGTGAGGATGAGTCCTCCGATGAGGATAGAGGGGAAGAAGGTGAAGATGAGGGCGGTGAGAAGGGCGATGAGTGAGAACATCTCTGTGTATGTGACGTTGGTTGGAAGGCTAGGAAGTGGGAGTCTCGTTTTTTTATAGGTGAGCTTCATCGAAATATTCTATATCCCAGAATGAATCGTCTGCGTCAATAGGGAGGATGTTTCGTAAGAGTTGATTGGTCAGTGCTTCTAGTCTAGGGGTATTGGGTCGCGTGGGAGGTCTTTCAGCCAGATATGGTTCGTGTAATGGTCTAGGTGGAATTTGATGTGTAATTGTTCCATAGTTTGTATGATGGATGATGCCTGTAATCATTGGGTATCTGGGTTCCCATTCAAAGTCGCGGTAGTGGGGCGGTGGTGGCGGATTTGGGTATGGGGGTGGTATCCCTCCATGTGGGATGTATAGGTAATTCGGGGGTAAGTTAAAGTTTAGCGGTCCTCCAGATGGGAAATTGATTTTGTCAGGGAATAGTGCCTCAGCGTGGTGTGGGCAGGTCACTCCCGCCGCTTCCAGATCTCTCATTCGGTCTATGATCCATAAGTTTAGTGCTCTTCGTGCTTCTTGGATGTGGCGGTTTCTGGTGGTGGCATCGATTGCTATTTTGGGGCTGGAGCTGACCCGTGTCTTATATACTGGGTGTAGTGATGGTACTTTTGTTCGATAGAGCAGGATTTTGCGTAGCTCAATGAAGGCTGTTCCTATTGCACGTCTTCCTTGGTGAGGATGGGTTCGATTAGGGAGTTGGATGATCAGGTGTCTAAGTTTCGGGATAGATTGTCTGGGAGAGAATCGGGAGTAGGGGGAAGCAATGTCTTTGGTGTGTCTAACGTTCTGTTTGAGGATCTGTTTGTTGCGATAGTGGACCATTGTTTTCATAGTAAATTTCGGCAGTTTTTATACGTCCTAAGGATGTCCGCAGCGTTTTTCAGATTTATCTCGGGTTCCCATGAATTTTTGTTTGGTCCATACCCCTTCCATTTGACTAGGTATTGATAGCCGGTTCCTCGTTTTCTGTGGGTGATGATTGCTTCTATTTCGAACTCTTCTTGTCCGTTGATGAGATCAGGAGGTGGTTTCAAGAAGTTCAGTCCGTGTGCCATTGTTTCTTTATACGGAGTTAGTAATGTGGTATGAAACACAGGGTGGATGCGCCATTGTTTGGGGAGTTTCAGTCTATAAGTGACAGGTCCTAGTACTTGTTTGATTATGAAGGGTCCTTCTCTTTTGGGTGCTAGCTTCTTTGACTCGTAGGGTATTCGGAGGTTTCGGTTTTCGAGCCAGACTTTGTCTCCTTTCTCGAATCTGACACTTTTGTCTTTTGTTCTGAGCGCTACCATTTGTCTAGCAAGTTCATGCATGGTGAGTGCTTCTTCTCTAGCCTTTTGTAGCATTTGTAATCAGTTTTCAGCTGCTGGGGTTGTCATAGGGGATGCGGCTGTGGGAATAGCGACAGGGTCTATCCCATACATTAGCTGAAACGGTGATGCTTTGATGGTATCATGGTGTTGGTTATTGTGAGCGAATTCCGCAATTGGTAGTAGCGATTTCCATCTGTGCGGTTCGTTTGTGCAGAACATTCGGAGGTAGACTTCCAGTTCTTGATTGACTCGTTCTGTCTCGCCATCTGTCTGAGGGTGGTAGGCTGTGCTCATTCTATGGTTTATTCCCAGCGCTTTTCCTATTTCTCGGAATACTTTAGATGCGAACTGCGGTCCTCTGTCAGATATAAGGATATCAGGTAAACCGAATCGTTTGAAGTTTTCATTTATGTATAGATCTGCGGTTCCTAGTGCGTCGATCATTTTATAACAAGGGGAAAAGGTTACCCCCTTTGTAAGTCCATGGTCCACTGTGACCATGATCGAGTCGAAGCCGTCGGCGATCAGTAAGTCTGTGATGAAATCGATTGTGACCTGTTGGAAGGGTCGGGTTGCATTAGATCTGATTGGTTGTAGGGCAGGGGTATTGGGGTGAGTGTTTACTTTCATTTGCTGACAGAGTGCGCATCCTTCGATCCATTCTCTGGTATGTTTGTTCATTCCAGGCCACCAATAGTTTCGTTTGAGTAATTCTAGAGTTTTAAATCATCCAGGGTGCCCAGATGTAGGTGATTCATGCATCAGTTTAATGAGTTGAGTGCGCAGTCCATCTTGATCAGGTACATAGGTTTTTCCTTGGTAATGCACAATGTGGTCAACATATGTCCAGTCTTGCAGCTTTGATTTTATTGGTGGTGCTCGATGATTCTGGATTACTTCGACTAATATTTGTCCGAAGTCGTCTTTAATCATGCCTTTGCGCAACTTCTCTGCTAGGTCATCTGCTATAAGCCTGATGAATCATTCAGGTGGTAACACCATGGTTTCTTCTGGGGAGTGGTCCATTCCAATGTGGTCTGGTCGTCGAGATAGGGCATCTGCTTCAAACATCTTGGTTCCAGGGACATGCTCTATTCGGAGATCGAATTCGCTTAAGAAGGAGGACCATCTGGCTTGTCTGGGGGTAAGGCATTGTGGGGTTCAGTAAAAGAATAAATTCTTTGTTGAAAATGGTGATAACACATCACACAAACATCCTAACACATGTACAAATGCACCAACACATACCTATGATACTATACTTCAACTTTGCTTAATAGTAGTTAGCTGACTTTGTTGATATTTCTTCATGTACTGTCTCCAGATTGTTATTATGTCTGGAGCGCGATATAGTGGACACCTAAACTCACGCCTCGATGTAGGAACTGTCATAGATCGACCATATAGCCTAGTTTTACATATTTGTACGGGTAATACCGTACACTTGATTGGGTTATTAGACATTGCTACTTTAATAGACCACTATTATCAAAGTCTATTGTCTAAGCATTGTCTAAGAGGGTTTATAACTGCATCTGGCTGGTGTTTCATCAGCAGTCAGTTATCTAGTCTATTGCTAGTTTCTAACAGAAAGATCCACAATATGTGGATGCGGTGATGAGCATCGTTCCGAGCTAGGGGTGTAGAGGAGTCATCCGCAGGAATTCCGCGATAGCAATGAGCAACTCCGCACAATTCCGTGCAATTCCGCGCAACTCCGCATTTTTCCGCGGTAAGGCAAGCATCACCCACGACCAACAATCGAGTTGCCTCCTGTGTACACCATTGAAACCCCACACCAGTCGGCCATTCACATCCGATGTCAGCACCCCATCGGCCGAGTTGCATGAAAATCATCAGCCGGCACAGCTTAGTTCACCAGAGAAGGGACCGCGCCATCAAGACATATCCGCGTTAGGAAGATCTACAGTCCAAGATCCAAGAGCCATGTCATCCATAGCGACGCACCAACACAGCGGAATAGGACCCTAGCGGACGAATAAAGCCATCGGCCGACAATCAGATATGGTATAGACTAGTCAGGTCCGCGGAATATCGAGAACAGGGCCACATCAAGTCAGATGAACCCCAGAGTTGCCGCGCATGGCAATCAGGCAGGTCTATTTCAATCCGACGAGTCTATTAGCATCCCGCGCAGGGTCGTGGTATTGGCTCTCACCGCGGCGCTCATATTCCACCATCGTGTCCCTCAGCTAGCCCCATCGCATGAAGACCTTTAAGACGGATTTGGATATATGGTTGCGAGGTGAAAATTTCACAAGTATTACTTCGTTATTTAGAGTAGGAAAAAGTATATAAAGCCCATGTACAATAGGTTACGAGCTTAACATATCAATATAGTACACCCCAGCCTTCGAGTCTCATCCTTTCAGCTACGTCCTCCTTGTTTCGTTCGCGCCTCTGAGTCTTTGTCGTACTCCGCGTCCCGCGTTCATCGCTGTTACGCCTTGTGTGACAAACGTTATTATCCGCGGAGTTGCCAGTTCCGCGCATCGTATCGTTGTCATCGCGCACACCGGAGTTGATGGGAATCCTTTCGCGACCTCACCCCTTCCCATTCCTCGCTATTTCCAATAGCGGGGTGAACTTATCAGCGGCGATGTCAGCCTCTCGGGACGCGAGGCCTTAAGGGGGGGGGGGGTGATGTTATGAGCATAATGCACTCCGAGTAATTTTCACAGTAATGACGTTGATGACAGTTATGAAGATATGGACTTGGAAGGATGGGATATATTTTTCTTTTCTTTTTATCTATTTCATGGGACTCAAACGTATAGGTACAAGGACGAGATGACGAGACTTCACTAGGGAATGCCTATGTGAACACTGCAGCCCATATATGGAAGGAGGTTAGGTCAGCATCAGTTATAAGGAACACTGAGTGCTGTCTAGGATAACAGCCCGATGATGGGCCTACACTCTGAAAGGAATCATGGGCAGTATGGCGCCTGAGGGGCGACATGGGAACGCCGAGATGTACCAAAGCTCTGGTACGGCATTGGTGGGAATCGGCCGAGATGTAGAACAATAAGCGTGGCCATGTTAGGATGACCCGAGGGTTGGGTGTGGGAGAGGATCTCCAGGAAAGGTTAGATGGGCACAGACTTGCTGCTGCACACTGATCCCAGTATGAGGGACTTTATGTTGAAAATGGTGATAACACATCACACAAACATCCTAACACATGTACAAATGCACCAACACATACCTATCATACTATACTTCAACTTTGCTTAATAGTAGTTAGCTGACTTTGTTGATATTTCTTCATGTACTGTCCCCAGATTGTTATTATGTCTGGAGCACGATATAGTGGACACCTAAACTCACGCCTCCATGTAGGAACTGTCATAGATCGACCATACAGCCTAGTTTTACATATTTGTACGGGTAATACCGTACACTTGATTTGGTTATTAGACATTGCTACTTAAATAGACCACTATTATCAAAGTCTATTGTCTAAGCATTGTCTAAGAGGGTTTATAACTGCATCTGGCTGGTGTTTCATCAGCAGTCAGTTATCTAGTCTATTGCTAGTTTCTAACAGGTTATGGGCCCTGGCCTTTAAACTGATACAAGAGCTGCTATTTGACTTGGGAATCTTGCTGGTCTTTTGTAGACCATTTATCTTATTGATTGGCAACTTGTGGTTATTGAGGACCATCTGGATTGCAATTGGGTGCTTTAAAGCAGTATAACAAACTTGGCACACACTTAGAGTTTTTGGGGCAGTTGAAAAGATGTCGGATCACAGTATCAAAATCAAACCTCTCACAAATGACAACTATCAGGAGTGGGCAGGGGAGATGAAGGCATTATTAATGCGCAGTGGACTTTGGAGGGTGGTTTCTGGCAAAGTTACAAGGCCTGCAGCATCAGAGAGCGATGCACTGGCTAAATGGGAGACTATGGTAGAGAAGGCAGCAGGTGAAATCTACTTGGCTGTTGAAAGTGACCAAAGGGTCCACTTTAGAGGCCAAGAGGATGATCCTAAAACCATGTGGGCTAGTCTCGAGACGGCGCATTTGCACAAGAAGCCAGGTGCAAGGTTCAATGCCTATGACAAGTTGTTCTCAATTCACAAAGCTGATGATGAGTCACTCACAAGTTTGGCAACAAGAGTGGAGAAGGCAATGTCAAACATCAAAAATCTTCGTCCAAGTGACTTTACTTTGGAGAAGCTGGATGATGAATTAGGTTGCATGGCAATGATTCGTGCCCTGCCAGATGACTATGCCAATTTGACGTCGAACTTGTTGCTGGTGGAGAAGCTGGACAAAAATGTAATCCTTCAAGCCTTCAGGGCTGAAGAACTCAACCGTCAGCGGCGTGTAGATGTGGGAGAGCGGGCAAACAAAATCTCTGCTTCTAGTGGATATGGTGGGCCAAGAGGAAAACCAATTTGCTTTTATTGCAAAGAGGAAGGGCATGTCATTAGATATTGTCCAAAGCGAAAGAAGAATGGTGGAAATAATGCCAAGAAAGCAGAGGAAGTGAAGGAGGCAGGGCCTGCTGTGGAGAAGGCTGGAAATGCAAGTACTTTGATTGATTATGCATTGGCAACATCTGCTGACCATCGGTTTGACTGGAATACAGACTCAGGGGCCACTTCTCATATGACCCCACATAGACACTGGTTCAAAACATATACCCCATTGCAAAAACCAGTTAGATTAGCGGACAACACTGTTATATATGCAGAGGGCGTCGGATCTGTTGTCTTTAGACCAGTTATAGATAGAAAAGCAGTTAGAGATGTTGAATTTACCAAAGTGTTACATGTACCAGGCTTGCAAAATAATCTCTTCTCAATATTACACTTGACACAGCATAGAGGCTTTAATGTACATATCTCCAAATCTGCAATGAAGTTTGTTATTAATGGTCATGTGCCTTTTGTTGCGAAAATTGGTGATGATAATGTTGGTTACCTTGTTGGTGAGACAGTTGTAGATGAGGAATATGTGCGATCAGCAGTGGCATTGTCCGCTCTGCCTCTGGATCTGAATTTGTGGCATAGGAGGTTGGCTCACCATAATTATGAGAGTGTCAAGAATATGGTTCGTGACAGCATGGTTGAGGGACTAACCATGACTTCTGATAACAAGCCTGATCCAATCTGTGAGCCATGCTTGGCAGGCAAGATGCATGCCAATCCATTTCCTTCGTCGAAAAATCGTGCTACAAAGCTGTTGGAGCTCATTCACACTGATGTTCACAAAGTGGGGGTTGCTACACATTCTGGTTTCCAATATTGGGTCACATTTATTGACGATTACTCTCGATTTCGTGTTGTATTCCCTATCAAGACCAAGGACATGGTCTTTGATGCATTTAAAAGGTTCAAAGCTTATGCTGAGAATCAATTGGGTCATACTATTAAAACACTTAGGGATGACAAAGGAGGAGAATACATGTCTAGAGAGTTTTTGCAATTTACAGATGAATGTGGCATTGTCAGGCAACATACAGTGCGAAATAGGCCACAACAGAATGGAGTGGCAGAGAGGGCCAATAGGACATTGTCAGAACGGATCACGGCTATGTTGGAAGAGTCTGGTTTGTCAATCAAGTTTTGGGGAGAGTGTTTGGCAGCACTCATTCATGTATGGAATCGTTGTCCAACATCTGCATTGGAGAGGAAAACACCATTTGAACTATGGTTTGGGAAAAAGCCTGATATCAGTCATCTACGAATCTGGGGATGCACAGCCTATGTGCATGTGCAAAGGGATAAACGTACTGCTTTGGGATCACACATGGAGAAGTGCATATTCATTGGATATCCTGATGGTTACAAGGGTTGGAAGTTCTATAATCCAGTCACAAAGAAGTTGGTTATTTGTGAAAGGGCAGAATTTGATGAATGTTACATGTTGGGATCACATTCTCCATCACAACCTCAGGTTACCAAAAGAGATACAGCACAGCAACAGCAACAGTACTATATTCCTGCACCAGCTATTCCTGTGGAAGCTGACAATGATGATGACATACTGGCATCAGTACCAAGGACAAATGAGGGCCAAGAAAGGGAGGAGGAACAGGAGCAACAGGTTGCGCAACCAGAACAGCAGATGACACCAGAGCATGAAATAAAGGAGGATGATGATGATGATGAGCCAGAAATACAGATTCAGGATGATCATCAGATTCCACCACCTCCAGTTACACCACCACCACGTCCTGTACCAGAACTAAGTGTTGCTGCCAGGAGACCGAGACGTGACATTAGACCCCCAGGGGAATGGTGGAGAGCTGATGGAGGAAGAAGGAGGCTGCCAGTGAAGTACACGGAGTCATCTGATGAAGACTTTGAGGATGCAGAGTTTGTTCATGCAGTGTCTTCATCAATTGAACCTGAGCCAAGTACTTATGCTGAAGCCATGGCTGGTCCTAATGCTCAGAAATGGAAAGAAGCTGCTCTGGAAGAGTTAAATGCACACCTGAGTAATGGTACTTGGGTCATAGAAAAGTTACCTCCTGGAAAGAAAGCTATTGGCTCTAGATGGGTGTTTAAAATCAAAAGGAATGCAGATGGGAGTTTGGAACGATTCAAGGCTAGGATTGTTGCAAAGGGTTACAATCAAAGGCCTGGATTTGATTACATGGAAATATTTGCCCCAACCATGCGTCAGGCCACTATTCGTCTTGTCCTAGCTCTGGCAGCAATAGATGACTTGCATTTGCGTTCTGTTGATATCTCACATGCATTCATTAATGGAGACATTGACACAGAGGTTTATATGGCTCAACCTGAAGGATTTAGAGAGCTGGGAAAAGATTATGTTTGCAGGTTGAACAAGTCTATCTATGGATTGAAGCAAGCTGCCAGGCTATGGAATGAGAAGTTGCATGTGTTAGAAACTAGCAATAGACTAGATAACTGACTGCTGATGAAACACCAGCCAGATGCAGTTATAAACCCTCTTAGACAATGCTTAGACAATAGACTTTGATAATAGTGGTCTATTAAAGTAGCAATGTCTAATAACCCAATCAAGTGTACGGTATTACCCGTACAAATATGTAAAACTAGGCTATATGGTCGATCTATGACAGTTCCTACATCGAGGCGTGAGTTTAGGTGTCCACTATATCGCGCTCCAGACATAATAACAATCTGGAGACAGTACATGAAGAAATATCAACAAAGTCAGCTAACTACTATTAAGCAAAGTTGAAGTATAGTATCATAGGTATGTGTTGGTGCATTTGTACATGTGTTAGGATGTTTGTGTGATGTGTTATCACCATTTTCAACAGCATGCTGCTCTGCTTGACATAGGATTCAAGCGGATACGATCAGACCCATCCATGTACATTTATGAAAAGGACAATGTGCGGATCATAATGCCAGTCTTTGTTGACGACATCACCCTTGCTTCAAAGTCACAGACTGCTCTAGACAAGGCAGTCAGTGATTTGGCAAAGCACTTCAAGCTTCGAGATCTGGGGGAGACATCATACTTGTTGGGAGTGGCCATTAGACGAGTCAGGTCACAAAGGAAGGTTTACTTGTCTCAGAAGCAATACATTATAGATGTCTTGAAGTGCTTTGGCATGGAGGATTGTCATACTGTGGATACACCCATGAATCCTGGTCTGAAATTGTCTTGGGAGCAGAGCCCTACTACAGATGAAGAGAAGGAAGCCATGAAGGACATTCCTTATATCAGTGCTGTGGGATCAGTCATGTACTTGGCAATGATGACAAGACCTGATATTGCAGATACTGCTGGAGTTTTGGCCAGATTCAATTCCAATCCTGGAATGACTCATTGGAAAGCAGTGAAGCATTTGCTCAGGTACTTGTGAGGAACCATAGATTTGGAATTATGCCTTGGACCTGATCCAGAGACAAATGAGCTTATTAGAGCTTATGCTGATGCAGACCATGGTGGTAACAGAGATAATGGGAAATCCACAACTGGTTATGTGATTAAAATGGGATCTGGAGCTGTTAGCTGGAGCAGCAAATTGCAACCCATTGTGACACTCTCAACCACAGAGGCAGAGTACGTTGCAGCATGTGCAGCAGGAAGAGAGATTAGGTGGTTTCAGAAGTTGTTGGGAGAGATGGGATATCATGTTCCAATGCCATCCACACTATACATGGACAATCAGTCAGCAATCAGTGTTGCAAAGAATCCAGAGCATCATGGTCGCATGAAGCACCTTGACTTGTGCTTTTACTGGCTTCGAGATAAAGTGAAGGAGGGATTCATTCAGCCAGTCGATGCCAGCTGATTTATTGACCAAGGCCTTGCCCCGAATTAAAGTGATGCTATTCAGGCAGCTTATGGGACTTGTTCCTTGAAGGCTTGTAGGATTAGGGGGAAGGTCTGGTTTTGAAGCATTTGGCAAAGTCATCAGAATTGGAACTGATAAGAATGGGGGAGAGAGACAGGTTCAGGGGGAAGTCAGTGTTGGGCTGTTTTCTTGAGAGATGTGTCATCAGGGGGAAGTGTTGAAAATGGTGATAACACATCACACAAACATCCTAACACATGTACAAATGCACCAACACATACCTATGATACTATACTTCAACTTTGCTTAATAGTAGTTAGCTGACTTTGTTGATATTTCTTCATGTACTGTCCCCAGATTGTTATTATGTCTGGAGCGCGATATAGTGGACACCTAAACTCACGCCTCCATGTAGGAACTGTCATAGATCCTACCCCTTGTTTTACTTCCTTTTATACCTCTTCATTGTTCTCTGGACAGTATATAGACCCCATATGTACTGTAGTTCTTTAGTTCCAACTTAATCGAGTATTGTCCTTCACCAAACAACCCTCTCGCTCTCGTCCTCTTCATCACTTGAGCTACCTTTGTCGTCGTCTCGCATAATGTCAAATGGCATTCTTGTCCAGTGACTGGGATCAGACCGAGACTCTGGTTGTCATTGTTGACTCGATAACAAACCAAGGGCATCAATCCTAACACAAGTTGGAAACTCACTGAACCGCTTAGTGCATCGTCACTAGCCAGACAACATAGATCCGAAACGACCCGAAACCAGACTCTCTAACCAGAGACCACCAAACTATTCCTTTCTCTTTAAAAAAACATATTACTTAGAAGAACAGGAGCTCTTTTTCTCGACACTAAATAAACGTTGGGAATTTCGAGGAGTAGGAAAGAACAAGAACACCCCAGTATCTAGCAAATACTTTGAAGGGGATTATATCGAAGGAGATGAACACTCATTACCTGGAAACCTTTGGGTTGAGTGGAGAAACGAACAGAAAGAACCAGAAGAAGAACCAGAACTATATTTTGAAAGACCCAAAGAAACCCTTTGGTGGGAAGAGTACTGCGACGCTGATTTTGATTTTGACGGAACCGATCCATACTACTCTCTCCCTGAAACAGCAATAACAAGGTGGAACACCTTTTTGGAACAAAAACAAATTGAATACAAACTAGAAAACCCGAGACCTGAAACAGATGCTGAAACCGACACAAAACAGATGGCAACTAACACTGAAACCGCCGATGCCCCCAGAGGAGACATCAAACCAGTCTCAGCACGAATCTTTACAGGAGATCAGACCGAAGCTAAATCATTCATCAACTGGTTTAGTGATTTCTTCGCAATAAACGCCCACAACTATGAAGGGAAACACGAAAAAAAAATCAGATACGTCCTCCAATGCCTAGGAAAGGAACTAGATGACTGGAAAGAAATAATCCGCGACCAATTAGATGAAAAAGATGAACTCACTTGGGAAAACTACGACACCTTCGTCAAACGATTCCTGGACAATTGGGGAGAAATCAACACTGCAGTCAGGGCACTAAATGAGCTCACTAAGTTACGAGTTGGAGGAGAGATCACTGTCCCAATCTACGTCCGAAAGTTCAGAATGCTCATAGGATCCTCTGGACTAACTGGAATCACCGCCCAACTTCAGGCATTCGTCCGAGGACTACCAACCACCATTGCTGCTAAAATCCTCAAAGGACAAGGCGACTTTAAAACCATCACAGAAGCCTACAGAAAAGCCGAACAGCTCAACGCAGCATGGGAAATGATGAAAGCATTAGGAAAAACTGAAACAGGGTGCTGATTCAATAAAACAGGAGGACCTAAAACAATCCATACCATACCAACCGGACGCCTTACTGATGGGCAACGAGAAGAATATATGCGTTCTGGGAAGTGTTTCCGATGCAGAACCATCGGTCACTTATCCTGAAATTGCCCAAAGAAAGATGCTACCAAGAACCTGCCCCCTTCAGGACGATTCACCAGAACAATCACCAAGGATAACGATGCAAAAAAAATTCGCACTATGATTGCGGCTCTTAGCACTGAGGAACGAGAAACCCTCCTCACCGACCTTGAAACTGAGGGTTTTTAAAGTGGAGGAACCAGAAAGCGGTTGGAACCTCCAAGAACGATTACGGACAGTTAGCACTCGACTCTGTAATAGTAAGATCGAATAATAATCAACGACTCTCAATAACTGTCCAATCACCCGAATTACCCGCTGAGATATCTGCCCTTGTTGACTGCAGAGCAGAAGGAAACTTCATTGATGAAACTATAACAAAAACCATGAACAAGAAACCACTAATCTGACCAATACGAGTTAAGAACACTGACGGAACAGTAAATTTAAATGGAATGATCACACATAAAGTCAAGATTCCCTACCACATCGGAAATCTACAAATTGAAACAAGCTTCCTAATCACTAAGCTGGGAGACCAAAAGCTTATACTTGGACTCCCCTGGTTAGAAAAATACAACCCAGCAATAAACTGGAAGGAACGAACCCTTCAGCTTGATTACCAACCGACAAAACAGACAGAAAAGAACCTAGATCAGGAAATTGACGAATACTGGATCAGGGTCAAAACTTCGGCATCACAAGCGCTAGAACACACGCTACAAAAAGAAACCATAACAACTCTACCAGACAAGTACCAAGAATGGAAATCTACCTTCGAAAAAGCACCTTCAGAACAATTCCCAGTCAGACGCACATGGGATCACGCAATTGATCTCAAAACCGGATTTACCCCAAAAATCAGCAAAATCTATCCACTATCAATAAAAGAGCAATCATCCCTCGACGAATGGATCACCGAACAGCTAGCTAAAGGATATATTAGACCATCCAAATCCCCACAAGCCTCGCCATTCTTCTTCGTTGCAAAAAAGGAAAGCAGAGCGCTCCAGCCATGTCAAGACTACCGATACCTGAATGAATGGACAATAAAAAATGCGTACCCACTACCATTAATCTCTGATCTAATGACCAAACTATCCGGTGCTCAATATTTCACGAAACTTGATCTCCGATGGGGATACAACAACGTTCAGATAAAAGAAGGAGATGAATGGAAAGCGGCCTTCATAACGAACAAAGGACTATACGAACCAACAGTCATGTTCTTTGGCCTATGCAATTCCCCATCCACTTTCCAGACAATGATGAACGAATACTTCCAAGACATGATCAATGAAGGATGGTTAATCATTTACATGGACGACATTTTGATATGTGGAACAACACCCAAAGACTTAGAAACTCGAACAAAACGTGTCCTAGAATGGCTGAAAGAAAACGACTCATTTCTCAAACTCGAGAAATGCAAGTTCTGCACTCAGGAAATTGAATTCCTCGGAATGATCATTAGACCTGGGGAGATAACAATGGACCCGATCAAACTGGCAGGAATAGCAGATTGGCCGACGCCAACAATGGTCAAGCAAGTACGATCCTTCCTAGGATTTGGGAATTTCTACCAACAATTCATTGGAAACTTCGCAACCCTTGCTCGACCACTTATTGATCTCACAAGAAAAGATGAAGCGTTCCTCTGGACACCGGAATGACAGGTGGCATTTAACAACCTAAAAAAACACTTTACAACAGCCCCTGTACTCCGAATGCCAGATGTCACCCAGCCATTTATCCTGCAAACCGACGCCTCGAATAAAGCAACAGGAGCAGTACTGAAACAAGCCGATGAAGCAGGACTCCTGCACCCTTGCGGCTTCATCTCACACGCCCTGACCACGACAGAACAAAACTATCAGATTTATGACAGAGAACTACTAGCAATCGTCAAAGGACTCGCGGCATGGCGACACCTTCTTCATGGATCACCTCATACCACTATTGTTCATTGTGATCACAAGAATGTTAGAAACTAGCAATAGACTAGATAACTGACTGCTGATGAAACACCAGCCAGATGCAGTTATAAACCCTCTTAGACAATGCTTAGACAATAGACTTTGATAATAGTGGTCTATTAAAGTAGCAATGTCTAATAACCCAATCAAGTGTATGGTATTACCCGTACAAATATGTAAAACTAGGCTATATGGTCGATCTATGACAGTTCCTACATCGAGGCGTGAGTTTAGGTGTCCACTATATCGCGCTCCAGACATAATAACAATCTGGAGACAGTACATGAAGAAATATCAACAAAGTCAGCTAACTACTATTAAGCAAAGTTGAAGTATAGTATGATAGGTATGTGTTGGTGCATTTGTACATGTGTTAGGATGTTTGTGTGATGTGTTATCACCATTTTCAACACTTTCTTCATTTTTGCATAAAAGCGGTCCAACCGCTCTGCCTGTTCTTCAGGTGTCAAGCCCGATTGTTCTGATTCTTTGTCTTCAATTTCTTCTACAGTGGTTTCCCACTGAACCTTTTTCTGTATAGGGTGTCCAACACCCTTAATCCTTTTCTGTCGGTCTTCTTCTGACTCACTACTTTCTTTAGCCATTACAGGCTTCTCTGGTTTTTTCAGAATTTTCTTTTGAAGACACTCAGTGTCTTTTGTGTGCACCTTGTGCTCCTCTTCCAATTCCTCTTTCTCTCCCTTTAGTGGGAAATCAAGCACAGGTGACCGCCCACCACACTCCAGGTCTCTGGAGAACATCCCATCAGTATCATCCGGAAGCTCCATTATCACTTTCTGGGCTCCCTTCCAGTTGTGCCATCTGCGCTCCATATTTTCCAAATATTGTGGCCCGAACTGGCCATCATCCCAGCCAAAGAGTTTTTTATCTTTCCAATGAGTTCCTCGACTTTGTTTGTGCCTTGATGCACTAGGGGTTTGAGGTACTGTCTCTGTATATTGAATGTATAGTTTTCCGCTCCTAAGGTTTCTAATGAGTTTAGGTGTGTCTGGGTTCTCTTTGTGAAATCGTTTGACCTTTGCCAGTGCATTGGTAACATTTTTTACTGGTTCCCAGGTGGACTCTTCCACCAGATAATTTTTCCATTTTACAAGGTATTCCAGCCTCGCTCCTCCTCTACCGCTGATACGGCTTTCCAAGATTTCCTCAACTTTGTATTTGTCTTCCTGAGATTCTTCTACCATTTGCATGTCCTTGCATGCTGCTGCTTTGGCCTGTTGTTTTGGAAACATTGGTTCCTTGTACAGCTTCAATAGGACTTCATTGAAGATGTTGTAGACTTTCCACGAGGCTGGGATTTTTAATTTATATGATGACTCGCCAACTTTAGCAAGTACCTCCAATGGGCCAACAAATTTTCCATCGAGCTTTTTGGTTGCCCAAATAACTGGCAAGTTTTCTGTACTGAGGTACACCTTATCACCAGGTTTGTACTCTCACGAGGCTTGATGATGTGTGTCATACCGCTCTTTCATTATTTGAGCGGCTTTTTCCAATGCCTTTTTTGCTTTGGCGTGTATGTCCTCTATTTCTTTTGCCAGTTGTTCTACAGCTACAGCCTTCGGTGCATAAGTGGGGTCTAGACCTTTATTTGGGTGATGTCCATAGTTCATGAAGAATGGGGTGAAACCCGTTGATGAATGTATTCTGTCATTGTGGCAAAACTGTGCCACAGACAGCCAATCACTCCAATTGTCCTGGCGATTATTCATGAACATTGTCAGGAATTCTTTAACTTCCTGATTGACCTGTTCTGTCTGTCTGTCCATTTGGGGATGATAGGCCATTGACCTGTTAGCTTTAATCCCTAGCATTCCATATAAGTCATTCATAAATTTAGAGGCAAACTGAGGGCCTCTATCACTGATTACTTTCCTCGGGATGCCATGCTCCTGGAACACATTATCTCTGAACAGTACCGCTGTTCCTTGTGATGTTATTTCCCTCGTAGTTGGTAGGAAATAGGACTTCTTGGTGAATCTATCAACTACCACCATGATGGTATCGTTGCCTTTAGATTCCAGTAATGGTCCCATGAAGTCTACTGAAATTGTTTCCCATAGTTCCGAGGGAACTTCATTTGGTTGTAGGGGTGCCGCTTGCACCTGCCTATCGGGTTTTGCCTTCTGGCATGTTTTGCAGCCAGGAATATAGCACTCAATATCTTCGTGCATGTTCAGCCACCAGAAGTTCCACATAAGTAACTCCAGTGTTTTTGCCACACCGGAGTGTCCCCATGAGTGGTGAATTGCGATAATATCTTCTCGCAGAGCCACAACCGCCGGTACATAGACTCTTCCTTTCCAGGTGACGAGTCTGTCCTTGAATTCATATTCTCCTCCTCTCTTTTCTAAGCCCTTGACAACCTGTGTCTCCCACTGCCACTTGGGCATGTCCCATATATCTTTTATAATATCGTCCAACGCTCTATCATCGTCGAAGACATGTATTTCCATTTTTTGTACAAACAAATGTTCTTTTAATAATATAACCCCCTCATTGTTGTTTTCTCCTCGAGCATGTCCAGCTCTTCTTGACAATAAGTCTGCCTTTGTGTTAGACTTGCCACTTCGATGTTTTATCATGAAGTTATATTCTTGCAAGTCTGTTACCCATCTTGCCTGTTGTCAATTTAGATTTTGTGCCTTTCGGAAGTATGTCAGGTTCTGATGATCTGTCAGGACCTTGATTGTTTGTTTGGCTCCCTTTAAGTAATGGGACCATTTGTAGAAGGCATGTATAACTGCGAGCATTTCTTTATCATAAATCTCATAGTTTCATTTGGCATCATTGAGTGATTTCGAAATGAAGGCTACCGGTTTCCAAACGTCATTCTCTGTCTGCTGGGACAGAATTCCTCCTATTGCAAAGTCTGAGGCATCCACCTCGACTCTGAACTGTCCATCTTCGTTGGGAATTCTTAATACAACCTCTTCTGCTATCGTTTTCTTTAGCCTGTCAAAGGCTACATCTTGTAACTCCGTCCACTGCCATTCATCTTTTCCTGTTAATCGAGTGAGGGGTTTTGCCGACTTGGCGAAGTCCTTTACAAAGCGTCTATAGAAGTTCACAAAGCCCAGGAACTGCTGGACTTCCTTCTTGCACGTTGGTTTTGGCCAATCCGTTACCACTTTTACTTTGGCAGATTCCATTCGAACCAAGTTCTCGCTTATAACTACTCCCAAGAAATCCATTTCTTTTTTATCAAAGAAGCATTTTTCTGGCTTCAGTGATAACTTGTGCTCCTTGAGTTTTTTCAAAATACGGTTGACCTGAACCATGTGTTCCGCCTGATTTTTAGAAAACACCAGGATGTCGTCCATGTATATAACGACCCATCCTTCCGCTATCTTGACTCTAAAGATGTTGTTCATCATTGTTTGAAAAGTGGCTGGCAAGTTCATTAATCCAAAGAACATGACTAGAGGTTCGAAGAGTCCTCTATTGGTTCTAAAAGCCGCCTTCCATTCGTCTCCTTCCTTAATGCGCACATTGTTGTATCCCCAATGAATGTCCATTTTGGAAAAGACTTTTGCCTGTGATAGTTTATCGACTAATTCCCCTATGAGTGGGAGTGGGTATCGATTGTTTATCGTCATTTTGTTAAGTTTCCAATAATCCTGTACTGGTCTTAGTTTTCCATCTTTCTTTTTGACGAAGAAGAAAGGTGATGCCATTGGCGATTTACTCAGCTGAATTCGTCCTGACTCCAGGTTTTCTTTCAAAAATTCGTCCAATTGCTGCTGCTCATCCCTATTAAGTGGGTATATCTTGCAGTCAACTGGGTTAGACCCGGGGATCAACTCGATAGTGTGATCCCATTGCCACCGTGGTGGTAGTTCATCAAATGTCTCTTTTTCAAAGACCTTTCGATGCCCTAAGTAATGTCTGGGGACTGCCTCCTCCAGAGTTCGTTTCTTTTCCTTTTTTGCTTCCTCCGCTGCTATCTTTGTTGCCATAGAGGCAAACGCTCGTGTTCATAATTCTGGCTCTCCTATATGCACAGCCAGCAATCGTTCTCCCTCCTCCAGGCTTTGCGCCACATCAATTTCATCTTTGGGTTCCTGGACCAGAGAAAACTTCCAACAAGTCCCTGGGCATCGGTTGAACTCCAACAATTTCTTTTTCCAGTTTATCATTGGGTTGTGATAGTTCAACCAATCAAACCCGAGGAACAGATCGGTCTTGCTTAATCGAGTGACTGCGCAATCCATTACTTCTTCATGGTTTCCTATTCGCAATTTTAATTGCACCATGAATTCCACACTTCCAGACGAGTTTTTGGATCTGTCTGCATTATACACAGGTATGGGCCGTACTAGCCTTCTTTTGTTTAGCCTATGTTTTTCCACGAATGTTTCGCTAATGCATGATCCCGTGCATCCAGAATCCAGCAACATTGTTACGTTGATCTGTTTTAGGGTGTCCATGGTTGTTACTGTTCCCTTCAGATCCAACTCTTGTTGCCCATGTCCTTGTACCACTTTTTCTCGTAAGTGTACAAGATTCCACAGAGCCTCTTGTTCTGTCATTGCATTTAGCTGGTCCACCAGCTGCTCATCCGCTTCTTTTATTCGTTTAATGTGTACCCATTGCTGTAGGCACTCCGTTGCTATTTCTTTGGGCTGTTCCCAAATCCTTCTTAACACCCACTGCGGTGTCCATACTTGTAAGCGCTCTCTTTTCTTTGTGCTTATCCTCAGATTTCTTAGATGATGAATATCTCCACTGCATTCGTATAGCAGCTCTGGTATTCCTATTTCTGAATCCATGTAAGTTTCGCTTTTTGGGCCTTCCATGCTAGCCAACAATTCGGGTCGTTTCCCCGTTGGCTTGTTATTTCCTTTCTGGGTCATTTCCCCAGCTACTGTGATTTTTACGGCTTTCCTGCTGACTCTCATTGATTGTGCACATGCTAGTACTGTGTGTCCATCTTTCCCACACTTGTTGCATGTCACCTTTCTTTCTGGAGCTCGACATTCTTCTCCTGAATGTCCTCTTCTTTTGCAGTTATAGCATATGACTGCCTTCTTTATTCTATCAACGTTCATCGCTTCTGGATCCTTTCTGTTTTTTGAAGGACCCAAAAGAGGGTGTTCTTGAAAATTTTTTTGTGAACTACTAGTTGATGTCTTTCTTCCTAGAGGGGAAATATCCATAGAGTCCTCCCTCCAGGTTAATCCGTAAGCCTCATGGGCTCTTCAATCTACTCATACCAATTCCGTTACTCTGCGTTGTATTTGTTGCAGAGTTGCGGTCTCATTTATTTCACCATGCCGAATGAGTTCTTGTCCCAGTACTGGGTTAAGATGGCCTTTGAATCGTGAGATCAAAGCCTGGTCATTCCAGTCAGTGAGAGGTGCGAGGGTGTTGAATTTAACGATGTAATCTTCCACCCATTGGTTGCCTTGTTGCAACTCTAACAATTTCTCTATGGCTTTTTCTTTTGTTTCAGTAGACATAAAGAACTCCTTCATCTGGGTTTTGAAATGCCCCCAGTCTGTAAACGGGAATTGTTTTGTTAAGGGTATCCTAGCCCACGTTCCATCATTGTTGAGCAGCCCATTGTTTAACTGCTGCCATTCTAGCAATGAATCCCATCTGTCGTTGCTGATTCGGTTTTGAAATTCTTGTTGCACATCTTGGAATGCTTTGAGTTTCATGCTACTCCATTCCGTAGCTCTATCGTTTTTTCCTCCTTTTATCCTATAGAGGCATATTAGAACTTTTCAAGAAGGGTCCGTTTCCCGAGCCAGCATGAAGTATGTTTCCATCTGGCGAAACCATCCGTCAACTGTATCAGGATTGCCTTCATAGAAGTCAGGCATCTCCATTTTTGTTAACGGTTCTTTTTCTGTTTCATTCGACTTTTGGTATTTGTTTATCATTTCTGCGATTGCAGCTCCCATCTCCACTATTACGTCTTGGCGGTTCTCTGTTTGCCTGTATATAGCATCCACTTGGGCAGCTATTTGAGTTGGGCTTTGATGTGGCAAACGTGGTTGTAATGTTCAAGAACCCTCCCAATGGTCTTTCCATCCTTTCATGGCTTTATACAGATGCCCTGTCATATTTGTTGTGAATTGGAATGCTCCTAATCGATGCGACCCTTTTCCCTCTTTTAACATTTCGTTTACTCGTGTCCATCCAAGAGCTCCTCCAGATACTCAAACAAGGTGCCATAGATTGTGACCTCCTCGAGTCTGTCTCCAGTAGATGGGTTGGTATTTGTTTCGCAATTCCAAACTCCATTCTGTAATTTCTTGGATGGTGGGAAACACCGGCCATTGATACGTGTTCCAATACCGTTCCTTTATTAGCCAAAGGTAACAGTAACCTGCCAATCGGGGATGTAAATTATTTCTCCCCCATTCATTGATTGTTGGGCATTTGTATAAAGCCCTTTCTTCGTTCTGAGCTGCCACTGCGACTATGCGCGCTGGTTGCTCTTCCTGAACGTTGGTTATTGGGGGGTTCCCTGCTTCCTTTCCTATGGTATAGATGTTGCCGTTTAGCGCATGCATTAGCGTGTTCCAGTTGGCATGTTCCATTGTCATGCCTTCGTGCTCATACAGTTCCTTTGCATGGCATTCATATCATACTTGTGTTGGCACTACTCCATTACTTTGAATTGCCTTCTCTCCATTAATGACTATTGTTAGCCATTGGTTGTATTCTGAGCCCATCAGGGCTTTCCATATGGGACTGGATGCATCCCCTTTAAACGTGCTGTCCAGTAAATTTGTCAGGGTTAAGTATTCCCTGTGTGCTCTTTCAAGGGCCTGTGTTGCCCGTAACACAGTTCGTTTTTCTGCTCGTTGCTTTAGCAAGGCATCCCATGCCTCTGCTTGAACTCGTAATTCCTTGGTTTCTTGTTGCCAGATAGTTTCTTGCACAAGTATGCGCCTCTTTTGTCACTGTTCTTTTAAGAATGCCCACCACAGTCGTATGTGGTTATCATAACGACAGTAAATAGTATCGCCGGTTATCTCGGTAGGTCTAGTAGAGACCTTGTCACTATCGGTAACCCAGTCTGCATCGAAGATGCATCCAATCTTCAATAATGTCGCCTGGGTGTGTGGTAAAATGTAGTTGAACGAGCCATGCATGGCTCTTCTCAAATATATGTTTTTCCTAAAACAAAAATCTTCAACCGACTTCAGGCCCTCCTCTGACAATCGGTCCGTTCTTCTGGCTGTCTGGAAATAGTCTGCACCTGTTGATGACGTCTCTTGGGAAACAAGAGAGATATTGTCTGCTGTGTCGTGGGTCCACAAGCTATTAAAATGCATGTGCCTGGCAGTTCGCCTCAATGTCCTTGTGCCAAGTTATCAACCCGAAATCAGGTAGGGTTGCTTGTACAGAGGGTATAAGAGGACTTTGTATCAGCCTTGATACACGACACAAATCAAATGTTTTCACTCGTTCCTGAGCTCTTCCAAAATAGCAGTGTACTATACCCGGGGTGTGTCTATGGTCTCCTGCCTATGCTCTCCCAGTGCACTAGTACTCTCTCCTGCTACTTTGTGTAGACTACCCAAGTAGGGTTTGTCGTCAGGCCCTTTGTGGGCATATTGAGGATCTCTCGTTCGAGACCTGTTGACAGTAATGTGTCGTAGTCGATGTCGCCTGGCGAGGATGCGGGCTATGTAATTACTTCCTCTCAGAAAAGAAACTAGGCCACTAGCGCTTTTGGTGCAGCGACGAGCAAGTCATGCTCGGTGCAGTAAGGCTTAGCGGGGTAGAATGCGAAAGTCTCTAGATTATGTTAGGAGGACCCTAAACACAACCCTTCAACTCAGAGTGATGACTGGTTAGGTTGAAGACGATTCAAAATGCTCTGTCTATAGTTATGCCTAGGTGACAAAAACTATCTAGAGACTTAAGGGATGTCTACACTAAACTACAGCCCTTATAAAGTCTCTCCATGGTCTGTGCGCAGACAGCGCGCAGCTAAAGTCCCTCATACTAGGATCAGTGCGCAGCAGCAAGTCTGCGCCCATCTAACCTTTCCTGGAGATCCTCTCCCACACCCAACCCTCGGGTCATCCTAACATGGCCATGCTTATTGTTCTACGTCTCGGCCGATTCCCACCAATGCCATACCAGAGCTTTGGTACATCTCGGCGTTCCCATGTCGCCCCTCAGGCGCCATACCGCCCATGATTCCTTTCAGAGTGTAGGCCCATCATCGGGCCGTTATCCTAGATGGCACTCGGTGTTCCTTATAACCAATGCTGACCTAACCTCCTTCCATATATGGGCTGCAGTGTTCACATAGGCATTCCCTAGTGAAGTCTCGTCGTCTCGTCCTTGTACCTATATGTTTGAGTCCCATGAAATAGATAAAAAGAAAAGAAAAATATATCCCATCCTTCCAAGTCCATATCTTCATAACTGTCATCAACGTTGTTACTGTGAAAATTACTCGGAGTGCGTTATGCTCATAACAAAAACTTAACATACTTTAGAAAGGCGCAGAACCTCAATCAACAACAGGCGCGATGGGTGATGGACTTGCAGGAGTACAACTTCATCATAAAACATAGGAGTGGGAAGTCCAACACAAAAGCGGACTTACTATCATGGTGAGTGGGACATGCTCGAGGAGAAAAAGATAATGAAGGGGTGATTCTGTTGAAAGAACACCTCTTTGTATGAGTTTTTGATGATGATCGTGCAATAGACGACATCATGAAAGATATTAAAGATGTGCCCAAGTGGCAATGGGAGACACAGGTTGTCGAAGGCCTTGAAAAGACCAAAGGAGATTATAAATACGAAAGAGGACTTGTTACCTGGAAAGGGCGAGTATATGTACCAGCAGTCGTGGCATTGCAAGAGGACATCATTGCAATCCACCACTCGTGGGGACACTCAGGAGTTGCAAAGACACTGGAGTCTTTGACAAGAAATTTTTGGTGGCCAAATATGCACGAAGACATAGAAAAATACATTCCAGGTTGCAAAACATGTCAAAAGGCAAAGCCGGATTGACAAGCCTGCACAGCACCACTTCGACCCAACGAGGTCCTGACAGAACCATGGGAAGTCATTTCAGTTGACTTCATGGGACCCCTACCCATGTCAAAAGGGAATGACACGATCATGGTGGTTGTGGATAGGTTCACTAAGAAGTCGTACTTCTTACCTACCACAAAAGAAATTACATCGCAGGGAACAGCAGCACTGTTCAGGGATAATGTATTCTGGGAGCACAGTCTCCCAAGAAAAGTAATAAGCAACAGAGGACCTCAGTTTGCTTCCAAATTTATGAATGATCTATATGGGATGCTAGGGATTAAGGCCAATCGATCAATGGCCTATCACCCTCAAATGGACGGGCAAACAGAACGAGTCAATCAGGAAGTAAAGGAATTCTTGACTATGTTCATCAACAATCACCAGGATAATTGGAGCAATTGGCTGTCAGTGGCACAGTTCTGCCACAATGACTGAGTACACTCAGCAATGGGCTTCACGCCCTTCTTCATGAATTATGGACAACACCCAAACAAGGGTCTGGATCCCACCTACGTGCCAAAAGCGGTAGCAGTGGAACAGCTAGCAAAAGAACTGGAAAAAGTGCATGAAATCGCAAAGTGAGCATTGGAAAAAGCCGCTCGAATCATGAAAGAGCGATACAACAGTCATCGTCAAGCGGCATGAGAGTATAAACCAGGTGACAAGGTTTATCTCAGTACAGAAAACCTCCCAGTAATATGAGCAACCAAGAAGCTCAACAGAAAATTTGTTGGTCCACTAGAAGTCATTGCCAAAGTAGGCGAGTTGTTGTATAAACTTAAAATCCCAGCAGCATGGCAGGTATACAATGTTTTCAACAAAGTCTTGTTGAAACCTTATAGGGAACTGGTATTCCCAAAACAAAAAGCAAAGGCAACAGTGTGCAAGGATGCGCAAATGGTAGAGGAGTCCCAAGAGGACGAATATGAAGTAGAAGAAATCATGGAAAGCCGTGTCAGCAGACGAGGAGGAGCAAGGCTGGAATACCTTGTTAAATGGAAGAACTATCTGGTGGAGGAGTCAACATGGGAACTGGCTGTAAACGTCGCCAATGCCCCAGTGAAAATTAAGAAATTCCACAGGGATAACCCGAAAGCGCCTAAGTTAATTAGGAATCTGAAAAATGGAAAGGTGTATATTCAATACACAGAAACAAACCCCTGACAAACCCCTAGTGCGCCAAGGCACAAACAAAGTTGGGGAACCCATTGGAAGGATAAACGACTCTTTGGATGGGACGATGGCCGGTTTGGGCCAAAATACCTCAAAAACATGGAGCGCAGATGGCACAATTGGAAAGGAGACTGGAGGGCAATCATGGAACTTCTGGACGATACCAATGGGATGTTCTCCAGAGACCTGGAGCATGGCGGGCAGTCACCCATGCTTGATTTCCCAAAAAGGGGAGAAAAAGAAGAGTTGGACAAGGAGCACCAAGCACACAAAAAAGACACTGAGTGTCTTCAGAAGAAAATTTTAAAAAGAGCGGAGAAACCAGAGGCTGCTAAAGAAAGCAGCGAGTCAGAAGAGGACCAACAAAAAAGGATTAAGGGCATTGCATGCCTTGCAAAGAAATTAGTCCAGTGGAAGACCACTGTCGAGGAAGAAGAGGACGTCGATTCAGAATGGTCAGGCTTAATGCCTGAAGAACAGACAGAGTGGTTGAACCACTTCTATGAAAGAATGAAACGAGATCCACACTATGTGGACTCAGCAACTTCAGCCTCTCGGGACACGAGGCCTTAAGGGGGGGGGTGATGTTATGAGCATACCTCATCCCTTTCAATTTTCACAGTAACGACACTAATGACGATTATGAAGATATGGACTTGGGGAGTTGGACTCTATTTTTCTTTTCATTTTATCTTTTTATCTCACTCAAATGTTTAGATACAGGACTCAGACAATACCTTGGTCACAGGGATGGGCTATGTTAAGACTGCGACCCTTATATGGAAGGAGGTTAGGTCAGCATCAGCTATGGGTATAGACCGAGTGCTGACAGGAATGACAGCCTGATGACAGGCCTATGCCATGAAAGGATACATGAGTGGCATGGCACCTGAGGGGCGACATGGGAATGCCGAGATGTACCGAAGACTAGGTACCAGTGTATGTGGGAGTCGGCCGAGACACAAGACAATAGGCATGGCTGTACAGAGTGTTGGTGTGGGAGGATGTCTCCAAGAAAGGTCAGATGGGTGCAGATCGGCTGCTGCGCATTGATCCCGGCATGAGGGACTTTAGCTGCACACTGTCTGCGCACAGACCAGGGGAGTAGTATATAAGGGTTGTCATCTTAGGTAGCAAGTCCCTAAGACTCTAGATAGTTTGTGTCCTAGACACTTCTTCTTGAGCAATAGTTCTTGTCTCTGGCTGAACAAGCCACTTTCTCATAAGTCTTGAAGGTTGTGTTTAGGCTCGTCCTAACACTGGTCTCCTAGCTTAGTGATCAGGAAGTTCGTCTCAATTCATTGATTTCCAATGTGGTATGGGATTCTGACTTTATGTGTGATCATCCCATTCAGATTGATTGTTCCATCAACATTTCTGACTTGTATTGGTCAGATTAATGCTTCTTTGTTCATAGTTTTTGTTATGGTTTTGTTGATAAAGTTTCCTTCTGCTCCACAGTCAACAAGGGCAGATATTTCAGCAGGTAATTTGGGCAATTGGACAGTTATTGATAGTTGTTGATTATTATTTGATCTTACTATTACAGAGTCAAGTGCTAACTGTCCATAATTGTTCTTGGAGGTTCCAACCACTTTCTGGTTCCTCCACTTTAAAAACCCTCAGTCTCAAGGTTGGTAAGGAGAGTGTCTCATTCCTCAGTGCTGAGTGCTGTGATCATTGCATGAATTTCCTTGGCATTGTTATCCTCAGTGATTGTTCTAGTGAATTGTCCTGAAGGAGGTGGATTTCTGGTAGTGTCTTTCTTCAGGCAGTTTTGGGATAGGTGACCAATGGTTCCACATCTGAAACACTTTCCAGAGCACATGTATTCTTCTCATTGTCCATCAGTTAAATGTCTGGTTGTCATGGCATGAACTGTTTTAGATCCTCCTGCCTTATTGAACCAGTGCCCTGCTTCAGCAGTTTTTCCTAATGCTTTCATCATTTCCCATGCTGTGTTGAGTTGTTCAGCTTTTCTGTAGGCATCTGTGATAGCTTTAAAGTTGCCTTGTCTTTTGAGAATTTTGGTGGCAATGGTGGTTGGTAGACCTTGAACGAAGGCCTGAAGTTGGGCAGTGATTCTGGTTAGTCTGGAGGATCCTATGAGCATCCTAAATTTTCAGACATAAATTGGGACAGTGATCTCCCCTCCAACTTGTAGTTTGGTAAGTTTGTTCAGTGCTCTGACTGTGGTGTTTACTTCTCCCCAGTCCTCAAGGAATTGTTTGATGAAGGTGTCATAGTTTTCCCAAGTGAGTCCATCTTTTCATCCAGCTGCTCATGGACTATTTCTTTCCAGTCATCGAGTTCTTTTCCAAGGCACTGGAGGACATATCTTATTTTCTTTTCATGTTTCCCTTCATAGTTGTGGGCATTTATGGTAAAGAAGTTGCTAAAGCAATTGATGAATGATTTAGCTTTGGTCCAATCTCCAGTGAAGATTTGTGCTGAAACTGGTTTGATATCTCCCCTTGAGGTGTCAGCAGTTTCGGTGTTGGCTGCCATCTGTTTTGTATCTGTTTTGGCATTGGTTTTGGGTTTTGGGTTTCCTAGTTTGTGTTTGATCTGTTTCTGTTCTAAAAAGGTATACCACCTGGCTATAGCCCTTTCAGAGAGAGTGTAGTATGGGTTGGTGTCGTCGAAATCAAATTCAGCATCACAGTATTCTTCCCACCAAAGAGTTTCTTTGGGTCTTTCAAAGTATAGTTCTGGTTCTTCTTCTGGTTCTTTTTGTTTGTTTCTCCACTCAACCCAAAGTTTTCCAGGTAATGAGTTTTTGTCTCCTTCAGTATAGTCCCCTTCAAAGTATTTGTCAGATACTGGGGTGTTCTTGTTCTTTCCTACTCCTCAAAATTCCCAACGCTTATGTAGTGTCAAGAAAAAGAGCTCCTGTCCTTCTAGGTAGTATGTTCCTTTAAAGAGAAAGGAATCATTTGGTGGTCTCTAGTTAGAGAGTCTGGCTTCAGGTCATTTCGGATCTATGTTGTCTAGCTAGTGATGATGCACTAAGCAGTTCAATGAGTTCCAACTTGTGTTAAGGTTGATGCCCTTGGTTCATTTACTGAGTCAGCAGTGATGACTAGAGTTTTGGTCTAATCCCAGTCAAATGGACAGAGATGGCCTTGGTGCTGTGCTAGACAGTGACAAAGGTAGCTTGAGCGATGAGGAGAGTGAGAGTGAGGGGATTGTTCAGATGAGAGCAATACTTGACTAAGTTGGAACTAAAGAACTATAATACATGTGTGGGTTTATATACTGTCTGGAGGACAATGGGAGGGTATAAATGGAAGTCAAACAAGGGAGTGAAACAGGGAAGTCAAACAAGCAAAGAGATGTAACAATGAAAGTAAACATTAGAGAAAGAAATTGTAACAGGTGGTGAGGGTGCAGAGAGGGTAGTGAGTGGGAGGAGAGACTGACAAGAGGCCAGGAGGGCAGCAGGTTGTGGTGAGGATGAAGGTGCAGAGAATGTGGCAAGGGTGCAGGCAGCAGCAAATTCCAATGAGAGTAGGGGGCCAGAAAACAAGCAGCTATAGCTAGGTAGCCATAGCCAAAAACTGGCTACAGTGACTTAGCTTAGCTGTAGCTTAGCTAGTGTTGCCAACAGCTAAGCCACTTTTTTCAAAAAATCGCAATATCTCCTTGAATAAAATCGATAAAAATCTGAGAGAATTTGAGCAGATAGATCTTCTCAATAGCCGATGGGTCTTCTGCTAACTTTAAGCGATCCTGTGAGCCGGTGACGATATATTCAATTTGCTACAATTTTTGGCTTATTTTGTAGCTGATTGAATATCTCATCACCAGCTCACAGAATCGCTTAGAGTTGGCATAAGACCCTTCGGCTATTTGGAAGATCTATCTGTTCAAATTTTCTCAGGTTTTTATCGATTTCATTCAAGGAGATATTGCGATTTTTTGAAAAAAGCGGTGTAGCCATTGGCAACAATAAATGTTTTTACTTGTAGAGATCTATTAATCAGCAGGTGTGACCATTCCACTTGTACTCATACCTGCCTACAAATAATGAATGTGCATGGGCAAGGGCATCTCTGATTATCCCCTCCCTCATTTCTGTCTTATCTCCTACCTCTCACCTCACCTTCCTCCACAATCCTCTCTTATGCATTCTGTCCATTTTTATTCTTATTTTTCATTCACACTGAGACAGAAATATAACAAATCATGTGGCATTATAATAAAATAATAAAAATAGTATAGTTGGGCAGCAGGACTAAAAGTGGGCAGCACAGTAAGTGGTGAGGCTGGGAGCAGACTGAGGTGGGCATGGCATGATGAGGGCAGGAAGGGCACAGGGCATGCTGATAAACTCACCATAGCCTAGCCATAGCCAAAAATAGGCTAACTCAAAGACACCACTTGAAATGGCAACTGGCAACTGGCTGAACCTATCACACATTCATGAATGGGGTTGTCAGGTGTGGGTAAAATGCACCCAGAGTTCTAAATTGGGCTCCAGGGTCAATGTTGGGAAATTCATGGGTTTTGACAAGGAATCCAAATGATTCCAGATCTACTGGGAGGAAAAGTGCACTGTAACCATTGAACATGATGTCTATTTTGACAAAAAAAGTGCTTCAGAACCAGATATGACACTTATTGAGGGGGAGAATGGCTTACCACACAATCAAGAGTCAAATCCACTCCCAAAAGCGGTCATTCCAACAGAAATTGTCAAATCGTCGAAGATCAAGGACGCCGCTGGTAGAACGGTTAGCGCACTTGGAAAGAGCAATGAAAACGCTTCAAAACACACCCTAGTTGATGAAAATCCACTGAAAAATGGACGAGATACACAATCATCAAACTCACCTGTCACCCAGTCCTCAAATGAGACATCTACTCAAAATACCACCACATTGCAACACATCCAGCCATCAGACAACAAAGAGGAGGTGGAAAAAGAACTGCTTGGATGAGTACAATGCCCCAGACAGCCACCAGGCTACTACAGAGATTTGGTGAGAGGAAAAGTGGCACCAGGGGGAGAGCTGCTGTTGCAGTCAAAAACCTGGATGAATATCAGTTTTTTCTAGATGATGAAGACAAAGAAAACTTACTTCTAGCCAGAATCATAGAGGACTACAAACTTGGAGCAAGTGGAGAGCCAAGAGCATTGCACTGTGATGACTGTGACAAATGGCATGTGGCTGTGCAAGCTGAGCTTGACCTGATTGAAAAACTAGGTACTTGGGAGATGATAATAATAACTGGTTTAACTAAGCTGGCTAACAGCTATTGGCAGAGCCATTGACAAGGTGAGGGCATGGGCAAGGCCAAGGGTGCAGGCAAGGAATGAGAAGCAGCTATTTGGCTATAGCTTAGCTAACTATAGCCATAGCCAAAATAGGCTATGGCTTGGCTAAAAACTGGCTAAGCTAGATCAGCTATTGGCTATTAGCCTAGCCATTGACATCACTACTCTAAACAACACCCCAGTCATGATCTGGTCCATCCAATCATCTCTCATCCTCTGGTGTCAGAGCCCATAAAGCAGCTATAGCCAGCTATGTAGCCAATTTATAGTCAGTTTTCAGCTATGGCTAAGGTAGAAGACATCCATAACCTGCCAACATCATGTGACCAGTGTGACAAGTGCCCAATTGGTAGATTTTGCACCAAAACAGGAAAAATCCTCCTCAGAACTTTGCACATGCAGTTTATACAAAATATGGTCAATAGGAACTAGTCTAAATATGTACTAGAAGGTTCCCAGAAAGTCAATTTTATGTAATATGATGTACCCAAATTGGAATTCAAAAGTTTATAGATAACACATCATATTTGCCAATTGTGCCTGCATGACACCTCCTGCATGTGGCCACATGGGGACAAAGTGAAAAGGTGGCTTAGCACAGCTATCAAACCTAAAGAAGGCTTGTCTAAGTGCAGGAGTCCCAGCAGGAGCCAAGCCTGTATCCCAGAGCAGTGAAAAAGAAAACAGCCCTGTAAGTCTTTGTGCATCTGGGTGTAGACTCACTGATATGAAATATAACTCTATAACCAAATATTTCCAAGTATCATGGCCATTGCATACTTCCAGAATCCTTGATGAATGATCTTGAAAAGGTTACTTTCAATTAGTTTTTAATCTGCACTTAGAATTATCCACACTAATTTGCTTACTTCAAGTAAATACATTTCACACCTTATAGTACATAGTTTAGATGATTGTTGTAGGTGTATTGACAGTTGATCAATTAGTACATAGTTATAATCATTTATTGTTGAATTCCTCACTCAATACTTATTCCTACATAATGCTGTTTGGAATACAAGGCCTCTACATGTATCTGAAGGGTTCTTATTAAACAAAACTGGAAGAATCTTGTCTTGACATGTTCTAGAGCTGTTTCAAAGAATTGTCACCTTTTTGGCATGTTACTGTCACAGAAAGTAATGACATGTGATGTTGGTGGGCTATGGATGTCTTCTACCTTACATAGCTATAGCCAAAAACTGGCTACAGTGACTTAGCTTAGCCATAGCTTAGCCAAGCCTAGCTTTGACATCACTATTATCAGTTCAGGCACTATGTACCTTATATAGCTAATCATGATTTACTTCTTTGCTTACAGAAACCTGCATCATGCTCAGACATATCTGATGCTTGCTCATTCCCAACACATGCAGTGGTGTATCATTTTCTTCAACACATGAAGCATAATGACCTTTCAGCCTCAGATATCACATGAGTTATCAGAGTGGCAACTTTGATACTTGTTGATTTATCTCTTGACTGACAAAAAGTACTGTGTGTTCTGCTGTTGGTAAGTGACCTCTTGCAAAGGCCTTGAAAGTGTCTCACACTATGGAAGGTCTCTGTATGTACTGGAAATAGCTTGGTCAAAACCTCTTATTTGACTCTCTGGACAGATGCCTTGAGCATATATGAATTCCTGCTTCTGTGCATTTCAGTTATTTCAATAGAGACAAAAGCCAATGCTTGTTAGTCTTGATGATGAATATAGATTAATACAATATGTCAACAATGAAACACAAGATCCCTTTTTAATTTCTCCAAGGTATACAATTCAGAGTGGAACACCATCAAAGCTATATACATCACAAGTTGTTTCATGACTCTTGTGCCATGGTCAATAGTTATATTTATATTTGTGGCTGAGGCTGACAAAGAGACATGCCTGGAATAAACCTTGCCTTGCAAGCAAGGTAATTTGCATTTGCATTTTGTGGTACAGTACATCTCCCACTGAACACATGTCTTCCCAACTGTCATCTTCCCAACTGCCATCTCCCCAACCACCACCCCACCACCAGGCTTTATTCACCTAATTTTATTGTCTCAACAAAATCCATTTTACCTTGAAATTCCTACCACAATTGTGACTTCACTCATGTCAAGCCCACTAAAATATTTAAAATATGTTGGGTGGTGTGTCCTCAGCACCATGGGACCTTTGAGAGATGTGCAAGGGAACAATGTTGTGTTGGATGGCAGGCTGGTTGACCAGGGCATCTACTACTAATTTGTATCAGGTGAAAATGTCCTTGAATGCACCACTGACCTTGAGGTCATCAAGGAACAATCCAAAGTTCCATTGGAAACTATGGGAACCCACAAAGACTTTTGGACCAAGCTTTTACAATGCAATGGTCATTGCATCTGGACCAGTCTGAGTTTTGGGGTTGGTATGCATATCATCCTGTATGCATGAGGTGATGAGGCATGTTCATATTACTCTCACACTGGTATACAAACTGAATTCAGTACACTGCTCCAGTGGCTTAGGCTGATCATTGAAAACTGGCCACATAACAAAGGTCTTGACTCAATCACCATTAACGATATTAGAAATGGCATCTTTGCTAGTGCTTCTATTCATCAAGTCTTTGACCCATGAGACATCATTGTGCTCAAAGTCTGTATGCCCTTTTCTTCAGAGTTATCACCACCTAACATTACATCAGGCACTGATAAGTTCACTCCACTATTGGAAATATGGAGGAAAGGGAAGGTGTGAGGTAGTGAAAGGATTCCCATCAACTCCGGTGTGCTCGATGTCAATGCTACTATGTGTGGAACTGGCAGAGTTTGCAGAAAATAATGCTATAGTGCACAAATGCATAATGACAGCAAACACAGGGCGTGGAGTAGAACAAGACTCGAGGATGTGAACAAGACATGGAGGACATGACTAGAAGTGAAACTTGAAGGGAAACTGTATTCTCAACTGTGGTATCTTAGTTTTCTATTGTACTGTACAGGGACTTTATATACTTTTTCCTACTCTAAATAACAAAGTAATACTTGTAAAATTTTCACCTCACAACCGCATATCCAAATCCGTCTTGAAGGTCTTCATGTGATGGGGCTAGCTGAGGGACACAATGGTGGAATACGAGTGCTGTGGTGAGAACCAATATCATGATCCTGTGCAGGATGCTAATAGACTCATCAGATTGAAATAGACTTGCCTGATTGCCGTGCACAGCAACTCTGGGGTTCATCTGACTTGACATGGCCCTGTTCTTGATATTCCACAGACCTGACTAGTCTATACTGTATCTGATCATCAGCCAATGGCTTTATTCATCCACTAGGGTCCTATTCCGCTGCATTGGTGTGTTGCTATGGCTGACATGGCAATGGATCATGGAATGTAGATCATCCAAATGCAGATATGTCTTGATGGTGACGGTCCCTTCTCTGGTGATCTAAGCTGTGCTGACTAACAATTTTCTGTGGCTTGGCCAATGGAGTGCTGACATCAGGTGCAAATGGCCAACTGGTGTGGGGTTTCAATGGCATATGTGGGAGGCAACTTGATCATTGTTAGGATCGATGCCCTTGGTTCGTTATCGAGTCAACAGTGACGACTAGAGTCTTGGTCTAATCCCAGTCACTGGACAAGAATGCTGTTCGACGTCGTGCTAGGCAGCGACGAAGGTAGCTCGAGCGATAGAGAGGACGAGAGCGAGAGGGTTGTTCAGTAAAGGACAATACTCGATTAAGTTGGAACTGAAGTACTACGGTACATGCGCAGGGTTTATATACTGTCTAGAGAACAATAAAGAAGTATAAAAGGAGGTGAAACAAAGGGGGGTCCAGACAGATGAAACAAGTGTCAGAGCGTAGCGACGAAGTGAAGAAAGGCTATTGTAACAGGTAAGGAAAAACGAGAAGAATCGTAACATTACCCCCTCCCTATGCGAGAAGTCACCGACTTCTTAAGGCCAGCCTTGAGTTGTCCAGGCATGATCGGCTCTGGACTCGTACCAGTGGACGATGTTTTCGACATCCTTCTGCGCTGTATCAACGTGCCATCGTACGGAGTCGAGGGTGACTTTCAGTTGTCGGAGTTCACGGAGTGCAAGATCCCGTTCAGCATAGGTCATGGCGTTGGGGTCGGTTGTGAGGGTGAGTCCTATAAGGGCTCCAAGTGGGGCAGAGAGGTCTCGGAGATTGGCTGTGATGTACGAGGCTTCTAGAGAGGCGGCAGCAACGAGGGGGTTTGATCTGGGGATAGGTGCGGGGATGACTTCTTCCGCGATAGGTGGTTCTTCGACGAGTTCAGGCGGGTGAATGTGTAGGTCGTCGTCGGCGTAGGTCATTGTTTCGGTTTCGACGAAGATTTCGAGGGGTGGCATGAAGACGTTGAGCTCGGGGAGTTTTTCGGGGAAGGAGTAGGCGAGGGCGAGGGTAGCGAGGAGGGTGGTGAGAACGAGCCCTCCGATGAGGATTGAGGGGAAGAGAGTAGAGACGAGGGCGACGAGGATGGCGATGAGCGAGAACATCTCTGTATTTGTGACGTTGGTTGGAAGGCTAGGAAGTGGGAGTCTCGATCTTTTATAGGTTGACTTCGTCGAAGTATTCCACGTCCCAGAGTGAATCGTCTGCATCAATAGAGAGGATGTTTCGTAAGAGTTGATCGGCCAATGCTTCTGGTCTGGGAGTATTAGGTCGTGTGGGAGGTCTTTCGGCCAAATATGGTTCGTGCAGTGGTCTAGGCGGGATCCGGTGCGTAATCGTTCCTTGATTTGTGTGATGAATGATGCCCGTGATCATTGGGTATCCAGGTTCCCATTCGAAATCGCAGTAGTGGGGCGGTAGCGGCGGATCCAGGTATGGAGGTGGTATTCCTCCGTGTGGGATGTATAGGTAGTGTGGGGGTAGGTTAAAGTTCAGCGGTCCACTGGATGGGAAATTGATTTTATCTGGGAATAGTGCCTCTGTCCGGTGTAGGCAGGTCACTCCCGCCGCTTCCAGGTCTCTTGTTCGGTCAGTGATCCATAAGGTCAGTGCTCTTCGCGCTTGCCTGACACGGTGGTTACTGCTGAGGGCGTTGGTTGGTGTCTGGGAGTTGGGGCTGATCCGTGTCTTATATACTGGGTGTAATGACGGTACTTTTGTTCGATAGAGCAGGATTTTGCGTATTTCAATGAAGGCTGTTCCTATTGCGTGTCGTCCTTGGTGAGGATGGGTTCGATTAGGGAGTTGGATGATTAGATGTCTAAGTTTTGGGATAGATTGTCTAGGAGAGAATCGGGAGTAGGGGGAGGCGATGTTTTTGGTATGTCTAGCGTTCTGTCTGAGGATCTGTTTGTTGCGGTACTGGACCATGGTTTTCATAGCAGGTTTCGGCGGTTCTTATATGCTCTAAGAATGTCCGCAGCGTTTTTCAGATTTGTTTCAGGTTCCCATGAGTTTTCGTTCAGTCCATACCCTTTCCACTTGACTAGGTATTGATAGCCGGTTCCTCGTTTTCTGTGTGTGATGATCGCTTCTATTTCAAACTCCTCTTGTCCGTTGATGA
>JAEBUP010000092.1:0-170619 GCA_023014405.1 Amanita molliuscula | reverse complement strand
TTCAAACAGCCCATTGAAGGGCGAAGTCCAAGACAGCCGGTGCTAATCTCCGGTTGAAGCATATCCCTGTGAAGGGGGAGGTCCAAATGCGCGCAGCCATGCAGTCCGCATGTAATCCACGTGCCCTGTCGTCCGAAAGCCAAATGTCCACGAGACTCTAAACAAAGCGAGTGTCGGTGTCCAGAGGACGGGTATATCGACAATGCTCTGAAGTCGGTGCAACCTTCATTATACCAAACCCGATGGTGGATCCTTGAAGAAAAGTGCCTAGCGGCACCCCCTATGGGTAGGCAAACTGTCCTAAACGAATGGCAGAACGCTGTGACCCCTAGGAATGTGGTGTCGGAAAGATCTTAGGGATTTGTCGATAGAATAAAGGGAGATGATGGTGGAGCGGAGTGAATGGTGGATTCCAGACGTCTCTCCGAGTCCATGATCAGATTGACAAATTGCCACCCGGCCCGTATTCTCCAGCCGTGTCTTCCATCGCCTCGTGTACTGACATCCTCAGGCTGGTCCGTATCCCGCTAGAATTGTTCGATATTTCCAGTTGTGAATGATGTTCTGCATTAGTAGCCGATTGAGATACCACACGAACGT
The DNA here is from genome assembly GCA_023014405.1 of Amanita molliuscula. NCBI lineage: Eukaryota > Fungi > Basidiomycota > Agaricomycetes > Agaricales > Amanitaceae > Amanita > Amanita molliuscula. The sequence goes on along the minus strand of JAEBUP010000092.1, from coordinate 170,019 downwards.
GCTAAGTCGCACAGTCACAATATCCAGTGTCGCACGACGGGAGCGAGTGGAGGGAATGCGACTGTTGACGAGGACCATCATCGAGTTGGAAAAAGAGTGGGAAGGATGGCTATTAGTCCCACAGCGTATTCAGAAGCAACGAACATCAAAATAAATATACAAATGTTCATTGCAGCTAATTAGTCCCGTTTGAGTTCGGCGTAACGCTGTCAAGGAGCGAGCGCACCTGTGAGAAAGCCTGTGCCGAATACAAGGTATACCAAACGCGTTATCGTCCGTTTGAGTTGCTTGGAATATACTTCATCCTTTTTGAGCTTGATGCGCAGCATGAGTAGGAGCCCAATGGTTGACATTTAACGTTTAACGTTTAACAGTGACACTTACAAACCAAACAATAATACTTGTAATCGTTACGTCAACGACCACCGTGACGGAGGTCCAAGCCTAACAAGTTATTTCATCGATAGAGATGTTGCGATTGTAAAGCCACGTACAAGTATAACATAGTCCTGTCTCAATAGCAGAAAGTTTATTGCTACAACGACAACAAGCCGTGACGCGATCACCTGCATGACTTGAACAATTAGTTAATCGGCGCAGTATGTCTTTGGAGGACCTGTGCACCATGAAAATCACCCATGGTACGCATTTCAGCTTGGTGATGATTCGGATGCGGTGCGTATACATAAATGTGTTAAGAATGGCACTTAGGCACCTAGGTCATTTGTTCAGGATCTCATGTGAGCGGAAACTTGAAATCACCTATTTGCGGCAATATTGCCAGTACCAGGGAGATTTTAGAATCCGTTCGGCAGACATACGGGTCAAAACCGGTTGGAGTTGACCTTCCAATGTTGATCAAGATATGTACTAGTGAGATGAGAGTAATGGTCGTGTCTATTGCGTAGACAATATATATAATTATCTTGAACAGTTTCGGGTCCTCGGGGAATGAGATATAATATAGATCTTGAATGATATAAGCGTGAGTTGTTCTGGGGCTGGCTATTGGATTATAGACATAGTTGCACCGTAAGGATACCATATAGGTATAGATTAAACATGTTGCCCAAAATCTGAGGAAAATTGAAGTTCGTTGCATCTGTTGTCTGGATAAACACTCACGTAGCCAGTACTGTGAAGTATTGCAAAACGGTGAGCACATGAGAGTGGGGCACCAAACATTATGGTGATTTGCACCATTTGAAGTATTTATACATATTAGTGGGCAATGCAACGGTACGGGGAAGTCTTGCGTCATTGCTGCTCCGAGTTAGCGGTCTGCGCACAGCCTTGCATGATCGCAGTGTCACATACCAATCAAAGCTATGCTGGGAGAGCCCGATTTGATTTTCGAACATATTTGAAAGTTCAACATTGAAGCTTGAAGGTCCTCCACTTGTGAATACGATTTATCATCAGTTCAGCTCCGACTAATGCGGATATATGGGCAAGTGTATCTGACAAGTGCAGCGTAGAGGGTCCTGGAATAAAGTATCGCCGTGTCTGAGTCAAGGCTATGACTTTAATAGCGCCGACCCAAAGTTGTTTTGGGGTACTGTCATTGCTGCGGCTGGTACTTGGATCATTTCAATAGATCACAGGCGGTGTACACACGCGAACGCGCTGATGAACTTAACAGAATATGGGGTTCCTATCGGTATTGTAGCTGTAGCTGAATCAGAAGTGTCCAGTCGAATTCTACGCGAACGGTGAGAGAGGTCCTAGGCTTCAACAAAAACTTCGTACCGGGCTTCCAAGTCGTCGCCAGCCTCCTGACAAACTTGTCCGACGACTAACCTGTATATCAGATGCAATAACACACGGGATGGACATGCCTTGATATTATTTCACAGCCCAGAAGGAGGGTGGCCACTGGTGTTACCCACATCTCAAAAGGAGTACACGACTCGGAGGGGGGGCAGTGATCGCCCACTCCTTGGCAAGGATCACAATCCCGGGTCCGTGTCGTTTCGGTAAATTGGCAGCTTGCGGTGCAATGGGACTAGTGGCGATGCTGCTGTGGCCTAGTTGACAAGACATTTTACCCGATATAGTGAATGTCGGACCCGTACCGTTTTCTCCATCTAAATGAATCAGCATAGCCGTGCGTCTTGTGCGCAAAGGAGGGCGCCAGCAAGCAGTTATGCCTTAAATTAGGGCAGCCCTATTGCACCGCAAGCTGCCAAGCGACCGAAATCGGGAAGCATCATGCCACTCCCCCCCCTGTACTCCTCTAGAGAAGTAGACAGCACCAGTGCCCACCCTCCTTTCGGGTTGTGTAACGGCGCCTAGATAGGTGCATCCTTGTCTATTCTATATGTTATCGCATCTGACGAACAGGCTTAGTCAACAGTGAACACGTAGGCAACGTTGAACAGAACGAAATCGCTAGGTAGGCGATGAGCGTTGGCAAGGTGGTTTGTGGGTCTTGAAACTTATAATGGAAGAGAAGAAAGATGGCTGACACTGTTGGCGAGATGTTAAGAGGTCCTCATGTGAAGACTGTCAGCCACTTTTGCGTTTACTGTCCAAGGGTAACCGGTAACCGGTGAAACTAGTACCGGGTGGTGTCGCGCAAACTTGGTGTGAGGGGGAAAGACTCCAGGCTTCAGCAAATCCAGAGGCCGAGCGCATGAATTTTCCATGCTCAGAATTTATACAGTCTGCTCCATTTAACGTTAATCACTTTTACATCAATGCAAAGTACATTGGAGCTTTTCAAAATCAGGGATCATTAGAAGCATTCTCGGGAGCATGGTATCAATTATGCAGACAAACATAGCGTTGACCAAATACACCTTCTTCAATTGCTTTGATTTCTAAAACGGAGTGAGAAGTATACCATCCGCTTGAAATGAACGACGTACGCAACGCCAGGTGTTTGGAGTGGAAACGGGATAGTGCGAAGTCACCTGAATGCGTCAAGCATAATCCTCACGGAAGGGGAAATAAGTACCTGTCATGCACCACAGGTGAGGTACACCCAGGTCGCGCCATGCACCATTCAATTCTCCTTCCTTGTTAAACCCCCAGATCGTTGAACATCTGCTAGCCACTTCATCGCCGCATATTTCGCGTATATGTTCCTTGGCGTCGCTGAGTCTGGGGCATTCTAGGTCAGAACTGCGAAAAAAGGATAGATAAAACGTACCCGGTGGCGAATACGACCACATCTGCAGGAAGGTGACTACCGTTCTCGAATAAAAGGCCATCCTCCGCGAATTCTTTGATTTGACTATCGTTTTGAGCCTGATCTTTCCATCCGCAATGAGCTTGACTGGCCCCGACGTCTGATCATGGCATTTCATTATTAGTACATCAACAAGGTAGATCAAAGAAAACAATACCTAGGTAATAACCGCTCGCCTTGCTCCACACTAATAGTCTGACTTCCTGTTCCATGGATTCCTTGATTAGTCCTAAATCCCACGCTTGTGTAGTGCATCGATAAGATCCCTATACAGAATAATGACACGACGAAGGGGAGAAAAGTTTTTATTACGAACCTATCTAGTTCTGCGATCTGCTCAGTAGATCGTTGCCCTAGTTCTATGCCCATAAAGTGAGGAAACGAAGCAGTAAGACGATCAGCAACGTCCGTCGGAAGTCCACCCTCGGAATAAGGCCTGAAGTGGAGAAGTAAGATAAGGAATCACACGGACTGCAAGGACCAACCCGTGAAATGGACTTGCCACCATTTTTCGTCGTCATGATATAAGTGGAACTGCGTTGATACATTGTAACATCTGCACATCATGTCAAAGAGATCTACATGATACAAGAATAATTCGAGTAATCACCAACGCCGTGGATGTAATAATCATGGGCAATATCATGAGCTAGTTTACTGTGTTATCAATCATCCGCTATAAAGCAGAGGAAAACGGTTCATACCAGAGGTGCATGCGCCGACAATAACCACCTTCTTCCCTGCGTGGTCGGTAGCTCTCTTATGTTCATCCGAGTGCAGAATCTGCCCTTTAAATATTTCCTGTATGCGGAGGATGTTAGGCTCTTAAACATATTACGTATTAATATACTGACCATACCAGGGATCTTAGGTATATTGGATTTGGTGCCGGTTAAGCCAGTGGCAAACACGACATGTTTGACATTCAATACGCGCTCAACCCCATTGCCGCGCTTAACTATCACTTTCCAGTTCTTCGAGCTGGGATCTTGCATGGCTCGAGTAACAATCGAGGATGTCCAGACATTCAGTTCAAGAATAACTGCATAGCTCTCCAGCCAACTCGCCAGCTGAACAGAATCTGAGATCAAAAGAATCCGGAAGTTAAATTACCCACCTTCCGTGCTGCTATATATACTGGCCAAGTGGGCGGGAATCTTGAATTGGTTAATACTATGTTGTAGTCTGCTGATGCACACTCACGGAAGATATGGCATATGATCATACCCTAGACAATTTAAGCCTTGTTACATGTATTATTGAATATTGAATCGGTGACTTACAGATAGGAGTGTGGAGGCACAGTGCTTCGTATCTGTTCCTCCAATTATCACCGATGCGCTCGTTTCGCTCGACAACAAGAGTTGGAATATCATAGCACTTCAGTCGCGCAGCAATGTCTAATCCACTGTGGCCACCCCCAATAACCAAAACGACTGGGTCGGATTTCTCAAACTCCTGTTCACGCTTTCGATCTTCCTCCCAGGGACCGTGATTTGGCTCCTGATTACGCAACGGTCCAGTTTTTTTCCGGGAATCCTTTCAGGTCCTCTAGGTTTGTATAGACTGTGTGCGCCTTCCATTCACCATTTGCAGTGGGAACCAGCCGGAAGATGCCGAATCCGATGCCAATATCTGTTTCAAAGTCGAAAAAAGCATTGATTCCATACTAGATCCGGATAGGGCCGTTGTAACCCCAAAAAGTCCTGACGCAGTTTGAGTGCCCTCGGGTGTGTGGCTTGATGCAATCTTGAAGAAAAGTTTGAATAACAGATGCACCCCGGAAGGTGCGAAAATCCCAGGTAAGCGCCAGCATGTCACGCCACCAAGAATCTTCCACAAATAGGCTCGTAAGGTTACCGACGTCATTGGATGTGATGGCTGCGGAGAGCGCGTTCAACCATTCAGAAGCGACTTTGTGAGCGTCTACGTCATCTGGCACTGTTGCATTGAGATTTGCCAGTGTAGGGAGAGGAGGGACGGGCAACTTGGACACGTCGAAGGACATTTCGTTAGTGGGTGATAATTAGAGGTCGTTACCTGTTTCACGATCTTCTTTATACAGGCTTTTTTTTGGCATAGCGTGACCTTCCATTGTTACGCCAAAGGCAGAGCATTCGGGTTGCGTCATTTCGAGTTCGATACTAGCACGGCGAGGTACACTGGTATTCACTGATGACCAGATTCCGTAGCTGACATAGCCGATCGTCTATGCGCACAGCGGCTAACGATGAAATGGCTGACTCACGGTGATTCATTGCTCAAACCAGATTTTGATGGTATCAAACATTCCATTCACGTATCAAAAACGTGCATGGGAACACGCGTTTATTCTGTCGCAAGCCACAGATGCCAATTTCCTGAATGCTGTTGCCTCCAAAACACGGAGCACATTCATCCATCCAGCGTGAGGGAGGCTTGTCATCCACAGAAGCTTCAAGAATTCGTACAAAATGAGCTTGGGCTGGAGGATTTTGACCGGGTTTCTGATTCCTGGTGCGTTGTCCATTGAGACAACGGGAGTTTCCCACGCTTGGATTCCATCATGTGGGCCTCCGGGAAAGAATGAAAGGTATGATACCTTCCTTTTAGTTCTGGAGTAGTGAACTTATTTTTTTAGAAGACGAACGTTTCATTCATGATCTAGTTGAAGGTACTCTTCCGCCTGAAGATGTCAATAGCAGCGATCGACTTCCTTTATTGAAGGCCACTCTGCCCGTAATCATAAGCATGGCTTTGTGGGAATCATACGTCGAAACTGTTGGTTCTCTCGTCATCGGTGAGTACTCTGACGATCGGTTCGTTGCATAGCTGGAAGATGATCCCCGCAGCATGTAGGCGTTGAAGTTGGCGTATGTTGGCGTGTTGTCATTCCCGAATAATATGGCCTGGATATTTTGGGAATAAAAATGTCTTACAGCAGCGGCAGTCGAAATTGACCGGTTCTGCCGCCAGTTTGAAGTCTCAGATTTTTCCGCGCATCCTCGCCGCAACTTGTCATGGTCGAAATCTATGTCGCGCTGGTTGACGATGAGCAGCCTGTTTCCTTGCTCACGATTCCTGACGAAGATGTCAAGCGGCTTGCCATCCGTCCTCTCAAATGGCTACGATTCGTTATGTTTTGTGTTTGCGGTGCCCGCGGGAATCTTTCTGAAACACCAACTAGTCCTGTCGTCGACTATGACAGTAGCCCGTTAGCCAAAGCTCAATACTACTATCAACCTAATGGTAGATTTTTATTATATGTAAGACTGTTAGTCGTGATCTCATTTCTGCAGAACGTTTCGCCCTTCGTAGATCCCAATGGTTTAAGTGAGCGAAGGACTTCCACCGTGCGAACATCCGGATGTTGACCATAATTCTTCTAGGGGACGTATCATAGAGCGAGATGGGGAGCGCTGCGTCACTCATGTGAGACGAGGCATATGTCAAGCAGCACACATAATTCCTCTGCAAAAAGGCGATACGGTAACATTCAGATCATTTTATATATATCTTCTGATCTTCTATTCTAGTATCTCGAGATGGTTGTCCAAGATCGTTCTCACTGCTATGGTGGACCTACGCCAAATTTTGCATTGAATGCCGATGACATACCATCTGCTGGGCAATTTTCTGTGGATTGCATCATACTACACCATCTCGTGGCCGAGCCATATGACAAGGTCATAGAATCCGTTATTGGCATTCCGGCGTCCACAAGTTTCCTTCCACACATTCAAGTATTGTTCGAGGGGACAGGGCTCTCGAAACCCCCCCCCCCCCCTTTGATCCTTGATTTCATGTATGGCGTTGCCGCTTACAACCTCTGGAAAACTGAGCTCAGTTATAATGTGATAGAGCAATACAAGCAGCAATATGTATCTGTTCTCTCATGTTCTTCCAATACTCCACACTCCAGTGATGGCGACTATGAGCCCAACCACGAGTCCAAATACGAGTCCTCTTATGAGAACAAAGGACACACATTACTAGATGCAATGGATGATATGAAATTCATTGCAATGTATTTGAGCAGAATTTCGCCGGAAGATGCTGCTATGAGAGTAAAGAAACAAATACAGGAAGAGGAGCGTTTGGCTCACGAAGCAAGCCAAGCGAAGGTGAACGAGTGGATGAAAACTGTTGATGTCGTGTAGCATGTGTTCTGGCCACGGGTTGTAACTCTCAAATGTTGTTTTTCAATAATATCATGCACCTTGTTGTAGTATTCGAACAAGACACTAGGACCACGCTTTCTGTATCATGAATTTTATCATTACTGAATTTTAGGGTTTTTTTATGACGGTCCGTATGAGAATAAGATCATGAATAGATTTGCGTAGGCAGAAAGATATGGATGCTCGAGAGCTTCTTCGACCGTCATACGCTTCTTAGGATCAAAGTTCTGTAATATTCAGAATCAGATCTATCAGAGATAACAAAAGGAAAACTGATAAGTTTTTGTCAAGAGATCGATTGCTTCATTTGAAGCCTTGGGGAACAGGTTGTAAACGGTCTCTTCTTGCGGATCGGTAAAACGCGGATGTAATCATGAGATCTCCCCCGACGTGTAAAATTCATCCAAACTGGGGGTTCCGATAATGTCCAAGATCAGGTCCAGTTGATGGCTGTAATCGCGACCAGGGAAAAGCGGTCTGCCCGTGAGCAACTCCAACCGACGGCCCATATGCCCATTACCTTTGTGTACATTTTGAAGGAAAGCATGATTTCAGGTGCGCGGTACCATTGCGACGTATTCGGTCATGAGACCGACTTCCTTCCCTGGCGGTATGCTCGTCTTCACGCTTCTTGCAAGCCCAAAGTCGCATACTTTGAGATCGCAGTTGGCGTTAAGGAGAAGATTGGCTGGTTTCAAGTCCCTGTGGACGATAACTGCGGTATGGATGTATTTAAGGGCGCGGAGAGTCTGATAGACGAAATACTGAAAAAGATGAGTAAAATGTGTCTAGTAATGGATTTCACACTAACTTGAACATCGGTCAGATGCTGGGTGCGGATGACACGATGCAGATCCGTCTGCATCGACTCTTGAATAACTGCGCCGAGAGGGTTAGGGCGATTGGATATTGCACAATAAATTTCCGTAGAAGGCAGGAATTCTCTGGCTTGCCAAGAACGTATGCTTGTCCTTGTCCTTGTCCATGTCGACGGACGTAGTCTACCTCATCGCGTTTTTCGGGAGCAAAAAGCTCGCCTCGCATTAAACGCGTGGGTTTTAAACTACTCCATGCTCTGACCGGGCTCGTCTTCTGAGGAAAAATAAGCCCGCTAAGCCAGAACTAAAAGGAGGGAACGGCTAAACGTTTTGATCCAAGCGTGGGAAGCACATATTCCTTCCGGTCACTCTCAGAATCAGAAACCCGGTCAAAATCCTCCAGTCCAAGCACAGGAATACTAGGTTTCTTGACCATTCCTAGTACACAACTTCGGTGAACGCATGGTTGATGAGGTTGGTGACGGCAAGGAGTTATACTGAAAGAGCTTGACCTGGGTTGGTTAATAGGTTTATATGTCTGTCAGTCATTTCATTGACAGCCGCCGTGCGCATGGACGATCGGCGATGTCCGCTATGTAATCTCAACATGATGCTCTTTGAACGCGCTGCCTCCATGAATTCTGCAAGAGGGATAGTGATCATATCACAGCCCTAAGGATCTTAAATTGGCGCTCGCTTCTCGAACGCTATGATTTGAAATCAATGCATACGATGCACCAACAGTACACTTGGTACTCTTTCCCCCCTCCCAAACTATAGCGTAACGATGGAAGATTAGATACGTTCCTCTGCTGCCAAAAAAAAGCGTGTATACATAGAAGCTCACGAAACACGTCGATGTTGTCAACAGCCCTCTAGCCCTCACCCACTAACGAAATGTCCGTTGACGTGTCCAAGTTGCCCGTCCCTCCTCTCCCTACACTGGCAAATCTCAATGCAACAGTGCCGGTTGACATAGACGCTCACAAAGTCGCTTCTGAATGGTTGAATGCGCTTTCTGCAGCCATCACATCCAATGACGTCCGTAGCTTTACAAGCCTATTCGTGGAAGATTCTTGGTGGCGTGACATGCTGGCGCTTACCTGGGATTTTCGCACTTTTCGGGGTGCATCTGCCATTCAAACTTTCCTTCAAGATCGTATTGCCGCCACGCACTCGAGGGCATTCAAACTACGTCCAGACTCCCTGGGGTTGCAACGGCCCTATCCGGATCTAGTGTGGATCAACGCTTTTTTCGACTTTGAAACAGATGTTGGCATCGGATTCGGCATCTTCCGGCTGGTCCCCACTGCAAATGATGAATGGAAAGCGCACACAGTCTATACAAACCTAGAGGAGCTAAAAGGATTCCCGGAAAAAACTGGACCGTTGCGTAATCAGGAGCCAAATCACGGTCCCTGGGAGGAAGATCGAAAGCGTGAACAGGAGTTTGAGAAATCCGACCCAGTCGTTTTGGTTATTGGGGGTGGCCACAGTGGATTAGACATTGCTGCGCGACTGAAGTGCTATGATATTCCAACTCTTGTTGTTGATCGAAATGAGCGCATCGGTGATAATTGGAGGAACAGATACGAAGCGCTGTGCCTCCACGATGTTGTCTGTGAGTTATGAACTTATTAACTTATGTGCATCTGTACCAAACTTGAAATTTCCAGGGTATGATCATATGCCATATCTTCCGTAAGCAGGTACCTGTGGATAGTAACTAATACTAAGTATTTAAGGTTCCCGCCCACTTGGCCAGCATATGCACCAGCGCGGAAGGTAGGTATTTTTGCGTCCGGACCCTTCAGGCTGATCTCATATTCTGGTCAGGTTGCAAATTGGCTGGAGAGTTATGCGGATGTCCTTGAACTGAATGTGTGGACATCTTCAGTTGTAACTCAAGCAACGCAGGATTCCAGCTCAAAGCATTGGAAAGTGACGGTCAAGCGCGGCAGCGGGACTGAGCGTGTGATGAATATCCAGCATGTCATATTCGCCACCGGGTTGACGGGTACAAAGGCCAATATGCCCAAAGTCCCCGGTATGGTCAGTATATTAACTCCTAATATGTTTAAGAGGCTGCACCCACTGCATATAGGAAAATTTCAAAGGGCAAGTTTTGCACTCGAGTGAACATAAAAGGGCCACCGATCATGCAGGAAAGAAAGTGGTTGTTATAGGCGCATGCACCTCCGGTATGTGCTGTATTCATATTCTCTGCAGTGAATGATTGACAAAGGTAGCACATGATATTGCGCATGATTATTACATCCATGGCGTTGGTGATTACTCAAATTCTTCTAATATCATGTAGATTTTCCTGACACACTACATAGACGTTACAATGCACCAACGTAGTTCCACGTATATCATGACAACAAAGAGTGGATGGGAAGTCCTCTTCACGGGTTAGTCCTTGCAGTCTATTTATTCCATTTCCTTACTCTCCACTTCAGACATGTATTCTGAGGGTGGACCCCCAACTGACATTGCCGACCGTCTTACCGCTTCATTCCCTCACTTCATGGCCATAGGACTAGGGCAGCGTTCCGCTAAGCGGATTGCAGAATTAGACAGGTTTGTAGAACGTGATTTTTTGCTTCGTTGCATCATTGTTCTGTATAGGGATCTTCTAGATGCACTCCACAAGCGTGGATTCAGAACCAACCTAGGAATTCATGAATCTGGAGTCGGAATGTTGGTATGGAACAAGGCAGGCGGTTATTATTTAGGTATCGTTTCCCCTCATCGAACCTTGTCCATGACTAAAATAATGAGCTGCCGTGATCAGACGTCGGAGCTAGTCAACTGATCGCTGACGGAAAGATCAAGCTCAAGAACGATAGTCAAATTAAGGAATTCACAGAAGAAGGCCTCTTATTCGAGAACGGCAGTCACCTCTCTGCAGATGTTGTCGTATTCGCCACCGGGCATGTCGTACCTATCTCCTTCTGCACATTCCTAATTTCCAGTATTTAGACTCAGCGACATGAAGGAACATATTCAGGAAATATGTGGCGACGAAGTGGCTAACAGGTGTTCAACGATATGGGGCTTTAACAAGGAAGGAGAAATGAACGGCGTATGGCGCGACCTCGGGGTGCCGCGCCTGTGGTACATGACAGGTAGTACTTATTCCCCCTTTCAGTGAGGAATACACTTGATGATTCCCTTATTCAGGCAACTTCGCACTATCCCGCTTCCACTCCAAACACATTGCCTTGCGTATGTGGTTCGTTCCAACGGCATGATAAATTCTGAGTTGTTTGTAGAAATCAAAGCAATCGAAGAAGGCGTGTTTGGTCAACGCTATAGCTTGGCTGAATGACCAATGTCATATTGCGGGAACGTTTCTGATGATACCTTTCTCTGGTTTTGAAAAGCTCCATTGTATTTTACATTGATGTAAAGCGGCTAACCCGAAATGGAGCCGGGCGAGACGAACTGTTTGTATAATAGAATTGACAGAATGTTCAATGTGTAAATGAGGCAAATTAACGAGCGTACGATACTTGAAAAAAGCATCAAATGTAACAACTCGACGGGCAGCATATTAGACGTCAATTCTGCATCTATGTATGGCTGTGACAAGGCCTCTCAGAGCGCGACACCATTCCCACCTTGACTAAACATACGGACACAGCCCGGAAGGCGTGTGGGTACTGGTGGGACCCGCTTCTCTGAAGAAGTGTTACATGCGACGCTAGCGTCTGGCAGCGTTGACAGTATAACATGAAGGGTAGCGGGCCCCGATTAACGAAATTTGACAATTCTACGACCTCGGAAAAACGGCGGGCCATATTCATCGTGTCCGTTTCTCTGGAACAGTCTTGTGCGCGACACCAACACGGGGAGAGCAAGCGTGATGGCACATGCCTTCAGCGATGATTCTTCAACCAGAGCTCACTAATGATCTTTTGCAGTGCTATTGGTGTATGACGATTGTCGGCGAAAGGTAGGGAAGGGGGGGGGGAGTCAACGGGTCAACTGTTGATTGTCTTCGTGCGACCGGCAAGACGGTGAGCTGCGAATGCGACTGCCAACGAGAATGCTGCGTACAGCTGAGAATCAACTTAACCCATCGTGCGATGTACCTCTTTGCTGAGCTTGGCTGCTTCGGATTAGGAAGAAATGGAGGTTTGCGCAGGTGAGGCTAGGAAAACCAATGCCAGGGATCCCCCCTTGTAGGTCATGGATAGAAAATTATCAAAGTCAAAAGGGATACTGGACCGCTATGACTTCGAGAAACTGGAACGTGCGGATAATAGTACATACAGAAATGTTTGTACTTGCAATGAGATAGATCAGTTTTGCAGTAAAATTCGAAAGCGTCGATCGCAATGAGATTGAATAACTTAGCTGTCCGTCAACTGTACGCGCCCAAAAATATGAATGTCCGTCCATGTTGGCTACTATACAGAACGACTTAGTCCCGGAAGAAAATGTTGCATCTATGTTAATTATAAGTTTAGAGTGCATCAGGCGGAGAGTCTGGCATGGGATGCACTGTGGACGGGCGACCCCGGATACAGCATAGCCGGGCGGGTTCCATAGATGTCGTGGGAGGCGGCACGTCGATGGGACCATTGCGGCCCAAAGAAGGTTATCTCCTCTCGGGAGAGCCTTTGTTGGTGTATTGATTGGAATGGTGATGGTGTTCCTTGAGGGCGATTCGGATGAAGTTGCGGATACGATGACGTCTGCTCATACCCTGTGACCAAGCTGGCAGAACGGCTGTGAACAAGAGGACTTGGAGCTAATGGGAGCACTTCAGGAAAAGGCGAAACTTGACGAGACCGAGCGCTCGGCAGCGAGGCGTTCTCAGCGGTAAGCTGTAAATAGCTTTTCGTCAGGAACAGTTGGTTTCGTAAAGATCATGACCTTACTGCGCGTGATGGTGGTGGGTTTTGCTTATTAGAGTAGCTTCGAGAAGATTTCCCTGGCATTGTGATTTTGAATTTGTGTAGGAAAGAGAATGATTTTGAAAAGTCTTGCGTCGAGTGATTGGATGGACGCAGTGATGAAGGAATGTTTGATTGTTCTCCGGGAGGATCAATTACAGGTCTTTGCTGCGAGCTGTGTGTACCTCCCTGGCTTGTACCGAGGGAAGAGCTTCTAGAGGGAAGACTTGACTCGATGGTGAAATCTTCTCCTGCACGATGCGAAATTAGGAAAACGGTATTCTCGCTGCGCGCCGCTGGAGAGAGAAGTTCATCGGTTTCATGTCTCGGTCCGCCCGTAGCATCCTCATCGCCGCTATCATCCTCAACTACGACATGGCCAAAGGCAGGCCTGCTCAGAGTAGGTTTCGGACTCGGTCCCGATTCTGTGGAGTGGTCAATGCTAGAGATACGCCAGCCTTTTCCTGGAGTCACACTACGAAGGGTCGGAGGTCTGTTGAACTGAAGAAGACTATTCCAGGATCCGAACTTTGTACTACTGTCGGTGCTTGGGGCATGACAGTGTCCCTGACCAGGTGGAGGATATGTGACTCGCTTCGAAGCAGGGTCATCCAGCCAGCTGTGTCCCTTTGGTATGTACTGATTAACGGGAGATTCATTTAAGTCGATCGTCCATGCTTCATTACGGCTCCTTTCTGTGACTTTGTGAGCGTTGTGTCTATAAAAAATGGTGTCCCATCTTTGGACCATGGTGCCTTGTATTGGCGAGTGGAGTACTGATATAGATACCAAGAACCCAGGATGACGAACATTGCAATTGCAGATAGCACAGGCATCATTATCTGCACCGGGGTCCATGGCATTCCTTTGGAAACCTGGGCAACTGATCGTGCGTTCAAAATTGGCTTGAGAGCAGCAAGAAGGCGACTTACTCATAATTGCGTTGCCGACATCGAACGTCGTGTTGGTTGGATTGGGCTTGACCATTCGCACCCATGGTGGAAGTGGAATGGCATTTACCTCCGGAGGACAGTTGTTGATATCTAACGAGCTATTACTGCAGCTTTCACTCCATTGATCAAACGTTGGCAATACGCTGTTCCCGACGGATAGCAGGCAGGCACTCCATAGGTTGAAGAAAACAATGTTGCTGCCGAAATGAGTTATATACTGAGGAACAGCATGACCATATTTACCATGTACATGGTTGGGCAGACTGGTTCAAGGATGTTGCTGGTATGTCGGAATCGGATGGTTGTGGACAAGCGCCCTTCACTCTCTCTTCCAGCGAGCATGGTGACTGCCCATAACGATCGTAAAGCTGGAACAGCACACTTGTCAACTCGAAAGAAGCCCGCAAAGATGGATAGCAATGCTGACCGCTGAGAGGCGGGGTCCATTCTGCGAGTGGGACAAATGAGTACAGTCACAAGAACGGTCCGGAGAATCGAAGGACTGACGGGCATCTGGCAGCTCGCAATCGATCCTAGGGTTGCTAATAGAAAAAATGTTGCTCGACGCGGCTTCATGGCGTAAAGCGAATTAGAGCAACTGAGGTCGTACAGCTGACAGCATGCCAGGGCTGGGAGAATTGTGCAGCGACCAGCATGCTCTGTTCCCGTTATGGTTAAAAGACATGTACGTAACCAAATATGCACTGGGCGCTGCCAGGCGGCGTTCCTTCGGAACCACCAATTACTAACGTCAAAGCCGCGGCGTCGGATGCTATTATCATAAGCGTTCCGCTACCAGCGTAGAGTTACCGCCATCGCATTACCGGTATCAATGAGGTAGTCGTCCATCCCAACGGCCGTTCTAAACTCGCGCAGAAGTCTTTACGGTTAGCCACGTTCAATTACTTAATACCTCACCGCGATAGGATTCACGTATCTGTGCACGTGTATGGCGGAATGATAGCGGTGATTGAAAATTAGGGACAACGATCCCCTTTGCACGAACAACAAACGGGAGGTATATAGCTGTTCACTGGTTAATTAACAGGATTCCACAGGGCAACAGCATACGCACGATACGATTAAAGGTGTAAAGGCAAGCTGCGCTTAACTTGTGAGCTCCTAATCTGAACAGCTGCTCAGACGCACGTCATCTACAAATTTAGAGGGCTAGAACTGTTATACACTCACAGAAAGCATAAGATAGGACTGAAGAACAATAAGCCGAGACCCGCTTGATGGGCAAAAATGCTATCGCGCACATATCATTACGATGATGGCAGGTCCTATCCCTTGCGTTTCAAATTAAAGAGACAGGCAAACCGTTTGAAGGGTCCAGGATATTACCACCATGCCTAAGGGGCTGATGTAAAAATATTATCGATGAGAAGATGGTTTGTCACCTCACCCACAGTAAAGTCTAGACGTCAAAAATAGTTGGCGTCTCCCAACACGGTCACATAGTAATC
Source organism: Amanita molliuscula (assembly GCA_023014405.1). Taxonomy (NCBI): domain Eukaryota; kingdom Fungi; phylum Basidiomycota; class Agaricomycetes; order Agaricales; family Amanitaceae; genus Amanita; species Amanita molliuscula. The sequence continues at coordinate 154,519 of JAEBUP010000092.1, read as the reverse complement.
CAGCAACAATAAAGTTGAAGATATTTAAGAAGCCGTTCTGAACTTCATCAAGTAATTCTGATATGACTGTGGGGAGCGGGACGCACGATCAGTGGCTGGGCATTTGGGTTTGTCACTGTCCAGATTAGAATACGTGCTACCTCCGATGAGATTCAGAATTTTGCCATTGTATAATCTACATCACGGAAGGTCGGTCTTTCCGTCTAGTGCTGTATACGTGCAGTATGACCTGAGGAATGCATTTCAGTGAACACGAAGTAGTCAACGAGCCGTGCTGTGCACCAGACCATTGCCAGACCACTTCGAGCAGGTGATATAATCAATCTTTGCCAATCCTCTTCAACGGCAACTTTGATCTCTTTATCGCACTAGAGGATCTTGCCTGGTACAAGGACCTAATCCAGATGACCCGGTAGGGCCGTGAAGGGGTCTTACTCATCTCCATGCGCATGATAATAGGCTAGGATCTTCAGTGCCCCTGCTCCTCTAAATTAGTATTGGTCAAGCCATCCGTAAATGTTGTCAGTTAAGCACTGGCAGTTAGTTAGCATCCACACGGCACCGAAGAATTCCGTTGAATGCTATATTATTATAGACATCCTCACATGATGCTTCCAGAATACCAAAGTGTGTTGTACATTGACGTGAGTTGGGCACGTTGAGTTGGGCATGCAAGTTCTGCAACTAGCAAGGGAGTTTCCGAAGTGGCAAAAGTGGAGATCAAAAACCTGAGTCTATGATGCATGTTCAGCTTCCATAAGGCTATCAATATTCAAGAAACTATAATCGTTTGGATTTGTCACGGTAATAACGCACTTAAATGGCATTAAGCAAACCAAGCCAGACAGATTAAGCAGATTCTCGTGTATTATCGAGGGTTTCCTCCTGGCGGATTATTGAAGTCCTATTTCCATTGATCTAACAATTTCAGACCATCTAAGTGCTCTAACTCCGTTGGCCGATACTGGTAAGCCAGACGCGTACGCACCATCATAGCCAGGTAATTAGTCTGAATGCGGAGCTGATAGACAGTATAGACATGTATGGCGAAACTAGCAAATCCACAAATTTAGAAGGATAATACTTAAGAGGCTGTTTAATGGCGTCACAACTTGGTACAAAGATATTATTCCACCAATGTCAGTGAGATGCTTATGTCTTGTGTCATTCGTGATAATTACAGGACCTCCGCCCATGCTATAAGCTGAAGAGATTTGGGTTGGAGTACGAACGACAAGCTACCCTGCGCAGTTCGCACGTTTGGGAGCTGGAATGCCGTCATTTTGATGGGCAGGCGGTTTAGATAAAGTCGGTTAGATGTGCCATGCTTACCGAAAGATACGCATCGGAAGAAGCCATTCACCTAAGCGCGCCACCAGGTGGCCAGCGGCCCCGGCGGGAATTCCTGGCCTATCTATCTGAGTTCACAGGGATGACACACTCCATGGGTGCGCCTAGATCTCCAGGATTAGTGCTCAGATTCGGCGGAAAGCCACGTCCGCTCAAGCTGAGCGCTGACTCCCGGGAGCTCCATCGCACTCCCTGATCTAGCGATTTCGGACAACACCCTTGCATAAAGGCAGGCCTGACACGAGGTAAGCGCAGAAATATCTAATGCTGGTGATCCGTCAGTCTGCAGTTAGCGCCACCAGCCTTGTGCCTCAAGGTAGGCCCAATACGTAACACGGCACGGAGAGTCTGAATGGAGCAGTTGCCACCAAGTTCAGCTGCAGTGCATTCCCACGTGCTGTAAGCGGAACTTTGAGCAGCTGACGCATACTTTATCCCTCCTCGTGTGCCCTTTGCTGCTCGCCAGCAACGACCGTCATGCCACCACCTCCACCACCTCCGCCTCCTCCCATATGCTTGCCTTTCATCGGCAAGAAGAAACAACGTCGGCTTTCTGGCTCCAGCCTGACCGACAACGGTAATGAAAAAGGGTCCTTTGACAAGGCGGCCCTTATCCGACGACCTTCTTACTCGCATACGTCCACCCTAAGCACACCCGCAGCCAGTCTTGCATTTCACTCCGACTCCGAACCTTATGACGACGCCTATTCAACTTTGCCAGAGGTATATCACGACAAGAACGGGAAGCCGAAGCTGACGCGTTCCAACACTATGATGGGGACGAAGACGTCCAAGCTTGGCTATGGATGGGGTCTCGGGAGGAAGCAGAAGGAGGTCGAGGCAGAGCTGGAAATGCGGAGATCAGAGTCACCGTCGCACACTCCCCTGCCAGTCTATCAACCTCCCAGAAGCCCACCCAGAAATCCACCCGTCAGATCCGATTCTCGGGTCACCCAGAGTAGCAAGTCATCGCGCAAAACACAGGATTCTCAGCGAACGCAGTCGAGTCAACGGACTTACGCAAGCCATCATACCAAGGACACGTATCAGACCAATGCGAGTGGATCTACGGCACCCAAGCCTCGTCCACCGCTGCTATCGTCAGACTCAATCGACACCCTCGTTGGGTCGGGTCTTGTCCGGAAACAGACTTATGTGGATCCGCCGCAGGAAAAAGTCGATACAACAGAACGACTTCAGGCCCTTCGCAAAGAGATGGCGAAACACGACCTGGATTGGTAGTAAGTCTTGCATTTATCTGTCGAACCAGTCCAAATGACATCCGTTGCAGCATCATTCCAACCGAAGACGCTCATGGTTCGGAATATGTCGCATCAAGTGACAAGAGACGCGAGTTTATCTCCGGGTAAGTTGGGCCACATCCCCGATGGATCACCTGTTAAAATAACCCTTCAAGATTTACTGGTTCGGCCGGAGAAGCCATCATTTCCAAGGCATCTGCCTATTTAGTGACAGATGCTCGGTATTGGCAACAAGCTGAGCGAGAAGTGGATCTTTCTTTGTGGCAAGTTGTCCGGGCATCTTCTGACGGACAGAAGGATTGGGTAGAATGGCTTCTGGTGAGTTTCTCATCGGAGTTGCAGGGAAGCGATATGTTAAGTAGGGCACAGGGCAGAGTGAAGGGGGCAAGAATAGGAATCGATGCGCGGATGTTATCACACGAAAAATCCATTGCCATCAATTCCAAAATCACCTCACTTGATTCCAAGATGATCTACCCACCTCAGAATCTTATCGATCTCATTTGGAAGAATAAGCCTCCAAAATCCAAAGCACCCGTATTCAAGCAGGAAATAGAGTACACAGGTACTTCCCATCTTGATCGGACTTTGCCAGCTCATTCAGTGTTTTAATTAGGCCAGGACACTCGTCAAAAGCTTGAGAAGATCAGAACCTGGATACGCGAACAACGCCCTTCGCAGCCCTCTTATGCGAAAGGTCCGCCCACACAAGCACAAATGCACGTAGGAACACTCATATCCTTTTTACCCTGCGTCGGTGAGCATTCCCCGTTTGGGCGCGTCATTGCGGGATCTCAGCTTCGGAACTAGCCTGGGTATTGAACCTACGTGGTCAAGACATCCCTTATAATCCGCTTTTCCATGCCTATTTATATGTCGGACTCGAGCAAGCAGTCGTTTTTCTGGATGGAAGCAAAGTTGATGATTCTGTCGCTGGTTACCTTCGTGAAGTAGGCGTTGAGCGGCGAGACTTTATCGATATATGGACTTTCCTGCGTAAGCGAGAGTGGGGCGAGGGAAAGGTACGTTGGCGACTTTCACAACGGGAACGTTATCCCTGACAAGCGTGAAAATAGATTCTACTACCACCGCACACTTCCTACGCGATTTCATTGATGATAACACAATTACGTTATACCATCGCACCAGCCTACGTCGAGTATCTGATGGCTGTAAAGAACAAAGTGGAGATTGACGGCCTGAGAAGGGCATACCTCAGGGACGGTGCCGCATTCGTGAGTAGAATAATCACATTAATTGTGCCTTTATGTGAAACAGACAACTAGATCCAATTCCTCGCTTGGCTTGAGAATAAGCTACAGGAAGGATATGACATCACGGAATGGGAAGCCGCCAATCGCTTGACGGAATTTAGAAGAAAGAAGAAAAACTTTATGGGCCTCGCCTATGAGAATTTGTCTGCAAGCGGTCCCAATGCGGCTTTACCCCACTATTCTCCATTAAAATCCGCCTGTAGAATGATTGATCGCGAAACCCCATACTTGAAGTGAGTGCTGATCCTGACAACCGTTCGCTTATCTGACAGCTTCCAGTGATTCTGGCGGACAATACCGAGATGGTACCTGCGATACAACAAGGACGGTCCATTTCGGTCGACCCAGCGCAGAACAGTGTGAAGCGTACACTAAAGTTTTGCAAGGTCATGTGAGTGTTTGTCATCTCCGGTCCGTGAGCCTGTTCTCAAAGCTGTACTAGATAGCTATTGATACCGCAGTGTTTCCGGAAGGAACATCCGGACACCAGCTTGATGTTCTCGCTAGAAAAGCCCTATGGAAGGATGGCATGAACTACATGGTCAGTCTGCGACGCTACATCATTGAGCTTGCTGGCTTAATTTCCGATATATAGCATGGGACTGGACATGGTTTTGGTTCTTTCCTCACGGTGCATGAGGGACCGCACGGCTTTTCGAGTCATGTCCCCCTTACCCCAGGACATGTGGTGACCAACGAACCCGGATACTGTCAGTCGCTATCAAGACTAGCTATTGTTTGGTTGCTGACGCAGAGACTTAGATAAAACAGGCTCATGGGGATTGCGTATTGAATCGGCACTGCTGGTTACACGTGTAAAGGTATGTTGAAGTGATTGCCGATTATGGTATAGCGTACTCAGCCGCCCCGCCCCGCCCCAGACCAAACATGCCAACAACGGCGACATTTGGCTCGGTTTTGAGCGCCTGACCTGTGTTCCTATCCAAACTCGAATGGTGAAGGATGGTATGCTTACGAAAGAGGAGAAAGCATGGATCAAGGTAAGTATCACGATATGCCGACGTGGGAACCGTGTCTGAACGTGCGTGTACAGGAGCATAATCAACGATGCTATGATAAGTTGGCGGTGCAGCTCAAGGACGACAAGCGCGCGCTGAAGTGGCTGAAACGTGAAGCTGAGCGAGGCATCGGTCTCGCACCTGGACCACCAGGTATTGATATTGACTGGGACTAATGGTCCTTGGGTAGCTCCCACATCCTCATCAATATCTTCCTTCCTATTTATCACCCCCGCTGCGCGCGATAGAGTTGATTGTTAGGATCCACTCATCCTCATCCATGTGTATAGTAGACTTTTGGATACGTATGATAGTTTCTTTTGGATATCTCCTTTAGTACATCTACTAATGGAACGATAAAATCCTTTACAGTAAATAGATGTTTCTATGGTGTTTGCAATAATGTTATACTGAATTAAAATACAAAGGTCGCGCAATACAACAAGGGTAAGCATGCCTATGTATGCTTGCAGGAATGGATAAATAGTAATTGTCCAAGCAAGTAGTAACAAAACAAGATCATGGTACCGTCTGCATTTGAACATTGTCGCAAGTGGTCAATTCGACGTTTCCACTGGTGGCGTGAAGATGTCGCTTTTGTCGCCAAAAAGTGCTAATAATAGTCGACTCGTCAGGTTGGTTGTTGCGCCGACACGAGATGAGAAGCCTGTTCGCACAGATGCTAGGGATCACAAAGGAGAACGCGGTGCCAAACTCGTTAAGCGTGATCTGGGACGTCCATCACTATCATGACAGAATGGATACAGCCAATTAAGCTTCTCACCCTATTCACGAACCAGATTACCATGTTCGCGACGTATATCCAGAAAATACTTCATTGTCTATTTGTGAGCTTCAAACTAGGATACTGACGAAACAAAAGAACGCACGCCATAAAGTACAACAGCGACTGTATCACCACCTCCCTCATCAGGCGATTTTGAGGTTCCGAACGATGCTCCCAGGCTTTCCACATTGCCAGGGAAAACAGGATCAAGTCGATCATCAGACTCGCGAGCCAGAAAAACACTGCCCAGTGCTGGCCGTCTGTAGGGTCACCGTCGGCACAGATGTAAACTCCCTTCAAAGGATTATTCGTAGCTGCAAAACATCAGAAAGGTCATTCGAGTGACGTTCTTAAACGCACCTATTAGATCCGTCCTCGGTACACCGAAAATGATACCCATAGCAGTCGCCTCGGCAATTATCAAGAAAAACTGAAATGCACCGTTTGTTAAGGCAACCATTAACATACAGTGCTTGACCGCTCACCAACACAAAAAACATCTTTCGTGAGTTACCGTACATGGCCCAGATGCGCAATTCAAGAATTACTGCAACCCTGCTTGATCTGATTTGCCCCCGGTGAACCCTATCGAAATGGACGTACAGTGCGTTGTAATGATTTGCAAACTTGCTCCCGTGTCTTGCCAGTGAAAGAAATGAGAACCTGTGGGTTGTGTGAGCCCGTGACTACAGCATGGCATTCACATCACCTACACCTATAACAAGAGTCACGTTAGAAATAGTTGTCATAGAGTCTGAATTTCGCACAGCTAGAGATTCCCAAACCGTGAGCGAGAATTCGATTGGTACTAATAGAAGGACTCACGTCAAAAGACGGTTGTCCTTGCAGATACACTGCACTCGCGTTAGAATCACATCTCGACGGGAAGCATTCGCACGACCGCACCCACAGCATTTGAACTATAACCACGTAAATCAGAAACTCGTAAATGAACAGTTTAGGTCACTCACATGTTGAACATCAAACCATAATATCGGCTCTGGGTAGAAACTCACGGTCAAATACGTTCCCAAGCGGAAGAAGAGATTAGTAGTTACCCATAAAAATAAGACCTTTGCCAGCGACCACCTCCTTTCCTGTGAACGCGAACGCCTATTAGCCACTGACCCGAGAAGCCGCGTTATAAACGGACCCAAAAATATTCCACCTCCACGGAAACGGCTCCGATTAGGGATGATCGGTGCGGTAAAGCGGCCAATTGAAGCTTACCTCTGAATCGAGTTGCAGCACTTCTGCAATGAGCTACTATACTCATCCGACAAATTCGGGAAACTTACAGTATTCATAAACCAAGACCACCGCGCAACACACTACCAGATATTCGTCTTGGACAAGTCATCACAAGTGCAAAAAGAATGTGACTCACAGTATGCATTGCGCTCCCATCGCGATTGCCTTATACCAGCCGCATTAAACATCAAGCTCGGGGGCTTGGGACGCTTGGGTGCGGATAGAAAGGAGTGGGGTATCTAAAGGGGTAAAAAAAAAAACATCGGGAATTATGCATGATATAAGTAGGCCAACCGTGCTGAACGCGGTTTACGCGGGGGAACCTGAGACTGATCAATGAATGCATTTCACACGTCGCCGACTTCCATTTCATTCGCAAACTCTCACCATGCTTTGACACACTGGCGCCGAAATGTTGCAATGCTTGTTGAAATACCCCTTGTCACAATTTCTTTTTGCGCCGCAAACATCGGAACTGAGTACTGAGTACTAATGAGAGACACCACCACAGCCCGCCGGCACCCACCCGCACAGCCCTCGCGTGTACTACTTTCTTGCATACTAGCTGGACACGGGTAAGTATTCTATTTATGTATCTTATCCCTATCTACACCGTAACAGTTTTCCCAGTCTAAACCTACTGGGGTACCTGACTTTGCTCTCTATGTAAGTACATCCTTGAAACGACGACACGAGGTTGATCGTAATTTCCAGTTGCGTGATGGAGTCGAAATGAATGACTTGTCACATTTGTATGCAAGCCAGGAACCAGAAGGTGTGCACTGTCCGACATAGGTTTGTTGATCAACTATCATCCATTTGTAACTCTGACCTAGTTAGGCATTAGCAAAGAAGTGCAGGCAAGATGCCGATCAAATTTTCGCCTTCTACTGAGACTCGTACTGTTCCCACAGGACAAGATCTTTTGATGTGCACGTACGTGGTGGGATCAAGTCAGTCGAACATTTGCCAGAGTCGCAGACGGCGCATTCTTGAACAATGCGGCTTCGGGTCAAATCCGTCCCTGACCAGTTCGCTACACATCTTCGATTTCGTTCGTTCAACGGGCTCGTTGCTTGGGGAGATAAAACAAATTTCACGGCTGTATCAAAGGATCGCTTTCAAGGAGTGGCGAGACTGGAAACAGAACACGCGCCATATGACTACTATAGGTTCCGCTTTCCTTTTCCGAGTTCAAACCTTGGTTTGACTTGGTTAATTACCAGGCAGGCAAATTCGAGACATTGACAATCTATTCGCTCACCGGGGATCTCCGATGTATTGTACCCTGTTTGTCCTGACTCAGCCCCTGTTTAGACCCGTGTCTTGTAACGTCTGTCAACAAAAGTTCTGCTGGTGCAATAGCCTATTGCTCTTGGGTTCGACAATTCCGATACAGACGGACTGGACAAACTCAAATACAAAGGCTTGGCCAGACGACAGATTCAATTGCCGATGTGACATGGGGATCAACGCTGGCATATGCGCCTCTGTCGACGGTGTGATGTCGTCTAAACGTTGAGATTCTGCTGCTGCTGATCCTGGAAACGTAGCTCGTTCACATCTGTTCTTGTCTGTATAATCTGGACGAGACCAGAAACAAACCCATTCTCGGCCATGCGATTCTTTTCTTGCCCTCATGGTCTTATCACTTCTCTCTTCTTCATAGCCTCCTCCCCCCATGCTTGCCTTCCCCAATCCATCCTAGTTGCTCGGGTACTTCATAGCGGTGATCTTCGTAGGCTGTCTCTCCATCTCGCTTTGCTTGCGGCTGCTTGGGGTCGCCAGGCCAACGTTGCTGAGTGAGTTTCCGATCAGGATCCTAGTACCTCTAGCTTCGCAGCACAACAGGGGCGTATGTCGTCCGTGGTTCGTTGTCGTTGTATATCGTTTATCCAAGTCAATATCGTGCGTCCCCTTCTGCATGTTAATCACTGAAACATTTTTAGAGTAAAATACACTGGTAAAGAAACTTTTTGAGATACCCCGTCCTCGTGAATCTAATTTGCCTTTCATTGAAGCTGCGGGAAGCAGGCGCTTCATCGATTCTGCTACCAACTGGACACTAGGTACATCTCTTCCTACATGCCTCCCACGTACTTTTCTTCCCTACGCCGTTAGGTTGAACTCGTACATGCTGTGCTCCGCAGCGGCCACTCCCCCAAGTCTTTAATATCATGATTCGCGCTTTCTCACTGTTTCTTGAAACATATTCGCCTTCTGAAACAATTAATTCAAGAGCGTCTCTTCCCTTTTTGCCCAACACACACGCATCTCAAAATTCCAACCCACATTAAAACTGCAGGGGTACGTACTCTGCTTCAAGCGACATCGGCACCACGCGGCGACGTCAACGGTTTTCATCCATTTGTTCAAGACCGAGGGACCCTCCTCCGATGATGGCTCAGCAGAAAAAGATTTCAAAACAACGCAAGACAACGAAGAACAATATTTTGTTTGTAATCGACCTCCAAAGAATGAAGACCCGATTTCCCTTGCGTTTATATGATTCGGTATTTGGCGGCTTCATCGATAATTTCCAAGACGCTTTCTCTCGAGCCAGCGGACTTCAGGCTCGCAATGTGTACTATATATATGACGATGATAAAACCCGTCAACGTTAAAAGGAATTCATTGAAAAGTCCATAACATATGATATCACATTCAATGGTCAGTCGGGGGGACCTGGATTCTCTTATCCTGACGCTTTTGTCGAATGCAATAATCGGCCGTGTCTTATTGCGGAGGTGAAGAACGAATCAGGCACTGACGGAGCGGAACCCTCTTTTCAGGCAATCATTTACTACAATAAAATATGTCACGTCTATAGTCTGTACAACGAAGAACCAAGCCGTTTTTCATCTGTCTCGTAGGTATATACAATCGATCGACCTACATAAAATAATCTGAATGTCCTCATTCGCTTATTTAAACCATCGGGATCTATGAAGGCAAAAATGCTCTACAAACTATTGGTACTTAAATTTATCGAAAAAATGTCTATTTGTAGCATGAGTGTCTTGTCCTTTTGAAAAGCAGCGCGATTGTCCTAATCACAATTCGATGCTTTGAGGGAAAGAAAAAACATTATGAGGGTCATACTGTCGCTTGATAGATTGCAATCGTGAATAATGGGACCCATAATAGAGTTTTTGCCCTAGAAAATGTTGGGAATTGAGCGATGCTAGATTCCAACAGATACGCACAATTGGCCAGTCCCTTGTCAGGATAGTTGGGGTAAGCACTAAAAAAAAATCAAGTCAGCTAAAGCTACTAAAGATCTTGACAAGTCACTTACCCAATGTCCCAGTCAGATGGGCTATTGCTCGTCAGGCTATTGGCCATGTCTGATGATGCCGAGATGAACCATTGTTCTAGGCAAAGGGAGACATATCTTACTGTTCAAAAACGCGAATCCACTGCTTGGAAATGGTGACTGTCCGTTGGGCGAGGATGCATAAAGCTGGACAGTCCACAGGGCGTTGCGCCGGCCAAAGGCCGTCGTACCCACAGGAATAGAGTTCACGGCAGAATTTGTCCCACCATACAGTTCCATCTCGACGAACCAGGGCTTTGGCAAATAACGATGAGGATCGAGTTTGTATTTGCCATGAAAGTGCAACTCACAAAACCAGTCTGAGATCCCTCATTAGCCATGTAACTCATGAATGCATTAAGCGCCGCGTCCGAAATTGGAGATGACGAAGGTGTCATCAGTGATTTTGCATAGAATGTGTCCCCCTTGTCGGGCGCTGAAGTATCGAGAGTGCCTAGTCCACCGAGGGTTTGAACACTCTCAATGTACGAACCGGGTGTAATCTTCGTGCTGTCAGGCCGGCGAACTTTTTGAAGGAATGGTGCAACTGTGGAGTCGAGACTTTGCGCAGAGCCATAGTAAACCCCAGTGAAGCTGAAATATAATTGACCAGCTGCGTTTCCCCTGCCAATAACAAACTCGGCACCAAACTCCTTTGGAATGCTTGTTGTGGCGAACTGCTGGAAAAGAGAGACAGCCTTTGCCGCCTCAGAAGGACGCATGTTCCACACATATTGGAAAATAATTGCCGAGGACGGTGCAGGGAAGGTCCGGACAGTAATAGAAGTGGTGATACCGAATGAGGGGGCGGCGCCTCTCATAGCCTGACAGTGGCGATCAGACGTGACTCATCTACATAGACCAGCGGCGTATACGCACCCAGAATAGATCGTAGTTCTCAGGCGAAATAGTGGTGACAGTTCCATTTGCCAACACAACTTCCAACAATTGGATTGTATCGAGGGTGAGCCCCCACATACGGGATGTGAAACCCCAACCGCCGTATGCTGACGGATTAATTAAGGGGGCTTGGACTTGATGATGTGAAGCACACTTACATGAATGACCTCCTATGCCGACGTAGGGACATGTGCCATGTGGCAGTGCACGGCCATGACTATTCAAGACCAAAGCCATATTACCAAGTCGATTTCCCGTTTGAATAGTTGCCATTCCAGAAGAAGATACCGTGATTTGTTTCAAGTTGCGGAGGTCGATGACCAGAGCGCCGTCCTTACCACCGAGTCCATTGGCGATGTAGCTGTGCTATACAATTAAATTAGAGCGGACCAAACGTTCAAAATGCGAACGTACCCCTCCGCTTCGAGCGACTACCGAATACTTATATGCTGATCCGACTTTGACAACTTTCGCCACTTGTTGAGCACTGTTGGGAAATGTTATGGCGACGGGTTTGAAGTTAAATCTCTTATTATCTGGAAATAAAAACTCGGAGTTCAGTGGGCTCTCTCCATGAAGCATTCCACTCACAGCTATGATCATATCCAGAATAGCTTGAATCTCCGGGAAAAACAGCTTTGACACCGGTTGCTTTCAAGTCGCCAGCAAAATCATGAGCAGCGGCATAGCAGAAGCCAATGAAGGACAATAGCACCAAGAAAGATCCGTAAACCTTCATCGGAGGGAAGGAACTGTCGCCGTCGCCGTGGATGAGCCATCCCTCGTTTATATGCGTTCGTCATGCTGTGCCTCTGACATCCGCACAGGACCCTATCCATAGGTAAGGTACATGACATGTATGAAAGGCTAAAAGGAGGCCGGAAGAAGAAAGGGATAGACGTGAATTGGGAAGATTGCCGCAGGTTTCAAGGGGTTCATACTCGGTGTGATGACTGAGAGTACTTAAGTGGTGCGGCGGTCGACGATTCCAGTTCTCGAAACGCCTGGTTGCATGCCGTTAGCTCATCCCATATACGCACCTACACACTACGATGCCGCGTTGCTATCGCTTACATGAGCGTACGGTTGCCAGTCCCGGATTGCTTGCTGCCGTCAATATGTCAATATTACGTCGTGCCAGTACATGCAGTGCCCGATCGCCGGAGAGTCGGGGCTCTGAAAGTGCCATCGGGCACGGGGCCCATAACGTGAATTCTATTGTCACTCAACCCCCCCGCAGATTCTCATGCGAATTGTCACTCACTCAAATGCTTGCTGAGCTCGAGATTGTTTCAATCACGTCGCCTGTCGACGAGTCGTGGTCCGTTGCCTGAGTATCATGCGTGCCGATTCTCACACGGTATCGGGAGGCCGAGGCAGATGTCATGCGTGACAGTGACCGTGATTTTCGAGGAATGGGCTTTTTTTTATTTTATGAATAGCAATGTATTGTTCGTGTCGAACTATGATAGGCATACCTCCCGTGAGGAGGGACAAAATATAGCTACTTCGTACGGAAAAGGCGGCACCCGCAAACCAGGGGGGGAGTTACGTTCACAATGGTAGGGTCTAGACCTACTCCCATAAGACGGAAAAGTGAGGAGCGTTTATGACGCGCGAGGAATGGGCTTGTGGTTCGGAAAGGCTTCGGGAAGCGCACCGCTCCCACCTGCTTCCCAAGGTTCAGTCTCCCCTTACCTACACATAGGTACAGCCTTCACTGGTTCGTGTCCTCCGTTTTGCTACCTTAAAAAAAAGACTACGCGATAATAATGAGGCAATACTGTGGCTGTATGGTACTATGTACATGAGGGGCAGTCTATAAGTCTATGCCAGCTATATAGCACATATAGCAAGCATATCAGTGTAAACATGTAGCAAACCATAGCATGTCCAGATGTCCGTGCAAAACAGTGAAGATGTCCATATTAAATATTCATGCTCAAAATTACGAACCAATGCTTTGTGGGAAAGTGAAAAAGTTATTGGGATCATACGTTTGTTTAATCGATAGTAACCGTTGATAGTTCGATCCATAATAGAGGTTTTGCCCTGCGGATATGTCAAAGACTTGCCAACGCATGCAAATAAACACGAACAATTCGTTAACCTATCATCTGCATAGTTGGGGTATGCGCTGAAAAGTACATAATGTCAATACATGACAAGTCCAACAATGACACAGACATCACTCACCCAATATCCCAATCGGCTGGACTGTTGCTCGTGAGGCTTTGAACCATGTCTACAAAAGTTATTCAATGCCTTGCTTAGGTGATGGAGAAGCACACCTTACTGTCTAAAAATGAAAACCCATCGCTGGGAAATGGCGGCGCCGAGTTGGAGGAGTAGGCGTAGAACTGTATAGTCCACAGGGCATTACGATGTCCGAATGCAGTCGCACTTGTAGGTATAGAATTAACGGCAGAGTTTGTCCCACCATAAAAATCCATCTCGACAAACCAACTCTTTTGGAAAACGAGATAAGGCTCGAGGAACTCAACAGAAACGATGCAACTTACCGTATCACTTTGGGATCCCTGGTTAGCCATGTAGTTCATGAATGCGTTCAGTGCTGCATCTGAAATGGGCGACGACGAAGGAGTCATCAATGACTTGGCGTAAAAGGTATCGTGTCTATCAGGTGCCGAGGTGTCGAGTGTTCCTCCACCAAGATTTGTAACGCTATCAATGTATGATCCAGGCGTGAGCGTAGTCCTATCAGGTTGTCGAACTTGAGCGAGGAATGGAGCAAGAACAGCACTAAGATTCTGCGCAGGACCATACCAACCACCGGTAAGGCTAAAGTAGAGCTGGCCGGCAGAATTACCTCTGCCAATTACAAACTCGGCACCGAACTCTGGCGGAATGTTTGTTGTAGCAAATCGCTGAAAGGCAGAGACTGCGTTCGCAGCGTCCGAAGGGTTCATGTTCCAAACATATTGGAAGATAGTCGCTGAAGGAGGGGCCGCAAAAGTTTGAACAGTAATTGAAGTCGTAATCCCAAATGAAGGACCAGCGCCTCTCATAGCCTAAATCGTGCGAATAAGATATGGATCGGCTCAAGCGCACAAAGTGCATACCCAGAAGAGATCATCACTCCCAGAGACCGAGGCGATGGTGCCATTAGCTAACACCACTTCCATGGACTGAATCGTATCGAGTGTAAGGCCCCACATGCGGGATGCGAATCCCCAACCTCCAAAAGCTGGGGTCATTTAGTGGGACAAAACTCCTTCTAGAGCGTGAAAGTGGACACACCTGAATGACCTCCGATGCCAACATAGGGACATGTGCCATGTGGCAAAGCTCGTCCATAACTGTTGAGCCCTGATGCCATATTACCAAGCCTGTTCCCCGTCTGGATAGTCGCGACACCATTGGAGGACACGGTGATCTGAGTTAACTTCTGGAGGTTTACCACCAAAGCACCGTTCTTTCCTCCGAGCCCATTGGCAATATAACTATGCTGCAGAGAAAATTAGCAGTGGTCATGCACACCCCAAGGGCAAACATACTCCTCCACTTAGAGCGACGACAGAGTAATTATACTTGCTTCCAACATTGATCACTTGCGCTACTTGATCCGAGCTGTCGGGAAACGTTACCGCGACAGGTTGAAAAGTGAATCTCAGATTATCTATGATCAGAATGAGTGGTTTGCGTGACGCTACATATACTTGTCAAAATTCCGCCTACATGCTTCAGTGTCGCCAGCGAAGGAGGAATCTCCAGGGAAGACTGCTTCAACACCAGTATTTTTCAGGTCTCCTAGGAAGTCGGCATAGCAGAAGCCAATAATGGCTACCAACACCGAAAGAGACCTTGAAATCCTCATTTCACGTTGTTAGTAGAAAGTGAGGGGCTGCTACACGAGAAGATTAGGCACCAATTTATATGTCATTCGTCATTCATCCTTGCTGTGCTGGTAGGAACTCCGAATGGACGGCCGTTGGCTGAAGGGGTCAATATGAAACAGTAGGTGGGTAGTTGCCGTGGCGAGGGGTAGAAATGGTGGAGTGGCTGTAATCACACAACAGCAACTCACTGATGGAATGAACTGTCCAGCGGACCTGTGCCTGAGCCGAGAGTCGCAGCCTGAATAGGTGGCAGTTGATAGTTTGGATTGCCAGTGAGCTCCTCTTCACTACGGTTAAACCTACCTTTACCATGCATGCTGTGATCCCACAGTGTTATGATTGCCGCCAGCCGTAGTCCGCAATATAGCGGCATACAAAGTAAAAACAGAAATTGTTCATCTGTCTGATCGCTTGGTTAAGCCAGATAGCCACCAACGGAATTGAAACACTGCGCTCGCGCCGACTCACGGCAGCTGTTGCATCAGATGCTGATGAATGCTGTGTCATTAACGGGTTTACATAAGGAAACACCGCCGTAAACTCTCCCACTGCAATGTCTTCGCGCAAAGCCTCCAAGCCTCTTCCCAAGTTCGAAACAGGTATAGATGATAATCTCTTAATGATCAATGATACACGGTTGGAATGCAGGCGATGACTATCAATTGCTACATGCCATCGGAGAAGGTGCATACGGGACTGTCGTAGCAGCCGTCCATAAGCCAACGGGTCGCCAAGTAGCCATAAAGAAAATCCTTCCTTTTGACCACACCCTGTTCTGCCTACGGACGCTCCGAGAGCTCAAGCTGCTGAAATTCTTCTCCGATATATGTGTCAACGAGAACGTAATGCAATTCAATCGTCCAGTGTTGCGATGGCTAAACATATCTCAAGATTATCTCGATCCTTGACATCGTCAAGCCTGCATCTCTGGAATCCTTCACGGAAATTTATTGTACGTGATCAACTGCAATATCCAATCTCCCTAACCCTCTCGGCACAGTTATTCAAGAGTTGATGCAGACGGATTTGCATCGTGTCATCCGCACCCAGCATCTGACAGATGATCACTGTCAAGTTAGTGTGAAATCCATAACTAGACACATTTTACTCATCTTTACCAGTATTTCATCTATCAAACTCTCCGCGCCCTTAAATCCATCCATACCGCAGATATTGTCCACAGGGACTTGAAACCAGCCAATCTTCTCCTTAACGCCAACTGTGATCTCAAAGTATGCGACTTTGGGCTTGCAAGAAGCGTGAAGACGAGCATACCGCCAGGGAAGGAAATCGGTCTCATGACCGAATACGTCGCAACACGATGGTACCGCGCACCTGAAATCATGCTCTCCTTCAAAATGTACACAAAGGCCATAGACATATGGGCCGTCGGTTGTATCCTTGCGGAGTTGCTCACGGGCAGACCGCTTTTCCCTGGTCGCGATTACAGCCATCAGCTGGACCTGATCTTGGACGTTATCGGAACCCCCAGTTTGGATGAATTTTACGCCATCACGTCTCGGAGGTCTCGTGATTACATTCGCGCCTTACCGATCCGCAAGAAGAGACCGTTTACAACCCTGTTCCCCAAGGCTTCAAATGAAGCAATCGATTTCTTGACAAAGACTTTGGTATCAGTTTTCCTTTTGTTGTCTCTGATAGAGCTGATTCTGAATATTATAGACCTTTGATCCTAAGAAGCGTATGACGGTCGATGAAGCTCTCGAGCATCCATATCTTTCTGCCTACGCAAGTTTATTCATGATCCCATTCTTCTTACATTGACGGTGTCTGCAGCACGATCCGGAGGATGAGCCAGCCGCAACCCCACTAGAACCATCTTACTTTGATTTCGATAGTAAGTGCATATTCGGCCCTGGGTCGATTAGACTACGTTTCTTATTCTCGATCAGTGCACAAGGACGATCTGTCCAAGGACCAGCTGAAAGAACTACTTTACGAAGAAGTAATGTCCTTTGTCCCTTCGATCTAAACTAATATATCGGTGAACAACCTGTCCGTTACTTATTGCATATTACGATGGACAACCTGTACATTTAGCTCTAGCTTAGACAACGTGTATACCCTCGACAAGTCAATGCAATCTCTATTTTGCTCGAGAATTTTGCACCTGGGCGTAATTTTATTTATTAATTTTTTTCGCATAGTAAGAGATTTTATTGTCATTGTCTTTTTCACATAACGTAACGCCGAGGAAATAATCATAATCCGCCAAGTTTCCAACGAAAATATAGCGCTTTGGATTGGAAAAACTCCTAAATTCAGTAATGATAAAATTCATGATACAGAAAGCATTACAACGCGTGGCCAGAACGCATGTTACACGACATCAACGGTTTTCATCTGGCATTTGGGTTGCTTCCTGAGCCAAACGCTCCTCCTCCTCTATTCGTTTCTTCACTCTCATAGCAGCGTTTTCCGGCAAAATTCTGCTCAAGTACATCGCAATGAATTTCATATCATCAATTGCATCTAGCAATCTGTGTCCTTTGTTCTTGTAGTCAGACTCGTAGTCGGACTTGTGGTTGGGCTCATACTACCCAAACGCCAATCTCGTGCGCCGTGTATAAAGGAAGACGCATTCTTTGACCTCTGCTGATCACTGGTCTAAAGGCGCAATGGCACACTTAGATCCCATCATGCTGACAGAAACGTGTCCAGTATGCTATGGTCGTGCTAATGATGCTGGGAGAACAAGTCAATAATATTGACAGAGACACCTGAAACCAGAAACATGATGCCATTCATAGCTAATCTTCCTAATCGCAGTACCAATGCGGCGTCGATGCTCGATCTGCATCCCACTCGAACATTAGACAAGCAAGAGAGTCCTGAAGTAGATTTAACAGCCTCAAGCCGAGCTTCCACCATCTGGATAATACTTTCAATACCGCAGGATGGCTCTTGGATTGACAGTGATTCAAGGCATTGTCCCAGCCGTCCACTCGCCAAGCTATCAAGATCTTTTTGAGCGAATATGGTACTTTGATGAAGGCTCAGTTTTTGCAACAACGGCGCGTCTTGTAATATGGAACTGAATGGTGGTGGGTTTTCCATGTCCTCGGTGTGCAGCTCGCGCATCTGACGGAGATTACTCCCAGCTCGGGGATTCTCGTAGGCCCCGTTTTGCCACGTTCCGCGTCCAACCGCGTAGAATTTTTGAAGGTTAGGGAACGACAGACACCGAAACATGGCACTCAGACTGAGGGAGCTCGTAACGAGAGTAAGCTTCTAGGGGGGGGACAGTGACTTGTTTCATTGGAACTTCGGTTGTGCCAGGGTCAGGAATGACGTATACCCAGCATGTCACCAAGGAAGTACTCTGCTGTAGCATCGGAGAAAAGCGTGAAAATGTTATAGGCATCTTCAAGTCTATGCACTGCAGTTGTTGCCATGAAAGTCGCGAGTCAAAAGTAAAGTCTTCAAAATCCAGTGCCCTTGAGGAGTATAAACGGCAAGTTATGAATCGGAGCAGGTCTTTCTTCAAGTGGTGATTTGCCGATATGCTCAGCGTGACTCGATCGACATGGAGAGAGGTGTATCATCGGGCAATTCGTAAAACTCGGCCAGCTGCCAGCCGTCCAAATCGAATATGATTTCCTCGAACCGAAATGGTGCGAGCATATCAAAAAGACGACCACTGATGGAATGAGCGTCATCACAATGGCAGTTCGAGAGGTTCAAGGTGACCGTAAAGTTATTACGAGCTCGTGGAAACCGAGCGTCCAGCAGGAGCTGAAGCTTGGTATAGCAAACGGTGATAGGTGACCACAGAGACCTGACATCGATAGCAATTCGCCTCCAAGCCGAGCAAACCTGTGTCAAAATCACTGAGGTGGGAGGATGCTGTTTGTTGTATGGTAGTTTTATACTTCCTTGATTCTGAACGACGAAAGCGAAGACGTGTCGAATAATGTCCTCTGGGAGTTTCTTATGCGGTGCGATCGCCCTCTTGTACCGCGCAAGATCATCCGCGACATTTTGTTTTCCTGAGATCAGGGCATTGATCTTGGCATCGATATGGTCTACGTCACGGTCCGATTCGGCAGGCGTAACGTTATCCACGATATCTTGTCTTCTGAATCGCAGTTCATCGATCTTGACATTGATGCGGTCCACTTCCGATTCAGCATCTTCAATCTGGTGCCAAATGAGTTGGACGACGGAGTAAATCTCGTCATTTCTAAGACCTATGCTGTCATCGTGCTAGAAGAATACATTCTCAGTACTGTGATGACTATACAGCGGTTCACTTGCGCTAGATGCTAAAGAGGCCAAAGCAAGATTGAGACTTGAGGATATTTGAAATGTTTTATCGGACTTGGAACAGGCTGACTTGCACAGCACCCTTAACGTACTTGACATTAACTCTTGTCACATTATTCTGCAAAAGAACATTAGAAGGCATCCAGGTCCTGTAAAAACCCTATGTATTACCAAAGAAAGACATGGCTTAGTGGAGAAGAGCGCTCCATTTACCTCGCGGTGAACCACCTTGACACGCCTGCGGATGAGCCTTGCCTGCCATGGGAATCAAAAGTATCATTCGGTCTTCGTCTGAGCGACTGGCGAATCCTTGGCGAAACGAACACAGGTGTACCCGCACCGATTCTCAACGTTGTCCGGGTTCCTGGAAGAATCCTGATTGTTCTTTACTGTTCAAACGTTAGTCCTACAGCCGACAATCATATTTGAGTGTGATTTACGGATCAAGACATGTATCTATCATTACAGGCAAGTTTGCATCAAGAACAAGAGGACTATTCTGTCCCCCTTTCCACCCGACAATGATGCCATCCCATCTGTTAAAGGCCTTCACAAATCTATATCTCGCTGGGTTATCCATATCACTATGGCAAAAAAAAATAAGCTTTGGTGCAGAAAGGTTCACGAACACGACGCACTTCTCTGGAAGTATGAGCTCGTAGAGCATCTGGTAATGAGATCGGGCGCGTTCTCGGAGCAAATCTACCCTTATGCCTTTCACATCCTCTTCAGGACAGCCTATAAACTGCTGGACCACCAGCCAGGTCCGCCGGTCGCCCTGATATACAACTGCCCAGTCCATGAGGCGTTTTAGCCGCTCCAAGATCGCGATCTCTTGGCTAGCAACAGTCTCTTCAGCCTCATTTTTAATGAGTATCTCCTTGATGACCACGGGCTCGTCGTAAATGCCCTCAGGAACATGGTATGCCGTTTCTCCTCCGTAAATTATCTGGTCCGTCACCTTCCTCCGCCAGGCGAGGGCCACTTCTGATTTGCATTTCCTTCCATTGTTCTATGCAGATATCATCAGGACTGGCTTGTGAGTAGCAGTAGACGAGGCGTGACGGACCTGCAGTAGACACTTAGACGATATCGTCTTCGGTTTTGTTCCGGGGAGGAGTGGAACCCTCTGTCCCCCTTTCCACCCGACAATTTTGCCAACCCACCTGTCGCCTTCTTTCCGCAATCGGTATCTGTCTGGGTCATGTTTGGCACTATGCAGAAAATCAGCTGTGGCATACAAGCGCGCTAGTGCCGACAAGGATTTATGAGCATGACGCACTCTTCTGGTAGCTTCACGCCAAAGTACTGTGCGTAATAACGCACTGCAGATTTTTGGATATGTCTCAACTTGCCTAGTTGCCTATCGAGAAGGGGCACAGTGTCCACAGGCAAGCCCAGGAGTCTCTGGACTACCAGCCAAATCTTGCCATCGTCCGCGATGCCCAAGTCAACTAACTGCCCGACATGCTCTATTATAGCAACCTCTTGGCGCGCGGCAACTTTGTCACCCTCGTCGTTGATAAGGATCTTTTTGATGACCACGGGCAGCCTGAATATGCGCCGAGGAACTTCATATGCCTTTCCTCCCCCGTATGATGTAAGTTTGCCTCGCTTCCGCCAGGCTTCTAATATCAAATTAGCTCGCCTCTGGATAGACTCAGCTACATTCATCTATGATGGAGATAATGTAATCGTTATTATATTTAGCCTTTCGAACAGAAGAGACGACGGACAGAAGCCAGGGAATCGGAACCGGGAGAAGAACACCTTGAATTACCGTGCTTTCTTCTTTCCTAAAGAGCATAAACAAAAACAAAAAAAAGTGCATCAAGTCACCCCATGCTTCCCTTTCCACCAAAAAAATGAGAACGTGCCAATAACGCTGGTATAACGACTTCGTGCCGACTCGGAGACTCATTCTCTCCCATCATCGATGCGTAGACCGAACGTACCGACAGGAGGACGAGGATTAAGATCGGGGGAAGTTGCATGAAGAGTACCAGACTTCGAGTGTACGATTAAGGTCCGAGATGGAAGTGCAGCCAAGTGATCAAATTGTGACCTTTACCATTACCCTCTATAAACGGTTTCCAACCAACTTGTGGCATCAGGCAGCGGTCACCACGAAGCAGGAAACCCGCCCTACTCACATTAGAGCAGATTCTGCGATTCATCACGTAGGAAACCTTTCCTTCATATTTGAGATACTTCCAAGGCAACAAGGCGATGTTCTGATGAGTCGCTGTCACTGAGTTCACGACCAAGCAGCACACCAAAATTTGGTTGTGCGCGGCAAGATCGAGTGCAGTTGTCCCAACACCAAGAGAATATTTTATTTTGCACCCTTCGCTACGCACAGGTTGGCACTCAGTACTCAGCATCATACGAGTCTACGTTCCGTGTGACAGATGCCAAATTTGTCGTCAAGGCAATCAACGAAACGTTACGCAGCATTCACCTGCTCTAGTTGATATTGACCGGGATCTCTGGACCAGAGTACTCTTTATTTACTCTTCCCAGTGTTGCTTGCTAGTAACTGGGGAAATTAATTAATTTACATCAGCATAGTGTGTGCCGTACCAATAGGAATCATCGTTGCCTCGCGTCCTCTCGGCGTGCCTCAACACGTTAATCTGTAAATGAACATCAGAAGGCATTTGAGCGCTTGAAACTTCACGTTACCTTGACCGAAGAAAGACATGCCTTAAACCTCTCTATGCCGATATTTTCGTGCTTTTGGTTCGACCCCGAAAAATCTTAAGCCCAGGGCCCATGACAAGGGAAGCACGAGGAAAAGAGGCAGCTAGCCCCTTCACCATCCCCGGGACGCACCTTATTTGGCGAACGAGGTGGGCGACGGGGCGATGATGGGAGTCCTAAATAAAACTATGGGAATGTGGAATACGTCAGCCAAAAAAAAAAAAAAGAGAGAGAAAGAGAATAAAAGGAATTAAACGAATTTCATCGACCACTCCCCACTCCGGCCATCTTAACAGATGGTCCGGAGCTTTCCCGCCACGATCTTTGCCTGGACCCACGCAGCATATTCCTTTCTCAACTCGTCTGTGACATCGTCAATTTCTATCATTGTTGTTCTGTGCCTGACTGGTGGCAAACTGGTCAACCTAGCAGGGCGGTTAGGCGTCTGACAGACGATAACAAAGGGATCATCGTTATCGCAAACCGGCGCCGTCTTATTTTTGAATGTACCCAAACAGGCATTCCAGACGTGCTTGAAAGCAGGCTCGGTGGATACCTGTATTTTGACAGATCAGATTCTCGCTTAGTGGAGAAGAGCGCTACACTTACCTCGCGGTGGACCACCTTGACACGCCTGCGGACGGGGGTTTGAGCCTTGCCTGCCATGGGAATCAAAAGCATCATTCGGTCCTCGTCCTCGTCCTCTCCTTGGAGCACTGGCAACTGGGCAACTGGCAAATCTTTGGCGAAACGAACACGGGGTAAACGATCAGCAGCATTCATGTGCGGGTTTTTGATAAGGATGGAGGGAAGGGGTTGACGACCGGCGTCGGTGTTAACAGTGGAAGGCATAGTGGTGTGCATTGTGATAGGCTGACGTGTGCCAGTGAACAATATATAGGCTAGTCCAATGTCAGCCGCCCGCAGACCCGTTGAACGTGGAGGGCTGAGCGTTAAGAATATAAGTGATGCGCACTAGAATCTAATTTTCCAGGTACGTACGCGTCACTCGTTATCATCCATTGTGTTGGTTGAACGTGCACGCGCACATCATCGATGATGCTGCAGGCGGAGGCTCACCCCGGTCCCACTTCTTTCCAATTATTCAGCATAATCGGCTACCGTCTCGGCCGATGAGCATGAATGGCGCAAGTGTGAGCTATTGTGGGAGGTGGATTTGTAATTCAGAGACGCATCATGTTACATGACTCATCCGACGATTCTTAGCGAGCAGCTCAGACATTTATAAAGGCGCACCAGCAACAATGAAGACCCATAAGAAATCCCTATCATGTCCGAGAACAAGCGTTTCCTGCTCTACGCCGCGCCCACGCCCAATGGCTACCCCATATCCGTCTTTTTGGAGGAGCTCAAGGCAGTCTATCCAGGCATCGATTACGAGTACGTCGGCCACATCCTCGGTTGGCACTGGCAATTCATTGCATTACCCCCTTCACAGTGTCGAGTTGATTGAGATTTGGGGAACGCGTCACAAGGTTGGTTCGTCTCTCATGTCCGTCAACCCGCTATTCATCTTCCCATCACTGGACAGGAAGATTGGTACTTGAAGCTGAATCCCAACGGGCGCATCCCCGTTCTGGTTGACCGCTCTAGGAACAACTTTGTCATCTTTGAAACTTCGGCTATTCTTCTGTACCTTGTTCAGCACCATGACAAGGAATTCAAATTCGGCTTCCACTCTATCGACAACCCAGATGAGTATAGTGTCTTGCTGCAATGGCTTTTCTTCGCGGTTGGCACCTATCATCCTGTTGTAACACGCATATACTGACCAACTGTCCAGCACGGTGGTGTGGGTCCCATGCAGGGACAAGGTGAGCACTTGGGAACTAGATAAAATGGACATTATCAAACGACAATGCAGCCCACCATTTCATAAACTACGCGAAGGAGGATCTTCCATACGCCAAAAAGAGTACATTGATTCTCTCATGTCGTATATATGCTTGCTGAGACCGTGTCATTAGGGTATGGAGACGAAGTCAGGCGTCTCTACGGCGTTCTCGAACTTCGCCTCAAGGATCGTGAATACCTTGCCGGGCCTGGCAAGGGCCATTACACCATCGCAGACATCAAGACTTGGCCCTGGTATGTATAAAGAATTACGTTGTAGAGACACCACTAATCCAAACTTATAGGGTCAACAGTCACAAGTACGCTGGAATCGAGACATTGGACGAGTGGCCGAATGTGAAGGTGAGTAGAGTTTGAAACTGGAACTGTATCTACATTTTTTCATGATTTTGTTAAGGCCTGGTTGGAACGCTCAGTGGAGAGAGAAGGAACTAAACGCGGGCAGGCTATCCTCAACCCGCCAAAGAAGAGTTGAAGTGTAAAGTCAGACGTGTAAATTACTCGATATCCAGCTTAGCTGAATACAACACATTGTTTCTAACGCAAGCTTCTTCTATTTGACTTTCCTGTGCCAGTTCCTGAGCTCGGTCATGTTCACGAAACTGCCCTAGAAAACTTCGAGTATCCAATCACTGATGTCACTAGTCTGGGGCTTACGGAGCTTTCGAATCGCTCACTGCGGTGTGGCACGACATCTGCCTCGTGCAACTCTCGTACGTAAAGTGATCACCCCCAGCCTGTGTCCCACTCCCATTGGTAGACGGACCATGTCTGGTTTCCCCACTGCACCGCTCGAAGCTTCAAAGAAAAACTTGTACCTTTACACGGCCTCTACACCGAACGGGCATGCCGCTTCTGTCCTGCTAGAGGAATTGAAGGACGTCTATTCCGACATTGACTATGAGTAAGCAATTGTCGTGACAAGTTAAGCACGCAATGTTGACCAAAATTTCAGTTGGGAACGCATTGAATTCCAAAAGAATACGCAAAAGGTTTAGTTCTTATTGATAAACGTGTAAGGCTACAACACTCACTATTTGCGCTCAGGAACCATGGTTCTTGGCCATGAACCCCAATGGACGCATTCCCGTTCTCGTCGACAAGGGCCAAGACAACTTCAACGTGTTCGAGACTTCGGCTATCCTGCTGTACCTCACAGACCATTACGACAAGGATAATGTCTTTACATTTGATCCCGCAACGGACCCGAAGGATTACAGTGAGATGGTTCAATGGATGCTTTTCGCTGTACGGTCATCCGTCCTCCGTTGATTGATTTTTAGCTCATAAGCCTGGCATAGCATGGGGGAATTGGCCCTATGCAAGGGCAATGTACGATGCTTACATTTCTATTCTTCAACACCCCCACTGACAACGTATAGCTCACCACTTCCACCGATATGCACCGGAAAATCTGCATTATGCACAAAACAGTAAGGAATCTCGTCTATCCTTGGCCTGATGATGATCCAACCGGGCCCTAGGATATTTCAACGAGACTAAACGTCTGTACGGCGTGTTGGAACTCCGACTCAAGGATCGAGAATACCTTGCTGGACCCAGCAAGGGGAAGTATACCATTGCGGATATCAAAACATTTCCCTGGTATGCGCACATGGCTTTGTGAAAGACCCATTGCTAAGCGATATATTATTGCTTGCGCAGGATAAGACATCACAAGATAGCTAACATTGAAACTTTGAACGAGTGGCCTGGTGTCAAGGTATGGTCTTGTCTGGACGTAATCTAGCCTAGTGGATCTGATCTCCTGCAAGGCTTGGTTCGAGCACATCACGCAGAGAGAGGCGGCGAAACGTGGTATCGAGATTGGAAGAACGCCTGACTGAGCAGCACGGCAATTTGACCCTGTTCACATGCGATATGGAAGGCCCCAATGCACATGAACAAGGTTGCGAATAGTGATAGATGCTCCAGTTATGTAATTATGGGAACTGCTCCAGGCTTATCGACTAATCTGTAATGTCCGTGGAAGACCGTCAACGCATGGGAAAGCTTGGAATTCTGTTCGCTTCGTGTCTTCGTCTCCTCCAAGGCCATTGCAACAATGCCGAGCCGTGCTTGAGCCCAGATAGTCCGAGAAAACGGTACTTTCGATTGATGACTTGGGTGCTATCGAGATCGGACAACACACCACTAGCTTATACAGCATTGCTTGCATGGGACCCGAGAAGCGTTTCAGGAAGCGTGATTTTGAGCCATTCACGAACTCCGACTGTAATATAAGACCAAAAGTCGACTTTCCCGTTCGTGATGGAAGCGACGGCTTAGGCTCCGATGTCACGGATTCTTCGATATTGCCAATTCCGAAGCGCATGGATATTCTGCCGTTCCTTGTTCTTACGTTTCTTGCCTTCATAGCATAAGCTTTCGTACAGTGATCAGGCAGGCCAACCCTACCTCATTGACCCCGCTCGCCGAGTGTAATTAACGTCACACCCTGCAAGATATCAGAGTCGGTGAGCTCGACAAGCCGAACTGCCATTCTCGCTCGAGCACGTTCTCAGCACAATCTTTGTTAATGCTTCAAGAGATGCAGTGGGGGGATCTAGACATGGTTGGGAACAGTTGAACTCTGCAAACGGAAACTAAATCTTGTGAACGAACAGGTAAGCCATGATGCTGCCCACTTTCTGCGTCATGAACCCGGTTGGGCGAATTTCTCGTTGACTAGGACAATGACAACCTCAACGTGTTCGAAAAAGGCATCCGACAGATTATTGCGACCAGAACAAAAAAATTGTATTTGAAGGATTTGAAGAATTATATTAGACGATTCAATGGATTATTCTATTAAATCGTTTCTCTGGATGCGCATGCAGCTTGCTACATAAAGCATGGTTAACGCGATTGTCGTTGAGAAGATTAAGAACCCACAAGATGGCCAACTTCAAGACTTTAGGGCGAGTAGCCTGCCATCAACGCAAGATCTTCTCTCGACATGATCTCACCCGGCACGCAGGTAGTGGGGTGCGGAGTATGTACTAGTGCGATTTGATGTGACCAAGGATGCGCATAGCAATAGATACTCACAATCCGTCAAAAATGTGACATTTGGCAGTCCAGTTGCGGCTGGCATGTCTTCATCTTCCTCCAAGCCGCTTTATGTATATACTGCGGCAACGCCTAATGGGCACTGCCTTACAATCTTGCTGGAAGAGCTCAAAGCGCTCTACTGCGACGTGGAATATAAGTGAGTGATGCTTCCGGATATTTCCGATAACGCCAGGCATCTGACCACGTTCTGCAAGCTATGAAGCTGTTGAAATTTGGAAAACGAGACACAAGGTACGTATTGTAGCCTGAAGGCCATCCATCATGCATCATGCAGAGAAATGCTGTAGGAACCATGGTTTTTAGAGATGAATCCCAATGGCCGGGTACCAGTTCTGCTGGACAAGACTCGAGATAACTTTCCCGTCTTTGAAACGTCCGCAATCATGTTGTGCCTCACTGGTCATTATGACAAGGAGAAAGTCTTTGTTTTTGATGCGGAAAAGGAGCCGAAAGCATAGGTTGTTCTTCGCTGTGTGTAAATTTATTCTCTACCACATCGTCCCGCCTTGACTGGACGTAATTTACTCGTTCACAGCACGGGGGTATCGGTCCTATGCAAGGTCAAAGTAAGGCAAGGCTGCATTGTCAACGCCATCAGTCCTGTAACTTCCATTACCAAGGCAATTATTTCCACCGCTATGCGCCAGAAAGTATAGAGTTTGCAAAAAGAAGTGAGCATCGCAATGGTTTTCAGCCTAATTAGTATTGAGCCAAGACTCAGGATACCCCGACGAACCGGAGCGCCTTTACGGCGTACTTGAGTTGCGACTTCGACAGAATCGCGATTGGTTGGCAGGGCCCGATAGAGGAAAATACACTATCGCAGATATGAAAGCGTATCCCTGGTAGTGCTTTTCTCCCTCCTGAAACGTCAAGACTAATTTTTGAGCACGGAAAGGGTAATGATCCATAAATGGGCCAAGATCAAGTCCTTGGATGCGTGGCCCAATGTAAAGGTATCCTGCATGTCAAAAATTGCAACGAAGCGTGGTCTCGCTGTGCCTGTTATCTCATGAGGCGTTTGGGCATAATCGGATTAAGTTCGGGATTCAAAAAATTCAAATCGGTTGTGAAGATGGCAAAAGGGTTTTTGAGGAACTGCTGGCCGACGCCGGAAGGACTCGTGACTAGGCTATGCATAGTTAACCTGAAACAGGTCCCACACGAGGCAGCTCTATTGTTAACATACGAGCAGGAATGGGTGGTCAATGGCGCCGTATTCATTTTGCTGTGGTTTGGTGGTTTGGTGGAGCTACGTTTTTCCGCAATTCCTTAACTTCCCAGAAGGAGCCATATCACAGTTGCCGAGAGTATTTGCTATCCAGACTGTCGGTTTGATCATCAGTATCAGAACGTGTCCACCCGCGGAAGTGGCCAGCACCCGACTATCACCCATTCATTCTAGCCAGATATGTGGAGAAATATTATTGGTGCACTTCTCCATTCAAGCCAAGTTGAAAGATTGACCGCATATGACGATGATAAAAGTTACTTTACATTAATCAGATGTGCAATGAGGCAATCTAAGATGCAGGTCCTGAGAGGCAGGACATGTGGGGAGTATAGTATGTACTTGATTGGATGGCTGTCTTGCCTAGTTGTCTATGAATTAAATAGAATGGGGACGAGTTCTTGGCCGACCTACGATGATAGATGTAGTTACGGGCTATATGGACACATGACCGACCACTCATTTTGTTCAGATTCTCTGTGTTTTCCGTTTCCGGACAATATATGACCGGGTAGCGAGATAAAAGATACATGAGAAAATTGTTATCGCCTGAGAACACACATGCGTTAGTCGACAGGTAACAAGATTCGTGAGCGACGGAAACATACACCAGAGAAACCGATAGCTCTAGTCCACTTGTATTTCCTCGTGAGAAGTGCCCCTTGCAAGGGTGCGGAGCCGAGGAGAGCTGGGCTGACAATCGCAAGCGCAAGACCCGTGCGAGCACTAAGGATCGTTGACGTGAGATTTGAGTTGCTAAACAGTCTCAGCCTTACCCAATCTCTGCTGGGCTCGCAGCCAGGGATGCAAGGCCTGCTATGGTAAGGGAAAACCCTACGTAGTGTCCGTTAATGGCATTCACCATCCTTGAGGCCGTGGACTCACATGCTCCAGAAGCTATGCCGTATAACACACTAACGACAACTAATGATTCGGCATTATTCCTGTAACTCGGTTCAATGCTTAGCGAAGCGCGAGGACTGCTGCACCACTTACACCCCCATAACAGCCCAAATCAGCGAACCAGTGGCCAATAAGGACGGTATCTGGATATTCCAGATACCATAATAATCAGCCAGCATATTGCCCACAATCCTACCGAACGTTGAGGTCCCATTGAGAATTGCAACCTGATGTGTGTCAACCATGTTTCAGATGACTAAAATTTCCCGTCACGAACGGAGTAGAATGCTAATTTACTATCCACGTTGTGTTGGACGGAGTAAAGCTGCAAATAAATAACTGCCACATCTTGTGAAACTCTAATTTACTTGGGGAACCTTTTACTTACCTGGAAAGTACGTCCCGAGCAGCGCTATCACCGATCTAATGTAATAATATTGTCATTAGCGGTGCATTTTACAAGGCAGAAGTTACGAACCCTGAAACAAAATAGACGTAAGCCGGATCTTTGAAAAACTGCTTGATATCTGGGGCCGGCGTTCTCGAGTCTCGCTTACGAATGGGAATCCGAATGAGCAGATTTCCAACTGTAAGGAAAACCAAAACCATGTACGCTGTCACTCTGACACCTGGGCCGAACCCCATTCGTGGAATGACATGGCTGTTTATAGCAGTCAGATGAAGAATGGTACAAGTTGACTGTTATTCACTTAAGGACTGGCAAAACAATCAGCTCATGATGTCGTTAATTATGATCGGTTTTGTTTACTTATTGGAAATGACATTGAGCCTAGTGAAACGCCAGTGAGAACGATGCCGTAGGCTAGGCCACGCCTTTTCTTGAAGTGCAAACTAACAATGGCATTCACAGGCGTGAAGAGACAGCCGGTCCCTAGCCCCATACCGAGGCCTTGACTAAGGAAGACCTAAGAAATGCCTATCAATCGGCAATCCTGCATGTTCCATGGACAATACCTGATAGTATTGGCCTTCGTGAGAAAGAGAAAGCATGAAGAGGCTAGAAGGTCGGTCATTTCACATATCGGAGTGATCGGCGTGAACATACCAGAACGTGAATAAGACTGAGCCAAAGATCATGACAGAGCGTATGTGACCAGCATCAAAGAGTTTTCCAACGACGATTCCAACTGCAAAGGGAATAGCTAACTGTGCGCTACCCATCCATCTGATGATTAAGGCAATCAATAACAACACAGGAAAGTGACAAGAACGCGTGAACTAACGAGATCCTGCTCGGGGATGAGCCCTTGAGAAATACTCTGGTATAATAATCTTTGCATATATCAGCATATATGGTAGGAGTAGTAAGGTTGTAATTCACCTTGGTATACACCAAAAGAATAGACATAGCTAACTCGCGTCATAAGAAAGAAGTTCTGCAATAAAGCGCTATACACGTACCCTTGTGTACTGAACAACACTAGCCAACTAATCGCAAGTTAGATCGGGTTGCTAGCGTTTACTGGCACTCACGAGCCCGCGACGGTCATCCAGCCGCGAATCCCACCGTCCATAGGCGCATCAATATGCGACGGATATGGCGCATTGCCATTTTGAGTAGTATCATGTCCATCTGCGCGCCTGTCGGCGAGTAGCTCTGCACTTTTTACCGACGCATATTTGCTTTCCGAGGCTGTGGAATCGGGTCGTTCGCCCTCTTCCGTAAGAGATGCCATTGGAAAAGTCGGACAGGACCACGGAAATGCCTAGTATGAAGTAGCACCGCACGAACTAACGCGTTGAGGAACGACTGTGCGAGGCTCCAGGGAACGGCGTGTAAAAAGCGGCGTGAACTGGAAATGAAACACCTGAATCTCGATGATTATATCCTCGTCTTGCATGGCCCTTGGGAGATGTCAAGTGCGCGAGATCGGAAGAGAAGTGAACTAGCTACGGCAGCATGTGCTTCGTAGACCCAATAGGATAAGACAATGTCATAATCTGATGCCGAAACTGAGATGGGGAGCGTCATCCGTCGCCCCATCTCACGAGATGTGCCAGTGGTGCAGAGGACAGAGCTGCCGATAAGTTGCAATGCACCAGTTGGGACACCATGTATTATCACCCGATTTCAGAAGTTGGTCCTTGGACATAAGCTGAGTGCATGTGGAACCACTACAGGTGGTGACGGCGTTCTGATCAGTTTCGACGAGAATAGCCTGCAAATACTGCGGCCGGGACCTGAAAGCCTTACTCCCACGAGGATAAAAGTAGGTCGTCTAAGTATACGTCAAACACAGCAACAATGCTCAAGTGCGCAAGGCGAAATGCGAGCGCT
Organism: Amanita molliuscula; assembly: GCA_023014405.1. Taxonomy (NCBI): domain Eukaryota; kingdom Fungi; phylum Basidiomycota; class Agaricomycetes; order Agaricales; family Amanitaceae; genus Amanita; species Amanita molliuscula. Next base: position 123,127 of record JAEBUP010000092.1, on the reverse strand, counting down.
TGAGGGCTGGTGAACGGCACACGCGAGAACTGCTGCGGTGGGCTCTTTGCGTAATAAAATGTAAAAAGTGCTGAATTTCATACCTGCCGAAAAATCGTGTTGTAACCAAACACGTGCCCGTCCTATGTCCATCCGTCTCCGGCGGCTCCCACAGTGGACTGGTGAGTTGGGAGCCTAATATAAATCAGCTATGTTTCACCGAATTCGCCGATAGCGGTGGCACTTACCTCCAATCAATGTCTTTTCCTGCCGCGTGAAGTAAACGCACGGGCTTTGGCATGAGCAGTGAGGCTGCGAACTGATCCGCAGGATGGCGATAAGCCGCCGATTCATTAGTTACTTACCTTGCAGCATCATTCACGAGACTTTCCTTCTTCTTTTGATTTCTGATAAGACGATCAGCCTTCAGAAATTGGTGGAATGAAGCAAGCACGAGGCAGCGCGATTCAGGCATATCAGCACATCAAGCATTTTATCCGCCTGATGGTACGATTGTCTTCACGAAAGTACTTTGCTCATAAGGCGGGTCTACTATTTGATCAACGTGGGTTCAAATCACCGTAACTCGCCACAGTTCGTCTAAGGCTGCTTCTAGTGCTATATTTACTTACCTTATCATTTGAAGGTCCGGGGCACGTCCTGGCACGTCATACACATCCTCTCTCTTCCCATGAAAAAAAAAAAATTATCAGAACTTGGATAACCCTTGAAACACGTCATGGTTCGGACGTGCAACTGTGCAGACCCCTTACCTTTGTCAATATAGCCCATCGTTCTGGGGTTGCAGAGACTGGATTTGGTCTCGATCAAAGGCTATAACCTGTTTTTCTGACGGCGGCGTATCATGCAGTCCGAACAGCGTAAGACACTGCTGCTCAACGTTCCACATCTCCGACACCGGACTTTCGGCAACCTTCCCCCATTCAGCCTAGTTCCTTTGTAGTGCAGTTGAAGTTGCTGCCTCCAGGAGTTCCTTTTAGACTGCCGAAAAGGGAGGATAACCATGGAGAAAGATTTGCATGCCATAAAACAGGGTAAATTCATCGTGGCAGCATTTGCATGAAACGTCGCATATCTCCGCAACGTGAATAATCAGATATACGTGTGGTACGAGGAGCAGGTTTTCGATGCATCCTCTTCAGGAGTTGATTTACAGAATTCTGGGCAGAGCCCCACACATCGGCATTCTTCGAGTCCTTTTGCCCCGCATATTGAAAAGGCGCTATAGAGGAGTAGCCCTAATTCTGCGCCGCCTGCAAAGTAGTCGTATGTCAAAAGTAAATGGAAGAAACTGGTGAAGCAGAAGTTGAGATGAGGCAATTCCAGCTAATGCAAAAATCATAGACCGTTTGAAAAAAAGATGATACTAAACTAAGGCAAGCGGTGCTGCTCCACACCACATGTGGACGATGGCAATGAGGAAACTCCCACTTACTTTCTAGCTTTCTTGCAATGGTGTGCTACAGGATAAAAGCCAGAAAGTAGATTCAGTGAGTAGGACGCATAGAGATTTTGACGCGGTGACGCCGCCGAGAGCCAAGACGCAGATGGTATACAAGATGGTTTTGGGGTCCTGGCTCCGCTGTAGGTAGCAACGGTGAAGGATCTGGTTTACTACCTATTGTGCTCCAATTAGGGGTTACGGAGTCCTTCGGTTGATAATCTTGGCGCGACCACATAGCAACGGGAATTGCCGAACGGATGGGCAATACTTCGTCCATCGTCACATACGGAGCACTTCTCGCAATTCCAGCTTATATCACATACAGACTATTTGCTGGCAGGGACACAACTTCACCTACGACACGAGTACCCGCTGAGGACACAAACAGGACTTTGAAGAGCGTCATGCAACCGCCCAGGACGGACCTTAATGAACCTAAAGACGATCCATTTACACCAGAGCAGCTCCGAGCATACGATGGGTCGGTCCCTGGAAGGCCGATTTATGTCGCCATAAAGGGTTTGTGTATACTGCATTTGTTACCGTCGCTTGTACCGTTCGGCTTACGGGTGACAGGCACAGTTTTTGACGTTACCCACAAGGCGGATGTATATGGGCCGGGAAAGTCGTATAACATATTTGCGGGAAAAGATGGTTCGAAGGGGTTCGGCATGTCTAGTTTGAAGCCCGAGGACGCTGTTGCAGATTACAGCGAGTTGGACGATAAGGACAAGAAAACGTTGGATGATTGGCATGATTTCTTCAAGTGAGTATCGTTGACTTGTTCCGTTGCGGATGCGAATCTCATCAACTTTCTTCCCTCCAAATAGGAAACGCTACGACGTTGTTGGCCGTGTTGTTTAGCCGAACATTATAGCCGTAGCTACGTTACTTCTATGAGGCTTAAGCTGTTATTATCGGTGTCATCATGATTTGTCGAAGTCACACTGACAGGTCCGTATCGATTAGGGGTTAAATCACCTCGTTGTGGTTCATACTACCGAGGAGCCATTGGTTCGATTCCAGTTACGGACATTTTTTTTCGGACATTTTTTTCAACAGTATTGCGAGTGGTGTTGCCAGGTCCATCACGCATCATGCACCAGGCAACCATTGTGCTGGGAACAACTTATTGACAGTGTGGCGGTGACTGAGCGCCCGGCACACTCCGATTCATTACTCAGCAATACGCATAAAGACAGATCGTAGTTGTACAGGAGAAACTGCGTTTCTGCACGCCAATTCCAAGGCGCGTCAGTGCAGTGGTGGCCGTCCAGGAACGACGTAGGGCAGCCAATATAAAGGTAGTACATAACGACAAGGGACGCATGTAAAGATGAACAAACAAAGGGTAAATAAGGTTGCCGTTGTTCCTTTTGTTCACTTTTACCACCTTCCGTTTGGTTCACCTCCTACCGCTCTTTCGTCCCTACTTCCTTTCTCTATTAAAAAATGGGTTGTGTACAATCAACGGGCGTCGACGAGGAGGCCAAAGCCCGTGAGTCTCCGCTCGCCATTCAGTAGTTGGCTAATGGGACATTACCTTGTCATTGCAGGCAATGAAGAGATTGAGAACCAACTCAAGAAAGACCGGATGATGGCAAAGAATGAAATAAAGATGTTGTTGCTTGGCGCTGGAGAGTCTGGCAAGGTGCAACATACTCTTCGGCCATTTTTTATACTAAGCACAGCTTTTTTGCGGAATAGTCAACTGTGCTTAAACAGATGAAGTTGATTCACCACGGCGGATATAACGAACAAGAAAGGGAATCGTATAAAGAAATCATCTTCTCAAACACCATCCAGTCGATGCGGTCAGTGGATTTGCGCTGAACATCATTTTTCAATTTCTGACCATATGCTTTGTTACAGAGCCATCCTCGAGGCCCTCCCTCAGCTTGACCTGCAGCTCAACCCTCAGAACGATGCAAGGCGTGCCACAATCCTCGCTTTACCAAACCAAATTGAATCGGATGTCCTACCTCCTGATGTAGCTGACGCTGTCCGTTCTATTTGGCGTGATCCTGCTGTCAAGGAGGCGGTCCGGCGGTCTCGAGAATTCCAACTTAATGACTCCGCGGTGTACTACTTCAACGCCATCGACCGCATGGCAGCCCCTGGATACGTGCCAACCGATCAGGACATATTGAGAAGCAGAGTGAAGACAACCGGTATAACGGAGACGACATTCAAAGTTGGGGAGTTGACGTACAAGCTATTTGACGTCGGAGGCCAACGTAGTGAGCGTAAGAAGTGGATCCACTGCTTCGAAAATGTCACGGCCTTGGTGTTCTTGGTCAGTCTGAGTGAGTACGACCAAATGCTGTACGAAGATGAGAACGTGGTATGTATTTCCAACGTCGTGTATTCGCTTGCTCTCATCCGTCCCCTTAGAACCGTATGCAAGAAGCGCTCACTCTTTTCGACTCGATCTGTAACTCGAGGTGGTTCGTGAAGACATCCATTGTACGATAAACTTTTGCTGTGATATGGACATGATTCTCACGTAACATTCAGATTCTCTTCCTGAACAAGATTGATCTGTTCGCCGAAAAGTTGCCCGTGTCGCCTCTAGGCGATTATTTCCACGACTACACAGGTGGAAATAATTACGACGCCGCCTGTGACTACCTATTGCATCGTTTCGTCTCGTTGAACCAGAGCGCAGCTACGAAGCAAATATATGCGCACTATACCTGTGCAACGGACACTAATCAAATCAAGTGTAAGCTTTCTAACGTTTTGTCAATGCATGTGCTCAGGACTCGTTTCAGTCGTGTTGAGTGCGATACAAGACATTTTGCTCCAATTGCATCTGCGGGAATGTGGCCTTCTATAGCCGCTTTCAGTATGAGGCTCTATTCAATCGTTCACATCACCTACCCCTTTCCGTTCCGCCATGCTTTTATCGGTTTTGTTATTGCAACATATTCTTTAATTATTTCTTTGAATACTCTGATATCCATCCTTATTCCTGGCGACAGTCTGCTTCATATTCTATTTCCCTCTCAGGCCTATATCCAGTTCCAAGCCTCAGCACCATGTACTGTAACTCGTTTCGTGCCGCTTTACGATACCCGGTATCGCACAGCCATCACCGCCCCCATAGAAGTGCTCAAACTCCATCAAGAATCACTTCATCGGCCGAATGCACAGTAATTCCACTCCGAGCCAATGATGGGCGCAGTTTACTCAAGCTGCAATACGTCTTTTGCTGGTCTAACTGCTGCTGGATCCTGTTTCACTCATTTTACTTCCCTACTCGCACAATCAAAGATCGGCTATCCAAATACTCCGTCTCTTTACTGAACTGTTATCACAGCTTGATATGGACGTACACTACCGACGAGATCGCGTTCTTTACTTGATGAGGCGAGTGTTACTCTTCGAAGGAAGCCGGAATTCCAGAACTTGTTATTCTTTATTTCCATATCGTATACTCGAATACATGCACGCGGATAATTCAAACCTTTTGCCACCGTGTACAATGTTACCGTCTGCTTCAAGTTGGGCTTGAGTCGTACCAACTTATCAGTCCGTTCATTTAACCGAGCTAGGTCAATCTCTTCTGACGTTAGTTAAACGTTGACAAGCTAAGAGCCTTGCCTATGGATAAGGCTAATGGACATTCACTCCTATCGTCGGCATACCAACGCAATTTAACCAGTTGACGTTCAAAGTTTCATCGAATCGATTACACAGTGGCAGGTGCGTTCTGATCTCATCAATTACCTGTCATACCCCATCACTTGTCACTGATATCGTTACCCGCGGCTATGCACAGGCTGTAATCCCTGCCAGCAAGGCAGGGTGGTTAATGTGGCATTTCCGATAACTGTCGTAAGTGTCCTTCAGTCCTCCTGCATGCTCTGCAGACTTCACCGACACACAAAAAAGTACATTTCCTGGCTCTATGAACTAGGGTGACATTTGAAAAACTATAGATACAACAGATCGTGGGCCTAGAAATGCGTTATTTATAATCGCCGACTGTAAAAGCGAAAAGAAATTTTAACGTGCTTTTGGTCGACCAGTGAAGGTCTTAAGCCCGGGGCCCACGGCAAGGGAAGCACGAGGAGAAGAAGGCTGGACAAATAGCTTTCTCATCCTTCCCCGGGACACGCACCTTGTAACCCATCCACCGTCGTCGTCGAATTGGCGATTGACATGGAAGACATTCGAATAGCGATAGGCAGCGAACGATTCAATTCACGATGGGCGAATGGATCGAATAGCGATGGGCGAATGGACTGAATATCGATATGAGAACGGGTCGGATAGCGTAGGAGTATAATATGGGGATGCGGGTGCCGACGGGGGTGGTTGGGGCTGTCAATCGAAGAATCGACGACGGTCGTCTTACAAACTTCAGCTCACAACGAAAGAAAACCCTCGAGCTGGAAGGCGTTAGCACGGAAGAGGACTCACCTAGGGAACTGCGGCACAATCCCCTACCGTTATATATGATGGGGCGGTGGTTTTTCTGTTGGTGGCTTACTTACTTCTTAGGACCATTCACATCAACGCGGAGGACGCTTGACCGTTAATGGCACAATGCCTCTGGTGTCCCGTTCTGTTCTTTGTCCCACTTCATGCATTTTACACAGTTCCTCTTTGTCGGACGCCTCCGATTTAACGTTCCACAAAACTGTTCTATAAATAAACGGACTCATTGCCGTTAAGCGCACGGGAAGTCCTATAGCTACGGTTGCCCTGGGGGACCAGGTCAAAATTTGCACACCGCTTTGAGCTCCGTATGCTTACTCAGACGTTGGGGTCCTGGCAATAAGCGCGAATCTGTGAGTGTACTGCCAGTGTGTTGGTTAGGAGCATTCACAAGACTTGTACAGGGTCACATCACGGACGCTGGGTGCTAAATAGCGCAGTGTTAGCAAAGTTGCCCAGTCGGACTGAGACCCCATCTTGTTTACGATGTTGATAGCATTTTATCCCGAGCACAGGCGGGCCGCTGTGATCACTGGTGTCGATGTTGTGATGGATGTTCCCGAGAGCTGTGCAACTGATGATGTTTGTCAAGCAACACGATGTGTTTATTCTGCCTCCACCATCCAGATGAGCCATAGACGAGTCTATTATGCCTACCCGCCATCTAGATGAGCCGTAGACAAGTCTATTGTTCATACTTGCTCTCTCGACTAAGCCATGGATTCATGGCCACCAATGACCAATGGTCTGCGCTCGTCACTTACTAGTGTCGCACTTTGCTTCCTTGACGCTGTCCTGGATATTTGTCAAGCAACACACATTGTTCATTCTGCCCCCACCATCCAGACGAGCCATCGACGAGTCTATTATGCCTACCTGCCATCCAGACGAGCCGTAGACACGTCTATTATTCATACTTGCTCTCTCGACTAAGCCATGGATTCATGGCCACCAATGACTGATGATCTGCGCTCGTCACTTACTGACACTGCACTTTGCTTCCTTGACACTGTCCTGTCCCCTCCTGCCACTGTCTATCTCCGTCCTACTTCGCTGACTCAACTGCCTAGTGACGACCTTAGGCTGTTACTGTTTTAATGTTCATTGAATTCTACCTGGCTCGACACTTCACCTTGCCCACTGATGCCTCCCTGCCCTGACTGCAGCCTGGAATTTCCTCGCCTGGATCCCGGGGAGAGCTGCAAAAAATGTTTGATGCTTGCTGGAAAAGCGGATGTTGAGAAGGCTACAATACGTGCAAAGGGCCAATGCATGGCTTGTTCACTTGTGTTCACGAATCTTGTAGAGCCTCTCTGCAACGGCTGTTGTGACTATTATAGTATGTTTATTACCAGTACACACGGCCTTATGTTGACTGTCTTTAAGACCAAGAGCCAATTCCTCCTGCACTTATTAGGCTGGATGGCGTTGCCAACCAGATAGCTCACTTTCACAAAAGTAGTGGTTCTGACCTACTTATGCTCGCTTCGATTCATCAAAAGCAGTCATCTAACTACCGTTTAGGGTTGCCACGCCCACAGAATACGAGTCTGCAAAAGGCAAGCTTCGCTATCACAAAACAGGTATCAGAGCGACAGGCGAAAGGAACAACTACACGGACACGAGCAATTCTTGACCAGATCCGGGCTGCGAAAGACGATAAAGATAAAATCAAAATAACGGCAGGGCTGTATACTGTTAAAGGCGATGGAAAATTCGTTAAAGTATTTCTTGCCTTTCATCTATTGACAATGCTAATTTCGAGTCTTAAAGATTACTCGAGTGTATTTATCTCAACGATTCAGGGACAACTGTCCAATTTATGATGCTCTTGGTGAAATCATAGCCGAGGCTCGTGACCACCACCAGAAGGCTTTTCCCCTTGCCCAGCCAATTACAAGGTTCGTACAACAAGTCCCTCACGAAACGACAAACTCAATCACATGACAGACAGATTGTAACATGCTATGCGCATGAGAGTCCCCAGAAGGCCATGTGCATACCTGATCATCTCACAACGTCAGGAACTGTCCTAGATTTCCTCCTTCACTTTCTTAAACAAGGTTGGATAACTGCGAGCTCTGCTGAGAAGCGGTGTTTAGAGATACGGCTAGTGTGTAACGAGCATGACTTGGTATGTCACTATTAATCAAGCTTCATGTTCGCGCTAATCATAGTCAAGTATGGAGGCTCGAGCAACAAGACATCGGATTTGCCTTCCAGTTCCCACCACTCACCATCCTCAAAACGAAAATTATCAAATGCATCGCAGCAGGGACCACCTAAATCGGCCACCCGAAATGTCCGGACAAGTGCATGGCCCATGACACGCCGACCAGATTTAAGCATCCGGAGCAGTTCAGCGCTCCCCATCTCCTTTGCACGCCCATCATTGCTTGAGCCATGTGGCTTCATCAAGTGGATAGCGACAAATCATGGTAATTATGCCACTTTCAAGCGGTCTGATGAAAAGGATATTATATACATTGCAAATGATTGGGATGAAGGGAAACAGAACGCAGCAGTCGGCAAACCATACCACCACACTGGCTATATCGGGAAGGGTACCACCAAAGTTGCAATCTATGTACGCATGTCAACTTTTCATCAAATTCACTTAACAAACCATTTGATAGGCCCGGTTCAAAGCTGAGGAATATGTTATAACCCAAAGTATGCCAGGCTTTACTGCCACGGAGAATCAAAACATGTTAGAGACCGAGTATGAAAACCTCTTGATTGGTGAATGCCTGCGCCTTTCCTTTCAGGAGCTCGCACAGGAAAAAAAACAACCCCTACCCTGTGCGTTACAATATACTTGTGTTATTATCACTAACACATGCTTTGTTAGCCTTTCGCTTCAACGTTGAAAATGCTCTACTTGGTGAATTTACTGACGACAAGCAAAGACAGTCTTTGCACCTCGAATATGCCCACTTCATTGCAACCCGAATTCTTCCTTGTGGGCCTGTTGATTCGATTGTGAAGTATACAGGAAACGACAATGAAGGTGATGCTCCCCATCCAGGCGAGGCTATGCTAGCAGCACTCCATGCATTTGCCCACTTTACATTCATTTATACACACGGAAACTATCTTCTGTGTGATTTACAAGGTATGTTCTGTCGGCCATCATATTACTATATTGGGTAACTAATTTGTGACGTATAGGAACATATGATAAGCATGGTGTTTTGTGTCTCATTGACCCTCAATCGCACTCGTTAGTACTGTTAAGGACTTGTAATATTTTTGTTTGCGATTCACAATGTTCAGGTCTGAAGAGAACCAAGAGAAACGTATTTACTGGGATAAAGGCCCTGCTGGTCTCCGTGAGTACATGGAGCATCATCAATGCTCATGTGCAAAGAACCCTGTTTGTGTGGGTCTAGAGCTTGAAACATTGAGTTACGTCCCAAGGTAAGTTCATCGGGCTCAGACAAGTGTAAAGCATGACCCTTACTGGCTGTTGCAGGAATCACTGGTCACCTGATGGAAAATTGCGCCTTGGTATGCCACCACTGCTGCCCAAACATATCTACTATAGTATTAACAGCATTACTTGTAGGCTTCAATTGAGTAGTTTTTCAAATCTGAGTGGATGGCATGTGTCATCAATCGCTATTTTACATATCTACCCAGTAGAGCACTACTTGAACGATGATCAACTTAGCTACTAGTAGTATCCTGTGAACAATAATGGTAACATTGTTTGAAAAATGCCCCAGACAGAACTGAACGTGAATGACTGAATATTGAGGCTGTCAAACACCTGTTGCGCACAGTCATCAAACTCTGATGTTGAGAAGGCCAGCAACCGTTCACCCCCAAGCTCTGCTTTCATCTCACGTATGGTTGCCATATCCTGAATTCCAAGCAAGCAATTTATCCCTCCCCATGACTCAGGCAGTGAAAAGGCATGATTGCATGACATGCCAGAGGGCCTAGGCTTTTTCTTGTCCTTTCTCATGGTCGCCCCATTGCGAAGCTCTACCATCTTGTCAAGCTCTTTTTGCAAGAGTTTTGCCCATAACCATTGACAAAGTTCTCTGCAAAAAAGATAGTTCGTCAATTGGAGGTTTTAAGTTATCCAACTTACTCGTGTTTAGGATCAGTAGGTTTATAAATACCCAATTCAATTCCTTTATTGAACCAAAGAACTGCATTATCACCAAAATCCAATCGCAATCGCAGCCATGATCGCTCAACAGTTATGTTATGAACACTTCGCAAATATACATGGGGTGGAAGTTCATATGGATCAATATCAGGATGATATTGTGCACTGAATTGATCGTGAATTTGAGAACATTATTAAGCATATACAAAGCACAACTAACCGAAGTGCATTCGCAATTCCATAGACCTTTGTTGTCTCAGAACCACAGTCAGTGGTGAATTGAAGGGGAATTCCTGTTAGACATCAGTATAGTAGAAGGACAATTGGGCTGTACGAACCTTGATATTTCTCAACAGTTTCAAGAAAAACATGTGCAACTACATCTCCGAGGCGATTACTAGGAGTAACCCATGCGCCCAACCATTTTGATGTCGCATCATCAACAATAGCATATATCGGGAAGCCAATCTTGTAAAGTTTATCATGGCCGTCAGCTGCCCATCATTGATGGATCCCCAAAGGATACTTCTGGTCACGGTGAATTCGCTTTGATGTTGGCTCACGCAATTCAAACCCTTCGTCATCATGTGTATGCATGACGCTTGAGACATAATGCCTGTATTATATAAATGACTTGGCTTTGTAACAATGCACTGTAACATTAGCTTGCTAAATGTACACCATGGTCATGTGCGACACGCTGCTGGATTGTTCGCACTCCTGCACGTCTGGAAATATCTTCATCCATCTGTGCAACAACCAGCTGCTCAACTTCTGTTCCTATCAGGCTACTGGCTTCTATAGCTCTCATTGTCACATGACTGCCATGAAGTCCAAGAGCCTTTCGTCGCCTTTTGACAGTTGTGGCTCTGAAGATTGTCACCACTGACCAGTAGTTGACAAGGGATATGAGGGAGACATACGACATTTGTATTCCATGATCAGCTTTCAGCCTCTTGGCAATTTTTCCGTTGCTATCGAGCCTTTCTTGATGATATTTATACAATGCATCCACCAGCACCTGATCTTCGATCCCTGCTATATTCCATCCAATTGTATCAAGTCTATGATGAGTCAGGTTTGTGACATACGACATGCATTATGTTGATTTTTCCCCGATGGATTTCGATTTTGAGTACTAGTAGCATCAGTCATAGGTGAGTGGGGTGGACTCATGCACTGGCAGATTGCAATTGCACATAACTATCACTATGTTCTACTCTAGGTTAAGATTTGTGCTCAAGCTTTGGCTCAATGCGCGAACTCAGTGCTTGATATTGGTGCGTCACAATAATTTATGAAGTCACTTAGGTTCCAGGACCCCAAATACCACAACTCGGCATTGCTGCAAGTGGATCGGAGCTGAAATTTTTGACCTGGTCCCCCAGGGCAACCGTATATAGCTTCTTCCATCCTCTGTGAGCGGATGGTGACAAATCGAACTGTATCTTTCGCAACAGAAATGCGGGCAGCGTGAGAGATAAATCATTTGCGACTAGGTATAATCCATAAAAGAAATTTAATGCCACGTCAGATCCGATAACCAAAATCTCTAAGCAGCTGCTTGACAGGCGCGGCCTCTGCTCCGGTCATGGCATGTGACTGCGTGACTTCTGATTGACACAGCTCGGTCGGCTCTAAACCTTGCTCGAGTTGTATCAATCCAAGCGTCGTGATGATTGTTTTATATGTATATTGTGCATAGAAGCGTGCATTAAACTAACAAAAAATGATATCAACTGAGGACGAGTCGCTCGGGTGACTCGTGAGTGGTTTTGCCGCCACCCGCTTCGGTGACTGAGCTGACCCTCTTTCCTCCCTCCCCCCTCCTCGTCGTACCCCACACAACTCCCATGTAAATTATGACGCCATCTAGGAGACATTCCTCCCTTAAAAATGAGAATGAAGGATCTCCTCCCTCGTTGACCTTTCATCACCCTCATCGGCCTTTTATCGCTCTCGGCGCCCTACCACCCTCCGTTAAGCCGATGGCATACTAGAAATCGACCGCTCCATGGTCACTGCTGACCGTGCCTTTGAAACTTGAATCTGCCGTACTTGCCTTCCTGGCAGGATAGTACCCCCAACTGAGTCCGCGATATCCACTAGCTCCCCACCGATTCCCATCTGACAGCAAAATAACGTCAGTGCTAAGAAGCAGCATGACCGCATGCTTAACCCATTGGGGCAGAGTATGATGCTACATCGCCGTCTCGCCGATAATGCTCGAAGACTTCGGATCATGGACAAATCGCTAAATCGCTAAAGATTGGTGCATAAATTGATTCGACCTATATCTATCATCAATCATGAAAATGTCATGCATCAAAGTACAATTTGCGAAAGACAAAGTTAGTCGCATTCTGGTTGATTGCCGAACTATATTTTAGTTCGTTGATGGTTATCATGTCTGTCTGGGAAGTACAAGCACGACTGAACAACAGAAACTGAAGCATCGATTCAGGGCATATTTAAATACATGTAGCAGGAAGCCAAGAAGGGTGTGGGTGGAAGGGGAGAGGTGGGAGGAAACCGCGGAATGGCTGAATAAGGTCCACAGGAGGAAGGAGCGGCCGTGTATATTCACGACTCACATCTCACAGCACAGCCCAACTGCATTCACGGAGTGGTGCAGACATGTAGAGAAAGATGAAACAGGCTAGATGGAAAAATGAACTGCGAAACGGACGATGCCCTAACATTTACTTATGTATAAAGGGGCCTAAACGAGGAAAGAAAAAAAAAAAAAAAAGAGTATGAGTAACATCGTTCGATATCGTCCGTTAGATAAAGTTCATCAACTATTCACAATCTACAGTTCAATGCTTTGCAAGAATGAAAAGGTGTTATTGGGATCATGGGTCTGTTTGAGTTTTCGCAGTACGGGGTATTGAGTGCCATAGTATAAATGTTGCCCTGTTCAACGATTAGCATATCTATCGTTTTCGCCATAAACGATATCAAAACGTACAGTTGGTCAGCCTGTCGTCGGCGTAGTTGGGATATGCGCTAGTTTGCTTCATCAGCGGACCTTGTTCCAAAACGTGGAATATGCATACCCATAATCCCAGTTGGGAGGACTGTTTTTGAGGATACTAGCTACCATGTCTGGACGGTATAAGATCAGGATATGAAAACTAAACATTGCCAATTCTTACTATCAAGGAAAGGGTACCCGTAGTGGGGGTAAGGAGGTTTATGGTTGCTCGATGCTGAGCCCATCTGGATGAGCCACAGTATGTCTCTTCGTCCAAAGGATGTCGCGCCCAAAGATTGAGCAGCAGCAACGGAGTTCTTTCCACCGAATAAATCCAGCTGGACAAACCAGAACTATCCAACGATGAGACAAGCAAAACATAGTAACCCCTCGGAGCTTACGAGATCAATCCTGTATCCCTCATTTGCCAAATAGTTCATGAGTGCGGTGAGTGCTGCATCCGAGATTGGCGATGATTGAGGGGTTACCAGAGATTTGGTATAGAAAGTGTCTCTTTTGTCCGGAATACCTTTTGTGCTGAGGCGGCCAATGTTACTGATGGCCGTCAAGGCATCAATGTAAGTCCCAGTTGTTAACGAAGAGTTATCAGGTTTGGGGACGATAGCGAAATATGGCGCAAGAATCCCACTGAGCTGGTCAGCCGGGCCAAACCATGCACCTGTCAGTATAAAGCGCATCCTTCCAGCTTTTGGACCTTTGAGTATGTCAAATCTTGCCATATACTCTGGGGGAATATTTGTTTGAGCAAACTTTTGGAACGAGGATACGGCCTTTGCTGCGGCTGTCCCGTTATAGAACCAAGTATACGAGTAGATAGTCGCTTCCGGGGGTAGCGGGAAGGTCTGAAAAGTAAACGACGTCGTAATGCCAAAGGAAGGCCCAGCCCCTCTCATAGCCTGTCGTGTTCCGTAAAAAAAAATCATGTTGTTTCAAGTAAGATGCCATTTACCCAGAACAAGTCTTGGCCCAGACCAGTATTCGTGAGAATTTTAATTGCACCGTTTGCCAATACGACGTCCATGGACTTGATGTTGTCAAGCGTGAGACCCCACATACGCGAAGAATAACCCCATCCTCCAAAAGCTTAGACACGACGTTAGGGTGATTTTGCTTTGTATAAAACGAAGGACTTGCATGCATGACCTCCAATCCCGACATAGGGACACAAACCGTGGGGCAACGCCCTCCCTCGTGCGGCAAGTGCCAATGCGATGTCGCCTAACCTGTTTCCCGTTTCTATGATTGCGAGCCCGGATGACGAGTCGACGTTGATATTGGTCCTCTTCCCCATGTCAATGATCAGGGCGCCGTCTTTCCCACCGACTCCATTTGCAATGTAGCTGTGCTACGCCATTTGTGAGCCACGAGGCGGCGCTCATAGTAGTAACCCCAAAACCATGTACCCCTCCACTGCGAGAAACGACTGAATGGTTGTACTTCACTCCTACCGTAACTATGCGGGAAACTTGTTCAGGTGTCGTGGGGTAGGCTATGGCGGCAGGTTTAAACGTGTATCTCCTGTTGACTAAAAAAAAAAAACATTGAACACGATTCCGGCATTAGCGCCCGTCTAAACTTACACGATGCGCTGTCTACTCCATAGTCAGGATCTCCGGGGAAAACAACGGTTGCTCCAATGGCTTTCAAGTCTCCATTGAAGCTGGCACGGGCGCAAAAGGCGAGGGAGGCCAATACCAGAAAAGGCTGGGGGAGCTTCATATGATATCGACGGGAGGCACGAAAAGAAAATGGGGGAGGGGCTTAAATATGCTCATTAAATTCATTACGAAACAAGGGGCACGGAAGGATTGATTGGCATGCAGGGAGAGGCAATGCATCCAGCGTTGCACTCGAGAATTTTAATATTCATGAGCGCTCCGTTGAGCGTTCTGGAAATAGAGTCGGAAAGAAAAATCCTGGCAGTTCAGAGCAGGTGCATCCACTATGGTTGGGGAAAAGGCTGGGTGCGAATGCGACTGATGTCAATGAAGCTTATGACTGTTGGTGATGGAGATGTCAAGGTACGGGCTATGCCGAACAAAGAACATCACGTGATTGCAATGTGATGAATAGTAATGAGAGATAGAGCGAGCGCGGGACGGGGTGAATAACTTAGTATCACACCAGTAAAGGGGGCTAACGTTGCCCTTGAGATGATATTGTTCGATGCGAGCTATATAGCGTGTCGACAGTCTGAGTGTCGCCACCTGTCACACTATTGCAGCAAGCCGCGTTTCACCGCCTCTTCGTTGATTAGGGTACCGTTTTTCTTCGATATTCCCTTCTGCCTAAAGGTCCCTCTGGACCGTATAGATGCGGGCCGTCTGGCACCGTGGTTATGCTTTGGCCTTAGTTTACTATGTCCGATTACCTTTACTCAATATATCCGTGTTTTTATTCAAAAAAAAAAAAAAAAAAGACAGTCTGAGTGTGTCGTCACATGCGTGACCGGCAGCTTGCCCTCCGATGACATGTTTGGCAAACCCACCACGTGTAATCCATCGTGCATGCCCCACATTCTCTACCAAACATGTTGGGATCGTAGCTATCCAGCCAAGCGATGTGGTTACGGGCAGTGATCCAACTATGGAACACGCAGTTGTACACAAATATGTATCCAGACCCATTGAATGCCTTATCGGACATGAATCCATACAACTCAAACGTGCATGCCATGCACACAACCTTTGGCCTGATTTGCCAGGGTCGTTACGACAAATTAGGCAGACAAGCTGATGCCGCCGTTAATCTCCACTGGAACCCGGTTTGTTCATTCACCATTTGACGGGACACCTTGGTATCGCAAGCGACCTCAATTTCTCAATTTCACGCTGAATCGAGATATTTCCAACTTGGATGATACCCATCGAGATTGAATGATATACGACTATCCATCTCCGCCCTAGTACAGGGTAGTTAGACAGGGGTGGGCGAGTGGCAGCTCATGAGCATGAGTACACGTGCCAAACGCTATTGCCTTAGAGTTCAATACTTTGTGGGAACGAGAAAGTATTCTTGGGGTCATGTTGCCGTTTGAGGTTCTGCAGCCGCCGATAATGGGCGCCATAATAAAGTCCTTGCCCTGTATGATGATCAGGAATTTCATTAAAACTTTCCAGAAAGCCGTTACAGTTTTTTAGTCTACCATCGGCATAGTTTGGGTATGCACTGTTCACACTGTCAGCTTATCCTGCATCTGATGTATGAACGACGTACCCAACATCCCAGTGCTTTGGACTGTTATCCGTGATACGATTTACCATATCTGGATAAACCATCAGGAGATGGCAACATTTGCAACGATCAAAACTTACTGTCGAGAAAAGAGAATCCGTAGTGAGGGAAAGGGGGTTGAAAATTGGGCGAGGAGGTATAGAACTGAATTGTCCACATCGTATTTCGTCGTCCAAACGCCGTCGCGTCCTGGGGTACAGCGTTGATAATCGAGTTCTTTCCGCCGTAAAGCTCCATTTGGACGAACCAATTCTTGTCCCAATGATAAGAAAGCAGAAACAAGAACCCTTATATTACTTACCAAATCCGTTTTGACCCCTTCGTTGGCTAAATAGTTTGTAAATGCAGCAAGCGCCTTATCGGAGATTGGGGATGCTTCCGGGGTCATCAATGATTTGGCGTAAAACGTGTTTCTGCTATCTGCTACCTTCTTGGTGTCGAGATGACCAATTCCGCCTAGGTATCGTAAGCTGTCTATGTAAGACCCCGTCTTAAAATGGACTTTGTTTGGCTTGGGCACTGTGGCGAGGTATGGTGCAATAGTGGCATTGAATCCGTTCGTTGGGCCGTACCAACCGCCCGTTAATGTTAACGACACTTGTCCAGTTACTTTAGTCTGGGCAAACGCGATCTCGGCCGTGTATTCCTTGGGAATATCACTTGTTTCTACAAATTTTTGGAAAGATGATACGGCCTGTGCAGCATCGACAGGGTTCAACTTCCAACTATAATTGTATATAGTCGTATTTTTGGGTTCAGGATAGGTCTTTACGGTGATGGACGTGGTGATACCAAAGGACGGTCCGGCTCCTCGCATAGCCTGGCACATGCCGTCAAAACAAAATTAACTTGCAGGGACGCTGCTACTAACCCAGAACAAATCGGGATGATTTTGGTTAGACAATGTGGTGATGGTCCCATTTGCCAGTACGACGTCCAGAGAGCGAATGGTATCAAGCGTGAGACCCCACATACGCGAAGTGAAACCCCATCCGCCAAATGCTTCAACGCAACGTAAGGATGACTCGGCTTTGGAAATAAAAGGAGGACTTGCATGCGTGTCCCCCTATCCCGACATAGGGACACAACCCATGAGGTAATCCCCGGCCGTGCGCGTCAAGTGCCAACGCAATGTCGCCTAGCCTGTTTCCAGTTTGTACAGTTGCGATTCCGGTCCGGTCCACACGAATATTTGTCATATTCTTCATATCAATGACCAGGAGGCCATTCTTTCCGCCCAGTCCATTCGCAATGTAGCTATGCTAAATCGAGCGTAAGCCAGGGTTCGAGGGGCTACGAGTCCACGCACTCCTCCGCTTCGTGCGACGACCTGACGGTTGTACGTCACACCGATCTTGACAATGCGCGAAACTTGCTGTGGCGTGGCAGGGAAGGCAATGGCGGCAGGTTGGAATGTATACCGCTCATTAACTGGCCGTCAACTTTTTTTTAGCGTGTGTATTCCCTCGTATAAAATGATTAAACTTACACGCTTCGCTAGTTGCACCGTAGACAGAGTCCCCGGGGAAAACAGAGTGGGCCCCAACGGCTTCCAGATCACCCTTGAAATTGTTGGCGCTAGTGAAGCGCGTAACAGAGGCCAGAACCAGCAATAACTTGAATGGCGTCATCCAGACAGGAGGGTTGAAACAACCAGCATAGAGGGAGGCGAGTTAAATACTTAGCCGTTGTCCGCACTAAAGGCCGGCGTTGCAAAGGGGCATAATCGTGACGTAATAAACAGGTTTAAGCTATTTAAGCGCGTTAGCGAGAGACCTAGCTCAGAGCTGGGCATTCATATTCATATATTCATAGGCCTGGTGGCCGTAGGTGGCGGAGCGGCGTTAGAAGGGGGGACTACTGTCGTTCGCGTTTTCCACAAACCATCATGGACGTTTGGTCTGATTTAGTCGGCCTTTTTACACCTGAGTGTGATAAGATGACGTACTTTTGAGGTGTTGTTCCGCTTGAGTGACTCATTTTTTTTCTTCAGGGGTACGGCATGCGGATGCGGCTGGTGTAACTGAATTGCTATAACGTTAAGATGGCAATGTAGACATAAATAGTAATAGTATACAACACCGACATTGACATTCAAAATTTGAAGTAAATATCAAAATGTCGTCCTAGACACCAAACCCTCAGTAATACCGGAAAAATATTCAAGGAGATGGCAACGAGTACTAGGCTACAGTAAGGTAGGGGGGGAGGCGATAAATAAAAGAAAGGACTAGAGAAGGTGGTAACATAAGGAGAGCAGGTAAAAATGTTTACAGGTTGTGCGCAAGAATGTGACGCATAATCATGAGTGTTGCGACAAGATCTGCAAAATACATCAACCATCTTTGAGGGACAGCTAAAGCTCGGTACTTACCACACGCTATTTTTTTGCACCTGTCTTCGACAACCAAAATGTTATTCGATTTTACGCCTGCTCGGCTTGTACCTCCACGACGGTAGTACGAAACGATATCTGCGTTCACATCCATGCACTGTTTCCTTGCCTTTAGCACACATAAGCAGGATATCGGAAACAAGACCTACCACCCATTCGTACTCGCCTACTTCACGATGACTCCATATATACTCCTTGCCGTCCGTCGCAATGCATTTTCTTACTCGACTGCTGTTAGGCGTCGCACCGTATCAATCTACGTCGCGAGAAGGCGGACGGATAATACTTACTTTCCAAGCAAGGAGGTCTTGCTAAGGTACTTTTTCATCGACGTACATTCTTTTGGTCCCGTGTGTATCACACCCAACGCATTGTTCCGTCCAAACTCGAGCATGAAGACAGGCACAAAGGCACCCCCTCCGAGACCAGTCTGGTCAAAGACGGACCAAGTGCTGCCTTTTTCGCTGTTGACCGTGCAGCGGTAAGAGATGGAGATGCGACCTTGCATGTCGTTGAAGGAGATTGCGCCATTGGGCTCGGACCTTTCCTGGAGAACGAGGGCGGTGATGTTGGACATGGATAGGGCAAGGAAGAAGGAACGGGAGGAAGGGGAACGTGACGGAGGGCAGCTATTTGAATGTTACATACAATTGCCGATTGCCATATGGAGAACCATCCAGGCGACGGCGCAAGCCAATCTCATGGAATCTGCATTGAAATGGGAACCTGGCACTAAACCCAAATCTACCAGAACCCAGATCACTCAGGGCAAGGCTGATTTGATAACGTACCTCCCAAGCGGCCGCGAAGGGCAGTTGGCGATGAGAAAGAACAATTGCGCCACAAGTTACCGATGCCAGGAGCGGGCGAGACGGTTGTGCTGGCTGGGGACGACAGTTTCCTTCATTCCTCGGGCCGCCAAGCGACCAGATTTTTCGGCGGTACGTCATTGTCGCCGCCGCGTCGATCATGCCGGTGGCCGGGGGAAACCCGTTGTTAGGCAGCCGCATCCACTTAGCGGCAGCGGTGCTCATGCGGAGCTTCCTAGCACCAAGTAGCTACGTGCGCTGGCAAGTGGCGACTGTGCCGTTTAGGATGAAACGTCCGAGTAAAAAGCGCGGACATGGCTGGACGTTTCACCGACATCCCCTTATCACGAGCACACTTTTTTACATCAAACTTGATTTTACATTAAGAAATTTCGTCCGTTATCTCAGTGCGGATTGCACAATGTGAAATGGTAGGTTCTGGGTTCTGGCTGTCAGGACTACGGGATGGGGGGGAATACTTGACTGGTGACGTGATCAGGATGACGCTTACTTTCGACATTCTGACCTCCTCCGCCGTGCGCTTGTGAGGGCGAGATGATTATCTACCAACACCCTTGGACGTTCCTGCTTCATATCGACCTTGGCCGGCACTCACCTGGGTCGGATCAAGTCACTTCTGTGGAGCGAATCCTGTTTCGTATGACAATGATGACAACTGTCAACAGCGAAGTTCGACCTTTCAAAACATACAACTTGGCTTTATCCATATGTGGTTAATTTAGCGCTCAAGCTTCAAGGTACCAACACCATTGTCACGCGCGACTAGGGACTCGGAACACTTCTGAGGTCCTTTCTTATAGTACTCTCTTTCTGCATGTGCAGCGTCTAGATCCTGGTACACGCACTGAAAGCCTCGCATTCGTGCCCCATCAATTGGTGAATCAGGCTCTCACGGATGCCTCAATTAATCGATGAACAGAGGACGTGTGAAAACCCGTTTGGCAGGCAGATTCCATTCATCTATTGCGAATGGGATTTGCCCTGGGAAATGCTTTACGAGAAATGTGGAGAGGTGAAGGGACCGCTGTGAATTTGTCCAGTTCGGTAGATTGCCGCCAGGGCGCATATATTTTGCTGCGTTGTTCCCGAAGAGGTATGGGATCCGTTATCTTTATGAACGACGACCACACGGTCAGGTTCGCGAATCACCAGTAACATTACAGAACAGAGTAAATGCCTCCGGATTGGACTCTGTGTGGCGATCATAGCTAAAAAAGCTGCGGTCTGGTCTTCGCCACCCGTCGCTGGATGTCATCCCATCCCACAACTGCCCGACGCGTAAACTTACCTATTGGCCCAAAGCCTGGATTGTTTACGGGTTTTCATTTCCTGGGTGAACTGGGTCATTAAGTGGCTTGGAGCGCGGACCAAGCGTAGCAAAGAAGGGGGAGCAAGTCCCTCCATACACCGTATCAAGCAGTCTGCAACGACAGACAAACGGTGCTGTCACCCGAGCTCCGGGTTCCCATAGATGGCGTACGTTAAGGCAGGCTGCTTCCGGAAAGACCCGATGGTTGTGCGTTGTTCTTTCTCTCAGCACGGTTTTTAGCAGCATCCTCACTGCCGTCTTCGCAGATGCTAAGCCTGCGGGGGATTACTTGTAAATTAATGTAGTCTTATAGAGACGGTTGCCGCATGGGATCAACAGAGGCGTGCACGGACCCGCGTGGAAAAGTGGAGAAACGTGACTCGTGGGAACTGGGCGAGTTACGCTCGAGATTGTCTCGTGCTTCAACCATCTCAGCACCGTCAATTTGTCCGTTCCTGCATCGTTTTCCTCCGTTTTCTCTCCGGCAAGCCAGCTATGAGTAAAAAGACTGCAAAGACGCCGAAGGAGGTTTCCTCTTACGAAACCCGCGATGTGGTGCTGGGAAAAGTACGCGGATATCCCCCGTGGCCTGGCATGGTAAGGCCGTCGCGTATTTCGCTACGTTTATCAAAAGATTTCTCGCAGTCCTAACTGCGTTCTATGCCGCGTCAAGGTTGTCAATCCGGAGTCTGTTCCTCCGGCTGTTGCTAAAGAACGTCCTGCAAGTAAAAAAGCGACGTTTTATTGCGTCAGGTTTTTCCCCACTGGGGACTAGTACGTCCCTCTCGTTGTCGTGGTGCGGGGACGGCGCTGACGTGTGTCGCATATAGTGCGTGGTTAGTGGCGAAGGATATCTCCAAGCTACAGCCACACGAAATTGAATCCTACATCAACGAACCCTATAAAAAGTCGGGGGATCTTTTGCAAGGCTATCGCATTGCGCTAGATCCTACCAAATGGGAGCAAGAGATTGAGGCAGCGAGCCGAGTTGCCGTTGAAGAAGAGGCTAATGCAGAAATCGACGAGCTCGATAGCGAACCAGAGGGTGAAGAGACGGGTAAGGCCAAGATGAAGAAGAGAAAGAGAGTGTCTGATGTGGCTTCTAAAGCCAAGAAAGGTAGGTGGTTTGAAAGAAAAAAGATTTGGCAGTGACTAACGAACTTTGTGTCTTTTTATTTCTTTAGGAATGACCAAGCCTAGGCGCAATGGTACCAAATCAAAGGCTATGGTCGAGTCTGAAGACGAGGGTGAGACCGGGGACGCCGAGGCTGACGATGCCCGGGCTAAAAAAGCGTCACCCCCTCCTGCCAAGAAGATCAAACGTGACAAGGAAGACGAAATTGACGAATGTGAGCGCATTTTCATATTTTACTACATTATTTTGCTCATCATAGCGTACTGTAAAGCTAATCTAAGTGGTGATCCCGAGGCATTAAGGGTACGCGACTGGCGGCACAAGCTGCAAAAGAGCTTTTTAAGTACCAAAGGGTCTCCGAAAGACGAAGTCAAGTCGTTGTTTTGTTATTATGAGCTGGATCTGACTGTTGATGAAGGAGATGCCAATCTTGGACAACCTCTTTACCACTGTCGAGAATTATGAGCGGATCAACATTCAGTACCTATCAGTAAGTGGATAATTGGGGCCTGTAGAGCAATGGTTTACTGATTTTAATCAGTTTTCCAAGATTGGGAAGGTTATGCGTCACATTGCCGTTTTGCCTGAGGACAAGGTTCCTCGTGATGCCGAGTTCAAGTTTCGAGAGCGGGCCAAGGCGCTGGTGGACAAGTGGCATCAGATTTTGAATGCCAACAAGTCGAACGGTGCTGAGACTGCCGCCAATGGGACGGATGCAAAGGCAGGTGAAGGCGAGCCTGCAGCAGCAGAAGCAGGAAAAGAGCAGGAGAAGCCGCAAGAAGGCGAACAGACAAAGGGGGGGCCGGTGCAGGAAAGCACAGAGCAACTGATGGAGGTGGATGGGGAGGCAAATGGGGCAGCAGCCAAGGACACGTGGGAAGGTGGAGTGGCTGAGTAGTGAAGGATTCGAAAGCTGGTTTTGAAAGGTCGATATCACATAATGGTTGTGTAGGAGATCTATGTTTCAGTATTGGTGCGACCCTGGGGGACTCGAGCACGTTTTCCAGATCCTGGATCATCGTCGCGGGTGCATTTGGGTGTTTTGAGGTGGACCGCGTGAGCCGGTGTGAGCAAATGATCCGCCCTGGACGCTGGACGAGGCAGCCGCGATGCAACCTGCAGCTCTCTAATTCGGTCGGCTGGCGTTGGCTTGTTCCTCCTCCTCTTTTATATGGTCGCCGCTCTCTGTCACAGCCTTCTGCCTCTCCCCATGCCTTCAGACGACGGCCCCCAGTCCAGCGAGGACGGCTCCGGCCTCCACTCCCCTGCCTGTCCTCCGCACGCAACAGCCTGTACGTGCGTCTTATCGTTTCCCGGCCGCTTTCTTACTTCGAAATCAAGTTCGGTATCAGTATGACCAATCCGACGCCTATTCCTCCAGATATCCCTATGCCTTGACCGCCATGGCTGCCCATCAACAGCTTCCGCATCTCAACGCCCTCCAAGTCCCTGACACTCCCGCCCATGTCTTTTCGCCGCCCTCTTTCTCCGTTCACCCGCGCCCACAGCTGGCCCACCAAAATCTTCACTCTCTCACCAGCTCCCTCCGCCATCCCCCTCCCGCTGCACACCCTTACAGGCAGATGGACTACAGGTACCTTGCGCCCTCCGCCGATCTCATTCATGACCTTTCATTTTCGCGGCCCTCTGCCGTGCCGGCCATTTCCAACATTCAAAACACTCCTTTGCCCCAGCCCTCAGCCAACCCCAAATCAGACCCTTCTCCGTCCACTCCGTCCACTAACGGGTCCAGTACCAGTGCCGGCCCAACAAAGCCGCGAAAGGAGATATCCAATGTAGTCATTGCCTGCAACCAGTGGTGCGTGCCGCTTCCATCGTCCCCCTCGGCGTTCGGCTAACCTATCAGCGGTTTATCATTTTCATCATTTCACCATATGGGTGCGTTTCCCCCTCGTTTTCCAGTCGCAGTCGCAAAATACGTTGTGACTCCAAAAGACCCACTTGCAGCAATTGCGCCCGACGATCGAATCCGTGCGTGTATGATGCCGTGCCGAAGCGGAGAGGTCCAGACAAGCGTCCAGGCACCCGGCAGAGGCGACCTAAAAAGCGGATTCTTGAGGAACCCACCCCTGCAGCGACGAGTGCCAAGCGGAGGCGCACAAGCGGCGACGAACGTTCAGAGTCATATTCCCAATCCCAAGCAACCATGGCGACGAGCATCAAGACGGATCAGGATCATGTGGTCCATTCACGTACGCAGGTTCTCTCTGGAACTTCGTCCGTTCCCTCGTCGAGTCAAATGGCGGAGGGGACTCTGAATGTCAAGGTAAGCAGGATGACAGTCTTATTGTCTTGCGTTCTCGCCGACACGCAACCCTTTCCAGTCTGAATCGCCGCCCTTGGCCCGTGGGGTAACATATGAGGCCCGGCAGGCGACCAATCCGTATCCTCGCTTGCAGGTCGCGAATCCATACCCACCTAGTACCGTATCCAATCTCTGCATGGCAGAAGACAAGCGATCCCGGTGGAACGCCATCCTCGCGAGCTATAGGCAAGTTGCTGCGTGTGTGTGTGTCTGATGTGGAGGCTGACGGGTGTCATTAACATTGATATGAATACGAGCAGCCCGGGTTTCATCGCTGATTCATTCTCATACCTGTGAGTCGAGGGGTGCTGCGTTCTGATGGTTTGTTATTGACCCGTTTGTGCAGTGTGGCTGATGCCCCTCAGTGGTTCTGTTTCGTGAATGTCGCCCATTTGATGGACTGTCTGTCTGATGAGGAGAGGCGGATCCACATCCAGCCTGCGTTTGTGTATGCCGGGATGGCCCTGGCGACGCTGATGCAGTCGAGCGAAAAGGGTCGCGGTGCGCCCGGCCGCGAGCTGGCGACGCAGCTTGCGAGCTTGGCGCAGGCAGCGTACAAGGTTTCCTACAGAGCTGGCTGGATTGACGTCAAGCTGGCCGGAGCTGCCTTTGTGAGTCGCTCGTTCGTCCGTCTGTATCGCGGCACGCTTGCTCAAGTTTGGTAACGTGGTACAGATCATGTCCCTGTTCGAGTCGTCCGTTCATCCGTCGTACGACCCCGATCGGCTGACGCGTGCCCTGCACGAGTTGGACAACGTCATTGCCGCGCGCAAGCTGACTTTGCGCGACACAAACGACCCGCTTGTGACCAAGTTTCGGGCTGGCACCGTGCCCACGATACCGGAGACGGCTTCGTATGGGCGTGCAGTCTCTAAGCGGTGTGCGTGTGTCGGTCTTGGAGCTGCCGCTGCCGCCGACCCGCAGACGGTGCAGTCGCTGGTGCTGCCGTGGGGTGCGGCCTGGAGCGCCGAGGAGATCGAGGCGGAGGAGAATCGCAGGTTGTGCTGGAATGCACTGGCGATTATTTCCATCTACAATACCCTCTCTGTCTGCCACGGCAATGAGCCTGATACCTTTTGGCTGGCTAATCCTGGTAATGTGCGTCCAACGCTTTTTTTTTTTTTGTGTGTGTGCTGTAGTAAGGCTAACTGGCTATCTACTAGTATGCGCTCCTGTTCCCTGGTGAAGCCGTCGATAGGGTTTCTGCCGCCTACTCGTCATCGCCTGACTCTCATTCACATCCTGTTTCGCCAAAAGAGTCTGTGTGGGCTGTGTATTGCCGGAGCATGCTCCTCTTTAACTTTTGCACGGGCCTCGTGTGGGGCGGGCTTGGGACGGAGGACAAGTCCGAGCTGGCAGCGGAGGTGGTGAACGAGGGCATGTCGCTGCAAGACTCGCTGGATGCGCACGTGTGTAATTTTGACTCGATCGTTATCCATCGCTGTCGCGAGCTTATTCAAAAGTGGGTCTCTCTCTCTTTGCCTGTGCTCCAGCCCGGCTCTGCTGACGATGGGTCGGTTCTATAACTAGTTCACGCTTCTTGATCAAACGAGTACATCGGAGGTAATTGTGTTCTTTTTTTAAATATCCAGGGCGGTTTGGGGTCGTACTGACATTCTTCTCTTTCTTTTCCCCATTTCTTTTCTCCCCCTTTTTTCTCGGGTAGTATCATTGGTTATGATGACGGACCGAGCAAACCGTTCTCGAGCCGGAGCGAAGCGGAGCAGTGGCGTGAGTGCGGAGTGGTTCGCTAATGAATTGGTTCTCACTGTGGTAGTGAGCTGGACGAAGCGGCTGATTGACCAGGCCGATCGGGGGCTTGGGCAGCGGCAGCATCTCGAAGATAAGGCGGGCAGTATCTGGACGAGGAGGCCGTTTGACGTGACGTGGTACTCGAATCAGCTGGCGTTGTAAGTCTTGTTCTTGTCTTCTCCTGGTTGTTGTGGATGGTGTCAAGGGCTGGATGGGCGTGTTTGACGCGTGTGATGCTGATTTGTTTCGCCTGCCCGCTCTTTTTCCGCTTATCTAGGTGTCTTCGGATGTGGAGTCATGATCGGACCTTGCTCAGTTTTCTGGACCTTGGGAAGACGGTGTTGAGGGTGGTGGATGTGTTGAATGGGTTGTGGCCCAGTTCGCGTGAGTGCCCGTTTTGTTCTTTGCTCGAGTCGAGCGTGAAGTTGAGGTGGGATAGATCATCAACGATATTGTGAAGAGCTGCGAAGCAAGTTGGTAGATGCGTGTGGTACGGTAGGTGTTGCTGTCCCTTTGCCATCCCATTACCATGCGTCGTTGTGAGGCAGGGAGTCTGGGGGTAGGGTTTGAGGGGGTAGGAGTGATGTAAGTGGCGTGCTGTTTCTGAGTTTTTTTTTTCTTTCCTTTTTTTGCTTTGACCCATGGCTGCGGGTGATCTCCTAGACGCCCTCTCGTCCGTTTCACTGTTAATACTATGATGTGATTCATGATTTATGATAGTGATACCCTCATATGATATATAGCTATTTGCACTGCATTTCCATAGATGTTTCGTTTATTAACGTATTCAGATACAAGGCATAGCGTTATTCCTAGTGTAATTATTGTAACTGGTAAATGATTTTGCCTGTAATTGCCCGTACATGGCGGGCCCCGCGCTAGAACGTCACGTGTCATCGTATGATGATCTAACCCCGTACGGATGGGGGTAAGTGTAGGTGAGCGTGCCTGTTGTGTGCATTCAACCATGTGTGGATTTCAGGGGAAGGGATCTCCCCTGTTCTACGAAGCATGCAGGAGTAAGAGAGTGCTACTTGGCGACTACGTCTTCAGGTTACGCCTGTAATTATCAAGCACCGGGCGATGTTGTTCGCCAGCGACGGGAAAAAAGATTTTTCTTTTCGGATGTGTAACGTGCTTGGTTGTCGTTTCTCAGGGTTCCGAGTTGCACAACAGTCTTGGCGTGTATCCTTTTGGTTGATGCTTTTTGGTTGATGCACTAGGATGCGCAGGCCGATGCCGGGACGCTTGCTGCGCCGGGATGATTGTCGGCAAGGCGTCGGCAGGAGGCGGGATCCGAAAACGGGAAGTGGCTGGCGGCTGCGGAGTGTGGGGAAGAGTACGGAGGGCTGATGTATTCAAACTCCGCAATGCGAGGGCTGTCGCCGTTGTCTCCTGCGCTCCTCCTCTCCTGGACGCGCCACAACTTTGCGTCCTCTGCTTTCGCTCCTTTATATCCATCCCTCTCTTTCTCCGCTCTCGCTATTGAGCACACATGCTCTATCTCACCTCAGATGCGTTCCCCATATGTCAGTATCCATTCTCTCCGTTGCCAAGCCGTTACCTTGCTGACTATTCGGGTCATACACAGTCGTCCCTTTTGGTGTCATAGGGTTCGTGGTGTCCATATGTCACCAATTTGGCTTCGCTGACGAAGGTGGCCGGCGCACAGTTTTTTTCGCTACCTATGGTACATGATACGCCTGTCTGCCGCATGGACATACCGCCCCGTTCCCCTTCCTGAAAACCCAACGTACATCGCCGCGGAGGACGTGACGATCATCGTGCCCACGATCGACGCTGGCGAGGAGTTCAAGGAAGCCGCGTACAGCTGGCTGGTCGGCAACCCCAAAGAGATCATCATCGTCACCGAGGAAAAGATGCTTGGCCCTCTGCAGGACCTGGCGAATCAGGTAGACCCGGATAGGATTCGCGTGCTGACGGTGCCGTTTGCGAACAAGCGGCTGCAGATGTCGCACGGGATTAGGAATACGATGACAGACATTATCGTGTTTGCGGACGACGATGCGATTTGGCCGCCGACGCTGCTGCCGTACGTGCTGGCATGCTTCGAGGACCAACAGGTGGGTGGCGTCGGGACGAGCCAGCGTGTGCAGCCGGCTGGAGAGAAGATGACAGTGTGGGAGGTGCTCGCGGCTTTTCGGCTGTCGATGCGCAACGTGGAGATTGCTGCTTCGACTCATATTGATGGTGGCGTTCCTTGCCTGTCTGGGCGGACGGCAGCGTATCGGACGGTTATATTGAAGGATCCAGAGTTTCTGCACGGTTTCACGCATGATTATTGGCTCGGAAAATACCAGCTGAATTCGGGAGACGACAAGTTTTTGACGAGATGGATGGTCAGCCACGGATGGACGACATACGTCCAGTGCTGTCCAGAGGCGGAGCTACTGAGTACGATGAAGCCCAATTGGAGATTTTTAAAACAGGTGCTGCGGTGGACGCGAAACACGTGGAGGTCAGATATGAGGAGTTTGTTTATGGAGAGGTATATATGGACCGCGCATCCTTACGTTGCTTATACCATGGTGCGTTTTTGCAACCGGCGTGGCGCAGCGATGGATCCTGACACTGTTTTTTTTAGGTTGACAAACTGTTCAACCCAATAACGCTACTAACGGGTCCATGCTTCGTGGCATACCTCATATACAAAAGTACATTACCTGTTGAAAAGGGAGGATACCATCTTCCTTGGTGGTGAGTGCTACCGATTACGCTGTTTCCATATTGCGATCTCACGAGTTTGCCTTCATTAGGAATATCATCCTATCATACATGGTCTGGCTGACAGCAACGCGGACAGCGAAGCTTTTGCCGCATTTGTGGACTCGGCCGCAAGATATTATTCATGTCCCCGCGTTTATTCTATTTGGGTACTACTTTGCGGTCATGAAGCTTTATGCATTGTTCACCTTACACGAGGTGGGTTCTAAGGCTTACTAGCTCACGCTCAGTGACGCGTGTGCTGATGGTGCGTTTCTAGACCGGATGGGGTACTCGTGCTGGTATTGGTGACATTTCAGCCGCGACGGCTGCGGCGGACAAGCTCCGGGACGGAGAGAAGATGGGCCACAACACAGATTCGCTCGCTTCTCACCGGGGCATGCTGCATGGTGCGTTTTCGTCATGCTGTGCAATATGTCATATGTCTGATCTGCGCTGTCGGCGCTGATGTCTAGGCAATGAAAGCATGTCGCCATTCAGGGACCAATCCCCATATAGGGATACACCGAGTGTCAGATATGGCACAGGGATGCCGCAGCACGAAGTGTCTATGGGAGGGATGAGGAGACGCGGCCCGGATGAAGAAAGTGGCGGAATGGACGTGCAGATGAACCCCATTAACGTTGGATATGCGCACTAATCGCTGCGTCTGGGAGGACCACCGGCAGGGTAAAGAACAATTTTTTCAATATTTTTGCTTGCAAGATACTGCTTTCACTGTCTGGGCTCCTACCTGTCTGTTTCCATTTGTCTCAGATAGGTACCTTTTTCTTTTCTCCATTTTCGTCACTTAGACGTTTTGGATTCAAAAAGACCCTTTATGACAGCCCCTGGTCCTTTATCGTCGCTTCCGCTTATTGCCTCCTAGCGGACCGCGCAAATGATATCCCTCTCGTGTCTCCAAATCTGCATCTCTCATATATCGTAGACCATTATATTCCGTACGCACTCACTCTGCACTCGCAGGATCTTTGGGGACTTTTTGTAGATATATACATATACCTCACTCGACGCCGATAAGTAACAGCAGTAATACGTAGACCTATCAAAATCATTCTTTTGTTTGTATACGGTGTGTGTGTTATTGTGAAGTTGGGCTGTATGTAAAGGCCATAAGAGGTAACGAGTGCAGTGGGGTCGAATCTATCCTAATACTGGCGTACTAGTCACTCAGATGGAGATAGAACTGCGTTCCTAGACGCACATGTCTGACAGATTTGGTCTATTGTACTGCTTTTTCCTGTGCCTGCTTCATGCTGGCTTGTTTTGTGTGTCATGCGGTGATAAGGT
Source organism: Amanita molliuscula (assembly GCA_023014405.1). NCBI lineage: Eukaryota > Fungi > Basidiomycota > Agaricomycetes > Agaricales > Amanitaceae > Amanita > Amanita molliuscula. The sequence continues at coordinate 93,103 of JAEBUP010000092.1, read as the reverse complement.
CCTGAGCTGCGGATCCGGTTTGGGTGGGTATTAATAATCATGGGCGCGGCGAGTGGTTGCCGTACGGAAAAGAAGTGGATGTCGATGGCGTACACGTACGGTATTGGGCTGTTTGATTTCATATAGCATGCGTTCTAGACCATGGCGTCCGAGAGTTGGATGTGGACGAAGCCAGTTGGACTTGCTCAAAAGCCCGCCGTCGATCTTGAGTTAGATCGATGAGCCGTTGTTTTGCTGAAGGGTGGAATAGAGCGACCAGAATATAGCGTTTGGCAGATTACAAGTCCAAAACACGACAGATTAATCATTGCCCAGTTCAAGTCATGGCCCTGCTCTGCCCGAGCTTTTCCTGAGCTTTTCCTGACGGCAAGGAGCGGTTGATGAATTGCAAAAGAACTATTTATTTACATAATAATACTAGATAAGCGTCGGCTTACGCCGACCGCGCCTTGCTTGACCTCAAAAATAAAACGACTTCAGCGAAACTTTTGTATCTTTACAGGCATGGCCATGGAATCTCCCTCCTGCCTCGCCATTTCTCTAAATCCGTTATTGTTTGTCTCCATCGGCATTCGGATAAGAAGTGACATCAGCAACTTGAGTGAATCGCTCAGGATGGTGCAGGAAAACTCGATTGCTTAGAAAGGCATATCGATATGTTGACCATGTTAACGATTGTGAGTTGCTGATTCTATAAACAGTACGAGTAGTAGTATCAGCCTTCTAGAACAAAATTTACAACCAGAGAATGTGTAGAAGACTATAATTCTCATGTCACTACTGTTCAATACCAATAACTTGCCTCACCCTTACGCTCTGCGTATTTCACTTGAACGCGGAATACAGGAGCGAGTCCAGATATAACCTTTCTAGCCTCTCGCCTTGTCTCCACCATTTTAACAATGTCATCGACGTTGCAAGAAGAGTCAAACAGGTCTAAGGATTCAAGGTGTCGTCCCGACTGCCCAGTTGCTAAACCACGAAGACTGTCTTCATCAAACACGGCATGCTGGGGAAGGCATAATCGGTGTAGTGACGAGGCATCCTTTAGAATAGAAATGACGGGGGGAGGACATTTGACATGGGTAATATCCAGCTCATGCAATTGTCCAAAATTGAACTGGTTACGGAAAACCGCGTGAACTTTGTCTGTCCATTCTCCTCCCCATATTTCGAGAACCCTAAGGCTGGGGAGTAGAAGATAGGACACTACGCTAAGGAGATGGATATGTTGCGGTGCGATGGTGAGTTTTCGCAAGGAAAAGAGAGTGACTGGTTCTGTCGACATCACGTCCCTAGCGGATGAAGGCCACACCTCCGCCCAGCAGACTTCCAGAGACGTACACTGCTGGGCTACTCTTAAGAAGCATGACAATTTTATTCCGATGCTGCTCAACTCCAAATGCCGTAACTGGTGCCAAGGGAGAGGAAAGTACTCAGGCATGAAAAAGTTATAATCGTCGTCATCCAAGTCAGGACAGATCCTGAAAGACCACAGAAGACGAGAAATGAATTGCGGCAGATGCAAGACCCTTCTCTTGACGTGATAGCACGTTCTTCTCGCAAGCCCGATCCTCTCTACTTGAAGCGAGATGTCGTCGGAGACGTCACTTAGCCCAGACAGCTGGATGTTATTCATAACGAGTTCGACGTGCTTGAACCGAAAATGTGCTAACGGGTCCCATAGATCCTGCGTGAGTTGTGCGCTATTCATTTGATTTTGGGTCCTGGATAAGTCGACCGATATAGAACGGTCAGCGATTCGTGGTAACCAGAGCTCACAGAAGGCGCGAAGGTTGTCACGTGGAAAGACGGTAATGTGTGACCAAAGTGAACCCATATCAAGTGCTATCTGTCTCCATGCCGAGCAAACATGAGACAGCACCACCTGAGGTGGTATATCCTCGGGGTTGTATGGGAAGCATACAGTGCGGTCCTGGGCAAGACAAGCAAAAATGCAACGAATAATGTCTTCAGGGAGCTTCTTGTGCGGTGCAATCGCAACCTTGTATCGATGGACTTTGTCATCGTTTTGTCGCCTCCTCTCATGTAGCTCAGCAATCTCGGAATTGATACGATCCAGTTCTGCTTCTGCTTCTCCTAAGTGATGCCGTATAACCCGAACCTCCAGTTTGGAAAACTGCTCGTCATTTCGGAGTCCTATCTCTTGTAATCGGAACATCTATGGGACTGAAGGTCAGCATGAACGACTGGATAAAGTGAGCGTACAACTTTGTATGGCAGGACAAACAATCCAAAATAATGAAGGAACTAGTAGCGCCTCCCCGACGAGAATTCTCATGTCATGGTCGTTCAACGCCAACAACCTATTTCTTAATCCGTCACCTTTATGACCCGTGTATTTCATTTGTAGCGAGCTTTCTAGCCTCTCGACGGGACTCCACCAATTTGAGGATGCCATCGACACTGCAAGAAGACTTGGATAGGTCTAGTGATTCAAGATGTCGTCCTAACCGTCCGTTTGCTAAACTACAAAGACTCTCTTCGTCAACTATGGCGTGCTGGGGAAGACACAACTGGCGAAGGGATGGTGCGCCTTTAAGAAATGACAGATGGAGGATGTTTGATCTGGGTGATTCAAGCAATCGTTGAAGGTTGAACTGATTTCGAACTCGTGCGTTTCGTCCGTCCATTCTCCTTTCGAGGATTCTAAGATTTGGTAGCAGAAGGTAGGATAATGCACCAGGACGAAGGGGTCGCGCAATCATTGTAAGCTTTTGTAGGGAAATGAAAGTGACTTGCTCTGTCGTGGATGTTCGAGACGATGGATTCCGCAGCAGTTAGGAGGGTCTGACATCGACGAACGACGGGGTTATGTCAGGGACCTCGTCCAATTCTACACAGGTCCTCCTGCAAGATCTTGCGCCTTTGCATAAACTTTGCTCAAGCAGTCACGGCTGTAGAAATCAGCTCTACACAAGTACATCATGGATTCAGCGAACGTTTTGTTACCCCCTGCCTGAATCGCTCTCCTTCATGCGTAGAATAACGCAGTAGTAGGATACAATTCAAAGATCCTACGGATGATTCATCGCGTCTGATCTAACCTTGGTGGCAGCTCGAGGGTTGTAACTTGTCGCTTTAGTGATACCATGTGTGAGTTTGACGAGTTTCAGAAACTTTTTCGATATCGAGTAAATTACTCAATGAGAAGTACCTCAAATGCCTCCGTAGATTTTTCCAGTTGCTTGTAAATTGTCTCTTCTATAAACCTGTATTTTTACTATATTTTTAAATGTTGAACGGATGTTGCCGGAAGCTCGTCAATGGGGGAGAGTCGGAAATTTGTTTTTGTCACCCTGGTCACGGTCGTGTTCGGTCTCCGATCGGCTTCCACGCGGCGGCGCGCCGTGTCATGCGTGAAGAGACGTTTCTCGTGAAAACGAAGGGCAAGTAACTGGTATTGCAAAACTACAAAGCAGGATGTGATATATTATTATAAGGATATAGTAAGTTGTAATCATTAGGAACGAAACGATGATTATTATACTGATGTTGTTATACGAAGTCAGGTGGACCGTGGCTCTCAGGCCCCACTAAAACAATCCTCACGACACTATAGAACACCCCTCCAAACAGGGACTCGAGAGCACAATGATATGATAGAGAGAAATATATATTTAAATTCCCATATGGATACATGTGGATTCCGGCACTAGCCACGACTGGTTTTCAAACAGCTGGTCACCGTCCATCGCCTCTTGAACTTGAACCTCCACCTTCCCGTTTTGGAATCGCTGCCATGGCCCCAGGTCGTGGTCGAGGTCGGGGCTCTGCCCCCTCCTCTTCGGCTGTTCCTTCCACCCCGCAAGGTTCAAAATCTAAGGGAAAGGCATCTGAGTCGCCGACTGAGTACGCCCTGCGCACGGCCCAGTTTCTTGCGTCTAAGGGGAAGACAATTCCCCCAATGATGCTTGAGACCATGGCTCGTGCGGGGATACCTTGGCCGGAGGGATGAGATGTCTCGCCTGCAGGGCTCTCTGATGCCTACATCGACCCACCACTCACCCCGGAGATTACTCGCGAAGAGGCCTCCCTGCTCGGCTTGCCCTATGAGGAGGACTCGCCAGGCTATGACTACGACGACGACGACAACGCCCCAGATGTTGATCCAGATGAACTGGCAACAAACTGCTACATAGCTCTAGAATATGTACAACAAGCCCTCCACCAGGCAGACCTCACCCCCCTCTCAGGGATGCTCCAACTACGGTCATTGTGGGCCTTATTGCAAGCCCACTTTGCCCCTTTGACTTCTGCCTCTTCCCCGGTGACTCCTAGGGCTATAGGAGTCCCCACTGTGGTGCTTCCAGCTTCCACCCCGCTACAGCAGATGATGATGGGGGACTATGCCCCCCTCCCACCTGCTACTCCAATGACCCCAGGAGGTCTCATGGTCCCCCCCCTGGTCACCCCTTCCCACCTCAGATCTCCGAATCTCCCTTGCTTCCACCCAGCTACCCCAGCCCCATCAAGTGGAACCCCACGCCCCCCACGCACGCCATTCACACCTGGAATAACTAGAGTTCCAGGTTGGTCCTACGCTGTTGTTGCCGCAAAGCCCCCGCCTGCACAACCTGCAGGCCCTCCTGTGATCCCCCTGCACACGAAACCCGTCATCTCCACCACAATGAAATGCGTGAAGTCCTGCCTTACACAAGGCATGAAAACCAATAAGGTAGTTCTATGCCCTGATGGCGACGGAGCTACCTTCAGACCGCCGGCCCCTTCCATCTTGGCCTCCACCTCACTTGAGACTAACCGCATAGTCTCGGCCTCCTGGACCTTACGTGGGGACTTTGAGGTGATCCTTCAGAAACCCCCCTCCTTGTCGGATGTCAACAGGATTACCGTCGCACTGCAAACTGCCACCTCTGGGGAAGTCACCCATTTGGGCCGCCCCACCACTTCCGCCATCAAATTCCTCCATGTCCCAACCTCCTGCCCAGATGGAACTGGATTCTCAAACTCAGACGTACAAGCTTGCATTGCTGCCCACCCAAAATGGGCCAACGTGGTCTTCTTCAAGCCCCCAGCTTTCGTTTTCCCCAAGCAGGTGGGACGCGTCGTCCCCCTCTCTGGCACCATCAAGTGCGAAATCTTTGACGACTGCACGGGTTCCCGAGCCCGCCGTCTCCTCCAAACTGACGTCTCCTTCATTGGGACACCTCATCATGCACAACCATGGACAACGGACAAGCCCACCCTGCAATGTGGGGTCTGCCTCAGATGGGGCCACACCTCTCACCAGTGTGTCTCCCGGCTTCCCTGGTGCGCCTTCTGCGCCAGCAATCACCCCACCTCGGCCCACAGCGCCGCTGCTGCCGAGAGCGAATCACCACTCGCTCTGAAGTGCCTCAACTGCGATGGCGCACATTCCGCCATCTCCCGACTCTGCCCATTCTACGGGGCCCGCTTCACACCCAAACCGCTGGCCACCCTCAAAGCCCAGTGCCTAGAACACGTCAAATCCCATAGACTTGTTAGGTCTCGCCAGCGTGCCAATGCATGCCTTACCCGTCGGCTGTCCAATCCTGCGGGGGCCTAGTTGGCCCCACACTGGTTGTCCGCTTTTGCGCGCAGGTCTAGATCCTGCCACTGTATGTAAATAAGTTTCCGACTCCGTGTCGGCTTTGCATTTCTCGATCTACTTGGCTACAATTAGGTAGTCCTCCCCTCTTGACTGGGGTCTATGTGGTACTTAGGTCGCACTGACTAATTCATGTCTATTCAAAAAAAAAACAGCTGGTCACACGTATGGATGTCTTGGCGCCCTGGAATTTCTCACAGGTACACCTCAACACATATATCTAGAACCCTTATCCCTTTTACTGAACCACAGACCAGTCTATTAGTAGCATCTTGGCACAGACATTTGCTCCCTCTGCATACCCTTCTGTCAATTAAACATTTCATACCGCTGCGCTAGTACCGATATTCTCAGTTACCTATACAAGGAGGCAACAATGGTAACTTTTATTCCTCGTAACACAATGCTGGTTAAACTTACTGCTCCGAATCTAATATCTCAAGTCGAAATCTAAAGAGTACAGGACCGCTGTAGCGACAAATTATGTCAGTCTAACTAATAATCAATTGGTGATCCAAAATCCGTTGGCTGGTCGCCCGAAGCATGAACCCAATATTCAGGGAAGTTAATTTATCTGTGCATGATTTATGACCAGATTCGATTGAATGGAACAACATGGGCGCTGATTAAATCACTAAACACCTTCCCAAATTTGACGAAAGCTGTGGCTCAGAAAGGTATATAAGAGCAGATTTTGGTGCATATTGTCCAGCAGAGGACCGATCGTCTCCCAGCTACACAAATACCTACTTCATCATGAAATTCTTCTACTTCGCTTTGCTCGCTCTCCCCTCTATTGCTGTTGCTGCCGATGCTGCGTCTGAACGCAAGAGCGCCTGGAACCTCTGTTGCCAACGCATCCACTATGTTTGTCGTCCTGATACTCTCTCGGTTACCTGTTTGGCTGATGATGAAACGTTCAGCCCCCCCATATGCATAGGCATGGTACTGGCTGTGAGTGCCCTCTGATGTTAAGATTGAGGTGAATGCTGATGTAGTGCTGTTTAAGATCACTGCCAGCATGGAGGGAGACATCATTGGTAAGCTCATTGCCCAGCTATCACAGCATGGCAGGAATAACACCTTGTAGCCCCCACTCCCCACCCCTACCATCTCTGGTGCAATAGATATACCCCGGTAATTTGCAGTATCCTTTCTGCCAGTGGAAGAACTCAAAGTAGTTTCTAGCACAATCAAGAGGGCCATGACTGTCACCCATATAACTAGAGGTCACGAGGCATTTTTGCGCCTGTACAGGATTTGTATTATTGAATAGTCATTGACTTTGAATATCATTGTGGTTTTTTGAGTTTGTGTGAATGGTCTAGGTTGCTAAGTGTTGTGGGCAAGCTTGGACACTTGATGGGAAGGACATATGGTGTGGGGTGTGCTTTCCTTATTTGGTTGCTTTCCTGTTTTGGTATGTCTGTTCAAACATTTGTTACCATTCTTTTCTTGTTGTTCTTGGATGATGTTTGTTGCTGTTTCACTTCTTATTTGTGGCTTGTTAGTACTATACAGTACCTACTTCATACTCTGTCCCAGAGGGATAGTACCAAGAAGAACCAGAACTATACTTCAAAAGACCAAAAGAAACCCTCTGGTGGGAAGAATACTGTAATAATGAGCTCAACCTTGATGACACCACTCCATACTATGCTCTCCCTGCAGAGGACATAGCAGGGTGGTCTACCTTTCTGGAACAGAAACAGATTGAACATGAACTAGGTAACCTGAAACCCAAAACAGAACCTGAAACTGATAAAAAAACAGATGGCAACCACTTCTGAAACCACCAGCACTCTGAAAGGAGACACCAAACCAGTTTCAGCACAAATCTTTACAGGAGGTTGGACCAAAGCTAGATCATTCATCAATTGGTTTAGTGACTTTTTTGCAATAAACACTCATAACTATGAGGGGAAACACAAAAAGAAAATAAGATATGTCCTCCAGTGCCTTGGAAAAGAGCTAGATGACTGGAAAGAAATAATTTGTGACAAATTAGAAAAGAAAGATGGACTTACCTGGGAAAACTATGACACCTTCATCACTCAATTTCTTGAAGATTGGGGAGAAGCATTAGGACTGTGCCTAAACACAACACTAAAGGTCTCAAGTGGTGGCTTGTCAAGCCTGAGTCAAACAGTTGCTTTAGGAGTGTTGTAGGTACAACAAACTACCTAGAGTCTTAAGGACTCTACTCTCTAAACTACAGCCCTTATATACCCAGAGGGTGGTCAGTGCACAGCTAAAGTCCCTCACAATAGAGACAATGTGCAGCAACCACCAAGCCCTCATTTCAGCCCCCCCATAGCCATAACCACAGTACTGGCTGTGAGTGCCCTCTGATGTTAAGATTGAGGTCAATGCTGATGAAGTGCCATTTAAGATGGCTGCCAGCATGGAGGACATCATTGGTAAGCTCATTGCCCAGCTATCACAGCATGGCAGGAATAACACCTTGTAGCCCCCACTCCCACCCCTACCATCTCTGGTGCAATAGATATACCCTGGTAATTTGCAGTATCCTTTCTGCCAGTGGAAGAACTCAAAGTAGTTTCTAGAGCAATCATGAGGGCCATGATTGTCACCCATACAGTGGCCACCACTAGTCACAAGGCATCTTTGTGCCTGTACAGTATTTGTGTTATTGAATAGTCATTGACTTTGAATATCATTGTGGTTTTTTGAGTTTGTGTGAATAGTCCAGGTCTCTAAGGTATTTGCAGCTGATATACTAAGTGCTTGAGAATGGTGTGTGAATCTTATGAATGATGGTTTCTGTTGGGAGTGATGGATTGATGGCAGAAGGGAGTGTGTGAGTGCTGAAGGTCATGGACCTGGACATGAGGTGATGGGTTTAAAAGAGAGGTCATGGTGAGGGGAATTGGAAAGATATTGAATGAAGATAAAGCAAATATGAGTGTGCCTGACTAGTGCCTGACTTCAATATGGTGTGCAGTTGTCTGCTGATGCCTGTTTATTTCAAATCACAGAAAGTATATAACTACATAGTATACATTGTCAATGCAGTGCTTTAACTTGCATCTGCCCAAGTGCTCCCTGCCTTGTCTCTATCATGTTATGGGCCCCATGCTTTAACCTTATACTACTGAGACACATTCTTCTGTCTATATTCATACTTGTTATTGATCTATGTGATGTCAGAATCTTCAGCCACCAATGTTGAATTAATAATGATATGGAGCTTTGAGTATTGAACTCATAGCTTGAATATATAAATCAATATTAATGAATGCTTACCAAATCACTATAATAATCTGATATTTGGTTCCTGTTGACATTTTTGACAGATATTATTGAGTTTCATCCCAGGAACAGTATGAAACAATAGCATGTAACCATCTATTTTGTTAGGACATGCCTAAACACCACAAAACAACCTTAGAGTGTGGACAAGTTAAGTCCAGAGATGAAACTGAATGTATACTCAGGGGCTATAGCCTACACAAGAGTGTTGTAGCATATAAACCACCTAGAGCCTTAAGGGCCCTAAGTCAAAAAGTACTCCCTACTTATATGAAAGATCCTGGTCCATGTGCAGCTAAAACCCCTTATCCATAAAGGGGGCACAGCAACAGACTCCCTTCCCATCTAACCATCTACATGCATGCCCATGTGCTGATCCTTGGCTCTGGTCTTTTATTGTTTGGTGACCTATCTTGTTGCCACTAGTACAGTGCTCGTCCCATGAATGTGTATACCCAACTGATCCCTATCATAGAACCAGTATCCCGGCTCAGTGTCTTGCTGACCTAACCTCTTCCCACACATGTAGAGGCTGCCAACATTGGGCTGTAGTCTTTCTGCTTATAGTTGTTAGGACATGCCTAAACACACCAACAGAAACCCTAATAGTGATGCCAAGTTAAGGCAGAGATGAAACCAATGATTACTCAAGGGGCTATAGCCTTTACACAAGATGTGTTGTAGCATATAAACCACCTAGAGCCTTAAGGGCCCTAAGTTAAGAAACAACTCCCTACTTATATGAAGTCTCCTGGTCCATGCACAGCTAAAACCCCTCATCCATAAAGGGGGCACAGCAACAGACTCCACTCCCATCTAACCATATATGCACATGCCCATCAGCCATACTTGGCTCCACAATCTTGCTATTGTTCAGTGTCCTATCATTCCACTGCTAGTTTGGTGCCCATGGGCATGGCATTGCCATAGATCCCTATCATGGACCCACCATCCCAGCTCAGCATCTTGCTGACCTAATCCATTCCCACACACGTACAGGCTGCCATCATCAGGCCATCGTATTCTGTTTATAGTAATCCCATATTTTCTTCAGCCACTAAGTCCCAGAGCTGGTTCTGCTCATCCGTAAATCTTGAATAAATAGAGATAAATCTCCTGAGTGTTCAAACCACCAATTGTGTGCATAAATAAAGGCAAGTGCATAGTTGTTGAGTCCTCATTACTGATGTATAGGTTTTCATATGCCACCAAGTGTTCCTGAGCCTTTGTCAAGTTGTCCAGCCAACGAAAATTGTTGACTCCTGTTTGGTCCCTATCATGTGTCTTAGGGGCTCCTCTCCAGCTCATAACATGTCCCTCTTCTCAAGACTTCACATCCTGAGAAGTTGATGCAACTGCATCTGTTAGGACTGCTCCTAAACACAACCTAAGACTTATGAGAAGGGTGGCTTGTTAAGCCAAAGACAAACGGTGCTCTATAGTTGTGTCTAGTGAACACAAAACTATCTAGAGTCTTAGGGACTTGCTACCTAAGACAACAACCCTTATATACTGCTCCCCTGGTCTGTGTGCAGACAGTGTGCAGCTAAAGTCCCTCAAGCCGGGATCAATGTGCAGCAGCTGATCTGTGCCCATCTGACCTTCTCTGGAGACATCCTCCCACACCAACACACTGTCCTTCTATATACGGCCATGCCTATTGTCTAGTGTCTCGGCCGACTCTCACATACGCTGGTACCTAGTCATCGGTATGTCTCGGCATTCCCATGTCACCCCTCAGGCGCCATTCCGCTCATGTATCCTTTCATGGCATAGGCCCATCATCAGGCCATCATTCCTGTTGGCACTCGGTCTATACCCATAGCCAATGCTGACCTAACCACCTTCCATATAAGGGTTGCAGTCCTAGTATAGCCTGTCCCTGTGACCATGGTATTGTCTGAGTCCTGTATCTAAATGTTTGAGTGAAGATAAAATGATAAAATGAAAAGAAAAATAGATTTCAACTCCCCAAGTCTGTATCTCCATAATCATTATTAGTGTCGTTACTGTAAAAATTGAAGTGGATGAGTTATGCTCATAACAGCATCCACATAATGTTGGTCTGCCTTCATTTTCTCTAAGAAGCATCATTGCTTCTCTTCCCTCTCCTTAGGGGTAACCTTCGCAGTTTTATGACTTGCTGGTTGCTCCCAGCTGTGTGCCACAGTTTTAAGACATGTAGGTCATGACCTGTTTTCCAATCCAGTTTTATGACATGGTGGTCATGACCCATTTTCTGATCCAGTTTTATGACATGGTGGTTGTGACCCATTTTCTGATCCAGTTTTACAACATGGTGGTTGTTCCAAAGACTTGGATCTCCTTCCCTCTTGATGCCTATCTTGGGGAATTAAGCATGGCTTCTGGCTGCCACACTCTCTAAGGTCCCGAGAGAATGCCCCATCAGTGTCATCTTCATCTCCTGGAAGGGCATAAACCTTGGCCTGTTCTCCTTTCCATGTGTGCCATTTTCATTCTAGGCACTCCAACCATTTGCATCTGAATTTGCCATCTTCCCAGCCATAGAGTCTCTGTGGTGTCTGAGTCTCTGTGAAGTTGGTGTATTGAGTGAAGTTCTCTGACTGGACTTCTCTAAGTTGCCTAGGAGTGCTGGGGTTTTCTCTGTAGAATTTCTTTACTAAGGCAGGTGCATTTGCTGCATTGTCTGCTGACTCCCACATGGATTCCTCCACTGGATAGTTTTTCCATTTGATGAGATATTTTAGTTTTCCCCCTGTGCATCCACTAACATGACTGTCCAAGATCTCCTCAACTTCATATTCTGAGTCCTCGCCAGATTCCTCTGTCATCTGCACTTCCTTGCATGAAGTGGCTTTCTGTTTCTGTTTAGGAAACTCCAGCTCTTTGTAAGGCTTCAACAAGACCTTGTTGAACACATTGTAAACTTTCCACAATTTTGGAACCTCTAGATGATATGCAGATTCCCCAACTTTGGCAATGACCTTGAAGTCCCACAAACTTTCTGTCAAGCTTCTTAGTTGCTCAAATAACCAGTAGGTTCTCTGTACTGAGATAGACCTTGTCTCCAGGTTGGTACTGATGTGCCTTGGTGTGATGCTCATCATATCATGATTTCATGACCTGAGCTGCCTTTTCCAGAGACTTTTTTGCCATCTTGTGAACTGCTTCAATTTCCTTTGCCAATTGTTCCACTGCAATTGCCTTTGGTGCATAAGTCAGGTCCAACCCTTTATTTGGATGTTGTCTGTAGTTCATGAAGAATGGGGTAAAACCAGTTGCTGAGTGTACTTGATCATTATGGCAAAATTGTGCCACCAATAGCCAATCCAACCAGTTGTCCTGTCAGTTGTTAATGAACATGGTCAAGAACTCCTTGACTTCCTGATTGACTTGTTCTGTCTGTCTGTCCATCTGTGGATGATATGCTGTTGACCGATTTGCTTTTATCCCAAGCATTCCATAAAGGTCATCCATAAACTTGGACATGAACTGTGGTCCTCTGTCACTAATGACTTTTCTCGGAATTCCATGCTCCCTGAAAATGTGGTCCTGATATAACATGGCAACATCCTGAGATGTGATGTTCAACTTTGTTGGTAAGAAATAGGATTTCTTTGTGAAATGATCCACCACAACCATAATCATGTCATGTCCTTTGGATTCTGGTAGTGGTCCCATGAAGTTGACAGAAATAACATCCCAAGGTTCCACTGGAATTTTGTTTGGTACCAAAGGTGCTGCATGCACCTGCCTGTCCAGTTTGGCCTTTTGACAAGTCTTGCATCCAGGAATATATTGTTCTATGTCAACCCTCATGTTGGGCCACCAAAAGTTCCTCATGAGCAATTCCAGTGTTTTGGCTACACCTGAATGTCCCCATGTGTTGAATAAATAATGATCTGGAGCGTTGAGTATCAAACTCATAGCTTCACATATTATATCATTATTTATGAATGCTCACCAAATCACAAATATAATCTGATATTTGTACACTGTTGACACTTTTATCATGTTTGACAGATATTATAGAGTTTCATCCCAGGAACAGTATGAAACAACAGCGTGTGAGACACAATGCATGAAACATGCTTCACATGTCAAGTATTGACAGATTGCTGTAAAATGCGCAGCAATATGACACCATGCGCAGCAGGGAGCTGCGTATTACTAGAAATAGGTATAGTAGATGTAGTTACATGTGATTTCTGTAACTGTATATAAGCAGTGCTTTTTGCACTGCTGGAATACATCTCCTGATCTACTGCATAGTTGAGCCCTAGCTCCTAAGCGTTCTAAACAGTACTCAGTAAGTCCCCTCGCTTACTAAGCCTCGCTCTGTGCTGCTGTTGCTCATTTCAACAGGTTATGGGCCCTGCATAGATGAAAACTGTTATGAGCACACCTCTTATTTTCAAACCATTACAGTAACGACATAACAATAACTATGAAGACACACACTTAGAGGCAACGTTATCAATAGAAGATCAGAAGATACGGACTTGGAGAGTTGGGGGATATTTTCCTTTTCTTTTTATCTATTTTATCAAGCTCAAACGTCTATGAGCAAGACTACGCAACGGGACTCTAGGAGGATGGCCTACGTGAACTGCGGTCCCTATTAGGAAGGTGGTTAGGTCAGCATCGGCTATGGAGATAGACCGAGTGCCGACAGGAGTTGCGGCCCGATGATGGGCCTACGCCATGAAAGGAATCATGAGCGGCACGGCGCCTGAGGGGCGACATGGGAACGCCGAGGAGTACCGAGTCTATGGTATGGCGTGCATGGGAATCGGCCGAAGTCCTGAACAATAGGAAGGCCGCATACGGACAACCCAGGAGTTGGGTGTGAGAGGAACTCTCCATAGAAGGTTAGATGGGCACAGATCGGCTGCTGCGCATTGATCCCGGCTTGAGGGACTTTAGCTGCGCGCTGTCTGCGCACAGACCAGGGGAGCGGTATATAAGGGCCGTAGTTTAGTGTAGGAGACTCTTAAGTCTCTAGATAGTCTATTGTCACTAGACATAGCTTCTGAGCAACTCGTTTCATCTTTGGACTGAACAAGTCCCCACTCCGAGTCATTAGGTTGTGTCTAGGGCAGTCCTGACATAATCTAGAGACTTTATTCTCTACTCCGTTGCTAGCTGTCCAGCACCGAGCACGCCGCTCGTAGCTGCAAAGGACATTCAACGGCCTAGTTTCACTTTGACGGTTGTAACCCGATTATCCCGGGACCGTTGGCGACATCGACTCCAACACACATACTGTCAACGGGTCTCGAACGAGAGATCCTCAATACGCCCGTTGGGCCTGTCTACAAAACAGTTGCAGACGAGAGTACGAGTTCGCCCGAGAGCAGTGTAGGCAGGAGACCATAGACACGCTTGGGGTAACGTACACTGCAGTTGCGGAAAAGCTCAAGGAACGAGCGAAGAAACCTGATTGGTGTCACATATCAAGGCTGATCTCAAATTCCTCACATACTCCCTGTACTAGCACCCCTACCTGATTTCGGGGTGATAACTAGGCACAAAGATAGTGAGGTGAAGTGCCGGGTGTGCCCAATTAGTAGCTTGCGGACCCACGACGCTGCAGACAATATCTTTCCTGTTTCCCAGGAAACGTCATCGACAGGCGCGGATTTCGACTGCCGAACGAACGGATCAAGTGTCAGTGGAGGGCCTGAACTTGGTTGAAAATCTTTTTACAGGAACGTCCTTACACCTTCCCTCATCGCAAAAAATGAATTGCCATTTTCAATACGTACTCCCATACGCCCAGGCGACACTCTCAGAGATCGGTCAAATCTTTGAGGCGGACTGGGTCGACACCACCAAACTTGTCCTAACAAGGACACCCACCTTTATCGGCGACACTATTGTACACCGCTACGACAACCACGTCAGATTATACTGGCGTTACCGCAAAGATGAGCGGAAGAGGGAACGCGCCGAGGCGCAACAACTACTACGAGAACGAGAGCTCAGTCAGAAGCTCGAACAGAAGGAAGCATGGGAGGCCCTTCTGGCAGAATGAGCAGCAAGCAAGGCTGTTCTACGGGCGGAGCGCGCAATGCGCAAAGCCGAACGAGAGTACCAGACTCTCATAACGCTACTAGAGGATCAATATCGAGGCGATACCTCTAATCCAATCTGGCTTGCCTTAGTCTCATCAAAATATAATCAATGGTTGATGCTGATCAACAATGGCGACAAGGCAATAATGAAATATCGAGTAGCGGTCGAGCGACTTCAGTGTGCTCACCATGTGGAAGAACTATATGCCCACGAGGGAATGACCATGTCACACGAAGATTGGAATGCCTGGATGCACGCCATGAATGGCAACATACGAGCGACTCGTTATGCTAAATACAAACGGGTAGACTTGCGATCAACAATTACTGTACAAAAAGCAGTAAGCCAGGCAGCCGGACAAACATACCCGGCAGTAAAAGAACAGGAACCAGTAGTGCAACCAGCGCGATCGTACGCAGCGGCAGCACTAGCTGGCGGAGAAAGCACAGCCAAAGTTATCAACGCTGGGGGAGACGCAGCTCATTGGAATGGCGGGGTCCCCACCACAGCAGACTGGCTATCAACCGAGGAGTATCCTCAAGGGGCAAATGACGCTCACAAAAAACGACAAATCGACCAGAGGAGAAGGAATGTCGAAAAAGAGTTCTGGCTTCCTTACCCTTACCCAAGAATGTCATGGGTCGATAGCGGATTACATCCCGACATACCAGGCTACTGTTACCTGGTACTAATCAAAAAGGACTACTGGGACGAATTTCTGTGGCCAGCTTATCCACAGTTACAGGAAATTTGTAACTGGGACAAGAGCCTTCGTGACGAACACGTCACCACCATCATACGAAAAACCTACTCTAAATCAAATGTGTTACACATCGAAAAATATAACAGTAACACGAGGGGATGGTTTCACGTTGAGTGTCTAAAACGAGAAGGCATGGGGCACTACAAAATAGGAGCAGGAAACCCCGAAGAAGGCGAGATAATAAGCCTAGGGGAAGAAAGCGATATAGGATCACCAGAGCAACCAGCGCGATCGGACGCAGCGGCAGCTCTGGTAGAAATAGACCCTTGTTTGAGGAATGGTCGTCCAGGTCTAACGGAACAGCAACAGAACAAGTTGCACCCGAAGCATCCAGGATACTGCTATCTATGGCTAGTAAAACGCAAATACTGGAACGCGTACAAATGGCCGGCGTATCCAACAATCAGAGAAATATATGGATGGGACCCTGAACTTATGGATGAGGATCGACCTATATATTGGAGGCGAACCAAGGGATGCAATCGCATGTGGCATTGCGTTCGAGTATCTGGGGAACCTAATGGTTGGCCATGGATGAAGACGATGATGTGGCAGGGATACGGTTCACATCGAGTTGGAGTCGGAAATTTCCGACTCACGGTGGACATGGTCACTCAAGCCTATCATGCGATACTCGGCTGGAGAAACCACTGGATGGACACCGAAACTCTGGAACCTTTGGCGGACACCCAATCTGCGGCAGCAGTAGCAGCAAGGGAAAACGAAATTCACCGCCAAGAAGAGGAACGACAAAGGGCTGTAACCAGCGCTGGACAAGCCCTTGTCGCTATAATAAACGAATACCAGAGAAGTTCGCGTCCTGAACCAGGACCTTTAACTAAAGCCGAAATGCCTGACTACTACCAGGGGGATCCTAGAACGGTCGACGGATGGTTGCGGCAGATGGGAACCTATTTCATGTTGTCGAGGGAGACAGACCCAAAACGAATGATTTCCATATGCCTATATCGAATGAAAGGCGGAAAAGGGGATAGAGCAGCCGATTGGAGCGGCGTAAAACTTAAAGCGCTTCAAGAAGCATTGCAAGAATTCCAGGACAAAATTGACAATAGCGGGTGGAGTCCGCTTCTCAATTGGCAACAACTCAATGAGGGAGAATCGACTGAAGACAATCGAGCATGGGTACGAAGACCATTAGTCAACCAATTTCCATTCACGGATTGGACCGACTTCAAAAACCAAATGCACGATTTCTTCATGTCGACAGAAACAAAAGAAAAAGCGATTGAAGCTCTGTTAAAGCTGCGACAAGGGACGATGATGGTTGAAGACTATATTATCAAGTTCAACTCCCTCACTTCGCTCACGGATTGGAACGACCAAGCTCTCATATCCCAATTCCAAAGCAATCTCAATCCATCCCTCGGGCGGGACTTAATTCGATACGGGGGACTCCCTGATAACGCTACTCTAATTCAAATACAAACGAGAGTAACTGCATTGGCCCGAGCATACAGAAAGGCCAATGAAGCGTACGGTTTCCCAAAAAACCGACAGGAATATAGAGAGCAAACTCCGAGTACAAACCCCCGTCCTCAATACCAGTATAAGGCTCCAGCCCCATTCGCGTCGGGAAGTCGAGACCCCAATGCCATGGACGTAGATAAAAAACGAGACGTCAAGCCATGGTGTTACAACTGCGAAAAGGAAGGACATTACAGTCGCCGATGCCCGTTGCCACGAGGAAGAAGACCCATACCAGAGTGTAGCAACTGTGGAAGAAAGGGACACACGGTGGAAAGGTGCTGGAAGAAGAAAGCCGCCCAGGATAAAGAAAAGAGGGTGGTACGGATGATAGATAACGGGGAAACGACCCTGGAAGGATGTGCCAAAATCGAGGAGGTCTCGGATTTTGGAGACAGCCAGTGAACAAACGCTCTGTTCAACTGGCTCCTAGTTCAAATTCTTGTAACAGTGTATTAGTACCAGTAGACTCTGCAATTAACATGCATGACTTACTCTACGAATGCAGGGGGAACATACACCGTGTAAGAAATTTAGAAATGAGCGTAAAACCAGAAAGAAGGCTGAAGGCCTGGACTACCCCTTGGATACTACGACGTATATGGCAACAGCCAGAACAAACGGCTATTGAATGCCTGCGACAATGGGTAGAACCAAAACGAGTAAAAGAAGTAGATGGGGAACTCGTCAAACAACTAAATGCACTATCAGAAGCGGACGCTCTTTGGAATTTAGTACACTTAAGGGAAAAAGTAGTACAAGGAGTAGGCCAACAGGAGTTAGATCTAAAGGGAACATTAACGACGATGGACACGCTTCAATCCACCAGTGTAACTATGCTACTGGACTCCGGATGTACCGCTTCATGTATAAGCGAGGAGTTCGTAGAGAAACATCGAATAAACAAGAAAAAGCTACTACGCCCAATCCCAGTATATAACGCGGATGGAACACGCAACGGGTCAGGGAGTGTAGAATACTTCGTTCAATTCAAATTACGCATAGGATCTCACGAAGAAATAATGGACTGTGCCGTAGCCAGACTTAGCAAAACCGACCTCTTCCTAGGACACGATTGGTTGGAACACCATAATCCGACCATTAACTGGAAAAAGAAATCCTTAGATTTCAACCGGTGTCCCGGAACGTGCTGGAAACCGTCGTTGGTACAAGAGCCTGAGGATGAGATAGAGGAGTCTTATCAATTGCAAGAAGGAGAACACTTGCTAGCTGTGCACATCGGAGAACCAGAGTTGTGAATGCGAGCCTTCGCCTCAACAGCAACCAAGATAGCTGCAAAGCAGGCGGAAAAAGAAAAGAAACGGACGCTGGAGGAAGCGGTTCCTCAACACTATTTAGAACATCGAAAGGTGTTCGAGAAAGAAACCTTTGACGAATTACCACCACGACGACGCTGGGATCACGCGATAGAGTTAGTCCCTGGTTCAACTCCGGTAGATTGCAAAATCTATCCTCTAAATCGAGATGAACAACAACAGCTGGACGAGTTCCTTAAAGAGAACTTAGATTCTGGACGAATTCAACCAAGTAAATCACCAATGGCGTCGCCTTTCTTTTTCGTAAAAAAGAAAGATGGGAAGCTTAGGCCTGTGCAGGATTACAGGAAGCTAAACGAGATGACGGTCAAGAATCGGTATCCTCTGCCCCTCATAGGAGAACTTGTGGACCAGCTATCCCAAGCTAAGGTATTTTCAAAGATGGACATACGTTGGGGGTACAACAATGTCTGAATTAAAGAAGGCGACGAATGGAAGGCTGCTTTCAGAACCAATCGAGGGTTATTTGAGCCGCTGGTCATGTTTTTCGGGTTAACAAACTCGCCCGCTACCTTTCAAACTATGATGAACGACATCTTCCGAGTCGAGATAGCTGAAGGATGGGTAGTGATTTACATGGACGATATCTTGGTGTTCTCAAGGAGCCAAGAAGAACACATTCGACATGTAAATCAAATACTGGAAAAGTTAGGAAGGCATAAGCTCTCGCTCAAACCAGAAAAGTGCTTTTTTGACAAAAGCGAAATCGATTTTCTTGGGGTAATCATTGGAAAGGACACTGTTCGTATGGACCTGGCAAAAGTCAAAGCAGTATCGGAATGGCCCAAACCAACGTGTAAAAAGGAAGTCCAGCAGTTCCTGGGCTTTGTAAATTTCTATAGAAGATTCGTGCGAGATTTCGCAAAACTGGCAAAGCCGTTGACACGGCTTACGGGGAAGGAGGAATGGCTGTGGACACAGCTACAGGATGAAGCCTTTGACAGGCTTAAGAAAACAATAGCGGAGGAGATAGTTCTTAGGATTCCAAGTGAGGAAGGACAGTTCCGAGTAGAGGTAGATGCCTCGGACTTCGCCATTGGAGGAATACTATCCCAGTTAAGAGAAGACGGATTGTGGAGGCCTGTGGCCTTTATTTCAAAATCGCTAAATGACGCCGAGCGCAACTATGAAATATACGACAAGGAAATGCTTGCAGTAATGCACGCCTTCTATGAATGGGCGCATTACCTCAAGGGAGCCAAGCAAACCATTGAAGTTCTGACCGACCATCAGAACTTAACATATTTCAGAAAAGCACAAAACCTTAATCGACGACAGGCGCGATGGGTGACGGACTTGCAGGACTACAACTTTGTGATCAAACATAGAAGTGGCAAGTCTAACACGAAGGCCGACTTACTGTCCCGACGAGCAGGACATGACAAAGGAGAAAATGACAATGAAGGCGTCATCCTCCTGAAGGAGCATCTTTTCATTAATGTCCTCGATGATGATCGAGCAATAAACGATATCATCAAGGATATCCGAGAGGTCCCTCGTCGGCAGTGGGAAACCCAGGTAATAAAAGGACTAGAAACCATCGGCGGAGAATATAAAATTGATAAAGGATTAATAACCTGGCAGGGACGCGTTATGTGCCAACAGTGCTGGCGTTGCGAGAGGATATCATAGCTATTCATCACTCATGGGGACATTCCGGAGTAGCAAAGACACTGGAGTCGGTCACCAGAAACTTTTGGTGGCCTAACATGAGGAAGGATATCGAGCGCTACATCCCTGGCTGCGAAACATGCCAAAAAGCAAAGCCAGACAGGACTGCCCGAGCAGCGCCCTTACGACCAAATGAGGTCCCTTCTGAACCTTGGGAAGTTATATCAATTGACTTCATTGGACCATTACCAGAGTCAAAGGGAAACAACATGGTTCTGGTTATCGTAGACCGCTTCACCAAAAAATCGTACTTCTTACCCACAACATCGGATATCACCTCACAAGGAACAGTGGTGCTGTTCCGGGATAACGTCTTCAGAGAACACGGGCTTCCTCGAAAAGTTATAAGCGACCGAGGCCCTCAATTTGCCTCGAAATTCATGACGGACTTGTATGGAATACTGGGAATTAAGGCCAACAGATCCACGGCCTATCACCCACAAACGGACGGACAGACGGAAAGGGTCAACCAGGAGTTAAAGGAGTTCTTAACAATCTTCGTAAATAACCGACAGGACAATTGGTCCGATTGGCTGTCAGTCGCACAATTCTGTCACAATGACAGAGTCCACTCCGCAACGGGCTTCACTCCGTTTTACATGAATTATGGACGACATCCCAACAAAGGTCTCGATCCTACCTATGCCCCGAAGGCAGTAGCAGTGGAGCAATTAGCAAGGGAATTGGAAGACGTCCATGCTAAAGCAAAACTAGCGCTAGAAAAAGCAGCGCAAATTATGAAAAAACGTTACGACGCCCATCGCCAGGAAGCACGAGAATACAAACCTGGCGACAAGGTCTATCTTAGTACAGAGAACCTTCCGGTCATCCAAGCAACGAAAAAACTGGATGGAAAATTCGTAGGACCTTTGGAGGTTCTTGCCAAAGTTGGCAAATCCTCATATAAATCAAAAATTCTGGCCTCATGGAAGGTCCACAACGTTTTCAATGAGGTCCTCTTGAAGCCGTATAGGGAACCGGTTTTCCCGAAACAACAGGCAAAGGCGGCAGCACGCAAGGACGCGCAAATGATAGAAGAATCACAGGAGAAAGAGTACGAAGTTGAAGAAATTCTGGAAAGCCGAGTCAGCGGCAGGGGAGGAGCGAGGCTGGAGTACCTCGTCAAATGGAAAAACTACCCGGTGGAGGAAGCCACCTGGGAACCGGTAAAGAATGTCGTCAATGCACCCGCCATAGTCAAAAAATTCCACAAAGCAAACCCAGATGCTCCCAAACTCGTCAGAAATATTCAAGATGGGATTTTATACATCCAATATACGGTTACAGAGCCAAAAAAGAGTCCTGTCACCTCTAAACGGTCCACTAGTGCATCACGGCACAAACAAGTGAGGGGAACACATTGGAAGGACCGTCAAAAATTGTTTGGATGGGACGATGGCCGCTTCGGGCCGAAATATCTGGAAAACATGGAGCGCCGATGGCGCAATTGGAAAGGCGATAGGGCAGCAATCATGGAACTGCCAGACGACACTGATGGGACGTTCTCCAGAGACCTGGAGCGCAGCGGGCGGTCTAAACCCGTGCTTGATTTCCCTCAGAAGACAGAAGCGGAGGAGCTAGCGGAGGAAAAGAAAGCTCAGGAGAAAGATATGGCGGTACTCGCCAGGAAAATTTTAAAAAGGGAGAACGAAGCGGCTGCTAAGGAAAGCAGCGAGTTGGAAGACGACCGACAGAGGAGGATTAAAGGCGCAAGACGTCTAGAAAAGCCGTTGGTCAAATACAGGACCACCATTGAAGATGTCGAGGACGTCGATTCAGAACCACTCGGGCTGTCGCCCAACGAACAACAAGCGCGCTTGGCCGCGTTTTACGCAAGAATGAAGGAGGACCCAAGATATGTGGACTCCGCCACGTCAGCCTCTCGGGACGCGAGGCCTTGAGGGGGGGGTGATGTTATGAGCACACCTCTTATTTTCAAACCATTACAGTAACGACATAATGATAACTATGAAGACACACACTTAGAGGCAACGTTATCAATAGAAGATCAGAAGATACGGACTTGGAGAGTTGGGGGATATTTTCCTTTTCTTTTTATCTATTTTATCAAGCTCAAACGTCTATGAGCAAGACTACGCAACGGGACTCTAGGAGGATGGCCTACGTGAACTGCGGTCCCTATTAGGAAGGTGGTTAGGTCAGCATCGGCTATGGAGATAGACCGAGTGCCGACAGGAGTTGCGGCCCGATGATGGGCCTACGCCATGAAAGGAATCATGAGCGGCACGGCGCCTGAGGGGCGACATGGGAACGCCGAGGAGTACCGAGTCTATGGTACGGCGTGCATGGGAATCGGCCGAAGTCCTGAACAATAGGAAGGCCGCATACGGACAACCCAGGAGTTGGGTGTGAGAGGAACTCTCCATAGAAGGTTAGATGGGCGCAGATCGGCTGCTGCGCATTGATCCCGGCTTGAGGGACTTTAGCTGCGTGCTGTCTGCGCACAGACCAGGGGAGCGGTATATAAGGGCCGTAGTTTAGCGTAGGAGACTCTTAAGTCTCTAGATAGTCTATTGTCACTAGACATAGCTTCTGAGCAACTCGTTTCATCTTTGGACTGAACAAGTCCCCACTCCGAGTCATTAGGTTGTGTCTAGGGCAGTCCTGACAAAAACCTTGTGCTGTGCATATTACATGTGTCAGCACCCTTTTGTCATAACAAAGGTAAACAAGGGAAGTAGTAGATGTGCCCATAGTACTGTTATTAGAGTAGTATACATCCAATTATGTTGCTAATGTGCTATCTCTTGAAGCATGACAGGAATGCTTCTTGTTCATCCTAACAAGCCTCTAACACTTGGGATTTGAGCGACCACCTTGGATGGCATGACAATAATCACTAGTGTGACACACTTCACCAGTCCCCAGTTCTGCAATATCTGGGTTAATATAAAAAATGTAGTCCTGATTGGTAAATCAATAAATTACCTGGTCTGGTGAACCATTCAAATCACTCGGGTTTAGGGCTGTCCCATGACAGATAAAGGGTCTAGGCTTAATCGCTTAGATCTGGAAAGGTTTCGCACCCCCCTATTGGCCGTGAATAATTAAGTGCTTATGTAGGCCATTTTCGTCGGCATAAAATCTTTCTCCAAAATTAAAAATAGTAGTAATTCTGTATAAGGGTCGTGCTGCATGGGACATTGTTCCCTGGTACATGCAGACCAGCAATGGGCACTGATTAGCATCCCATCTACATTAGGACACTCCTTAGTGTCATAATAATAGCTTATTACTATATCAATAAATAGTGGAGGATATTTTTATCGCTGTGGGGAACTTGATGGAGCCCCCAAGCACTCCTGAAGGGCTGGATCCCCTTCTGGCAATGAATTATAGCACATTATGACAAAAAGCAAACTACCATGTTTATGCACATGCTCAGGCATTTATTGCGGGAGAATAAAATCGAAAACTGGATGTCCATACCTTTGTTCTGAGCAATGAAAGTCTTTCCAGACTGTTGCTTACCTTCTTTCTTACAGAACAAACCAAACAATCCAACCACCAACACTTTCTTATACACATATGTCTTCCACCTCCAACACTGCTTCTTCCTCTACCTCTGCTGGATCCTCCAGCAACAAGTATGTCACAGCCAGTACCCCTGGCTCCAAATCTGACTCTTCCCAACAAAAAGTTGCCAAAGCTGGTTTCACCAGCTCGATTTTCATCAATACCTTGCAATCTACCAGCAAGGGTCCCACTGCCCCCATTGGGACATCTTCAAAAAAGTCTCCCTGGTACAAGGAAGTCCAGGAAGATCTGGAAAACCACAGGAAGTGCATTGCTGATGCGCAACTCTCTGTTTGGAAGTGTCATCAAGAACTAGATGACAAAGCCGCTAAATTAGCTAGTGAGGAATCTCTAGTGGATGAAATTTTCGATGACATTCGAAAATTCCAAGCAGGTCGCCTACAACAGGTGAATTATGGAAAAAATGTTTTTAATATTGCAACTGGAGAGATGAAATTGGCCCAAAAAGCTGATAAGGGGAAAGGAAAAGAAAAATTGGTTTCATATGCCAATATTGCAAAAGTGGGTCTGTCCGCTAAAAACAAGGCAGGCACTACCTTCTCTTTGTGTCCAAAGAATCAACTAAATTGGCCAACTTCTGAAGAAGTTAGGACCTGGTTCTTCAACCTTGGTGGAAAGGCGGAGGACTGGATGTCGGAACAAGTGGAGGTACCAGCTGCTCCAAAGAGAAATAGCGGGTCTGGAAATGAAGTCTGGGACCACACTAAGGAGTGGTCAAAAATTGGGAAAGTAAAAATACTGCCCAATAAATATCACAGTGATTCTGTTTTAGAGGAAAGCAGAACCACTAAAATAAATAAATAAATTTCCACCATGCACCAAGCTATCTGCCAGGAAATGGAGGATAAAAAACGGGTTGAGGATCTGATAGAAAGTATCCAAGAAACCATTGATAACTTAAATCAAGAAAAGTTGAGGGAGAAAAGCTTTAGAAAAAAAGCTAAAAAATTGCGCCAGAAAGAACGCAAAGCCAAGAGAGAGTTGGCTGAACAACCAAGAGTACCACCTAAAACTCACAAGTTATATATACTTGATGAGGAGATATACAGTTCTGATTATTCGCATCCTTCTTTGAATGATAGCGAATACTCTTCCTTAATTAAAGCTAGAAGGAATGAAGAGCTTGAAAAAGGAGAGTTCATTATAGTAGAACTCAAGGGAAGGGATGGACTTATCCACCCTTGGGTTCATACTGTCGAAAGTCCTGTATGGTCTAAAATTGGTTATTGCTACCTGGTGGCAATAAAAACCTGTGCATTGGCTGAATATCAATGGCCACAATACATTGATATCAAAGAATTGGCTTCATACTCAAAGTCAATTAGGAAGAGAGTCAACTTCCATTTACACAAAATTAATGGTGATCAGTCTAGTCGCCATCGTCATCTAGTCATTGATCCAAGAGCCCAGACAGGCTGGATGGAAATCAATAATCTTGCTAGAGCAGCAAATGTCAATATAATCATTGGAGGAGAAGATGACTTGTCTAAAATTCCAATGCTTACTGGAAGCAATAATTGGAATGAGTGGTCAGCAGCTATCAAAGCGGCTCTGCAGTATAAAGGTCTCTGGCAGTATGTTCTTGGCAACAGGATCAAGCCACAGCTTACAGAAGCTGAGAAAACAGCAGAGACAGCAGAAAGTACCACTGCAACTGAGCTTTGTTGCATTAAAGAGAAAAAAGAAGCTTGGGATGACTACTGCGACAACAATGACAAGGCATTGGGATTAATGACCATGAAAATCTCACTGTCTTTAAGACACCTTATTAAACCATGGTCAAACTCTACCTTCAACGCATTGCAGGAAGCCTTTGGCAAGCCAGGAGCAGCTGGCATTTTTGTTGATTTTTCAAAAGTAATACATTGGAAGATCAACACCAACAAATTGACAGAGTCAGTCAATGAGCTATTGACAACAGCTAATTGACTTTCTGTCAATGGCTTCACATTCCCTGACAATATGCTAGCAATGGTAGTGTTAGCATCTTTACCACATGGATGGGACAGTGTCTCATCTAGTGTATTATTAATGACAAAAGCAAGTGATTTGAAACTTGCTGATATTCTTCCAAAAATAGAGGAAGAATCTCAAAGGTGGAGAACGTCTTCTGGGGGGGTAGTTCACACTGCTAGAGTGAAGCTTCCCAAAGGCCCTAACAGGCCTAATTGGAATCAACAACAAAATTCTGGTACTAGTAACCAGAATAACTACAAACCTGGTTCTAATAACCAGAACTCATATTCTTCGAATCAGAATAAAGGGAAATGGACGACACCAGGACCATCTTCCAGACCCTCTAACACTGGCAAACCCCAGTTCTTGTCCAATCAAGAAAGGAACAAGATCAACCATGATAATAAAAAGAAAAAGAAGGCCTTTTTATTAGAACAACAACAAAAAAGCAATGCTGGGGACACCAGGAAAGCGAATACACCTAAATTTGCTCACTTAGTAGACAGGTTAGATCCTGCTCTACCCTTGATTCGAAGAATGGCACCATTAGCGCCAAATCTACAGCAACTGAAGGCTCAAGGATATTCAGTCACTGACAATGTAGAATTGCAAATGGTGGTTGATCCAATTGCAGAAAACCGTTTCAAAGTCCTAGATGAAAGGGCTGACATTGAAATGGATAATATGTCAGATACAGTCTCCTTAGGTGAAGACTTTTATGACACAGCTGATGGGGAATATCAGTATGTAAATCTTTCTACTCAAAAGTTCTTCTCTGATAAAAAATCAGTGAGGACTATCAAGACGAGCCCAATTATGAGGCATCTTGATTTCAAAGGTAACAATGTAGATAGTAGTATTTGTACTACTTTAAATAGCAATGAATATATCGCTTTAGTTGCCTCCATTCCAAAAATGAGTAGTAAGATAAATGTGTGTGGTTGTGATAAATGTAAGGAATTTGAGTCCAAAGGAACTCCATGGATGATTGATTCAGGAGCATCGATACACATAACTCCTGAAATCAAAGATTTCTCTGAATATCATCCTTTTAAAGTTTCACAGCCTGTATTTACAGCTGATAAACGATCTCAAGTAGCAATACTTGGAGAAGGAACTGTGTTCCTACAGGTAGAAACTGCGCATAAACATAAACATGTCATTAAACTTGAAAAAGTTTGCTATATGCCTGCAGCTAGTGTCAGACTTATATTGTCTGGACAACTAAAGCTACAAGGCTTTAATGAAAAATTGGACAAGTATAGTACTATATTTTTGCTAAAAACTGGGCGACCATTTATAATGGCATATCCTAGACATATAGGAGATCCCATTCATTGGATTTTGACTGAAATAGTCCATCCAAGTGTAAAAATGGCCAAACCTTCAGTTCATATAGTGGATTATAACACTTGGCATCGAAGATTGGGTCACCCATCTAAAAATGTATTAAAACATGTCTTTGATCATACAAAAGGGTTTGACAAATTATCTATACCATCAACAGATACAATTTGTCCTGGATGTGCACAAGGAAAGATGCATAATAAATCTTTTCCTACATCAATCAAGCAAGCTTCCAAGCCACTTGAATTGATTCATGCAGACTTATTAGAATTGCCTATGGAATCTTATCATCGAAAGAAATGGTGTCTTATGATACTAGATGATTACTCTTCCTATGCTTATATGGCACTTCTTCGAACTAAATCAGAAACATTTACTGCTTTCAAGAGTTATGTCGAACTCATGGAAAATCAATATAGCAGTAGAGTTAAACATTTCAGATCAGATCGAGGGGGGGAATTTAAGTTGCACGAATTTAGCAAGTTTCTTGCTTCAAAAGGAATCTTTAGAGAACAAAGTGCACCTCACATACACCAACAAAATGGTCGTGCTGAACGATTAAATGATACTATACTTGAAAAAGCAGAAAGCATGAAATTAGAATCTTCCTGCCCAAAATCATGGTGGGAATTTGCTTTGAAACTGCTATTCATGTATACAATCGCACACCATTACGAAGAACAAATTGGTCTACACCCTATGAAAACATGACAGGTGAAAAACCTGATGTTCATTATCTTAAAGTGTTTGGTTGTCTAGCTTGGGTTTACATACCTAAAGAAATTCATAAAGACAAGCTGTCACCAAGATCTGAACCAATGACCTTTATTGGTTATGACATAGGATCTAAAGCTTATAAATTTATGAAGAAAGATAACACTATATTCATTGGTGTTAAAGCACTATTTAATGAGTCTGTATTTCCACGAAAAAGTGAAAATTACAATAAAGATAGACTATTTGAAAGTCCACCAGGTATTAACCAAAGGGATCAAAATGGACATGAATCTGACTCCAATTCCCAAAACAACAATCATCTCAATAGTGACGACAATGATCCCAAACCATATAAACCATCATTCAATCATGATCTTACACCAGATGAAGAGCAGAATTCATCTCATGAGAATGATGAAATAGAGCCTCATAATAACAGTGGAGAATAGGATTTATCTGTCAGACCTGATGTTCAAGGATCAAGTGAAAACAGATCCGAAGAGAATTCCAGTAGACAGCCTGGGACACAACATCATGCACCACCAGACATTAAAAGAACACGAAAAGAGAAAAAGGTTACAGAAAGACAATCCCAAAAACAACCTGAACCTATTCCCTTCCCACTTTGCCAAAGTACTAGAGAAAGGAAACCAGTTTATAAGGAGGGTAATATTTATGCAAAGAAAACTCCTCTTGAGAAAGGAAACCAGTTTATAAGGAGGGTAATATTTATGCAAAGAAAACTCCTCTTGAGATTGAAAAACAACTGGAAAAGAATCCTTTCAATGAGTCTGAAGACTCTGATAGTCAAAAAGACACTTCAAGCGAAATATCAGAAGAATCTGATCCTGGTACTATTCAGGATAAAGGAATTTCAGATATAGATATGCTGCTTGATCAATTACAAAAAGAGGGAGGAAGGAAATTTATCAATTTCCTACTCTCAAAAGCAGTATTACCTAAATCTGATATCCCTGTTCATTTTAGGGATGTGTTAAAAATTAAAGAATCTTATCCTAAAGCTTTTCAAGAATGGATTAAAGCTATGGAGGATGAGATTGAAGCTCTATTTGAACAAGATGTTTGGGAGTTAGTTGATGGTCCAAAAGATCGTAAACCTG
The DNA here is from genome assembly GCA_023014405.1 of Amanita molliuscula. Taxonomy (NCBI): domain Eukaryota; kingdom Fungi; phylum Basidiomycota; class Agaricomycetes; order Agaricales; family Amanitaceae; genus Amanita; species Amanita molliuscula. Next base: position 64,204 of record JAEBUP010000092.1, on the reverse strand, counting down.
TGAAGTGTAGATGGGTTTACAATATTAAAAGTGATGGTCAAAAATGTGCTCAACTTGTTGCCAAAGGATTTTCACAAATACCTGGCATAGATTATGATGACACCTTTTCTCCTGTTGCATGATTTGAAACAGTGAGATTACTTCTGGCTTCAGCTGCACTCGAAAATTGGGAAATCGAGGCACTAGATGTTAAAACAGCTTTCCTATATGGAAATCTTGATGAAGAGATTTACATGGAACAGCCAGAAGGTTGTGTCACAAAAGGACAAGAGGGAAAAGTCTATAGATTAAAAAAGGCCCTATATGGTCTTAAACAAGCATCATATGCTTGGAATAAACAAGCTGATAAAAGCTTGAAATCCTTAGGATTTAATAGATGTCTTTCAGATACAGGAGTTTATATCCTTAACAAACAAGGATCAATAATAGTTGTCATACTATATGTTGATGATGTACTATTTCTGGGGAATGACAAAAGACTCTTATTAGACAAAAAGAGCAAGTTCATGAAAATATGGGAATGTAGAGACTTAGGACAAGTTTCTGAATATCTAGGGATGAAGATATCTTGAGATAGACCAAATCAATTACTAATAATTGATCAAATAGACTATGCTAAGAAAGTTGTTAAGCGTTTTGGTCAAGAAAATGCTAAACCTGCTAGAACACCATTACCAGCAGGATATGTTCCTAAACCAAATGAAGGAACAGCAACTTCTGAGCAAAGAAGCTATTATCAATCCATAATTGGATCATTATTATATTTAACTCTTGGAACTTGTCCAGATATTGCATTTGCAGTAATAATGATGTCACAATTTATGGTTAATCCTTCTGAAGAGCATATTCAGAAGGCATTATACATTATTAAATATGTTGCCACCAACATTAATGGCAAAATAGTGTACAATGGAAAGAACCATGAAGGTTTCATTGCATATTGTGATGCAGACTGGGCAGGTGATCAGATTAATAGAAGATCAGTCACCAGATACATAGTAAAACTAGCTGGAGGACCAGTTAGTTGGGTTTCAAGGAAACAAAAGACAGTTGCTCTGTCATCGACAGAAGCAGAATATATGAGTCTGTTGGATACATCAAGACAGATAGTCTGGATAGAGTCTTTATTCCATGAAATTGGAAAGACTATAAAAATGATTCAATTAGGAGTAGATAATCAAGGAGCAATCTTCTTAGCTTCTAATCCTGCTCAAGAGCATAGATCTAAACATATAGATATCTGCTACCACTATGTTAGAGAATGCATAGAGGAGAGAAAAGTGGAGCTTGTGTATATTCCCACAAATCAGCAACTTGCTGATATCTTGACTAAAAATTTGTCTTTTGATAAATTTACAAAGTTAAGATCTGAAATTGGATTAGTGATTTCTCAGCATGGGGGAGTGTTGAATAAATAATGATCTGGAGCGTTGAGTATCAAACTCATAGCTTCACATATTATATCATTATTTATGAATGCTCACCAAATCACAAATATAATCTGATATTTGTACACTGTTGACACTTTTATAGTGTTTGACAGATATTATAGAGTTTCATCCCAGGAACAGTATGAAATGACAGCGTGTGAGACACAATGCATGAAACATGCTTCACATGTCAAGTATTGACAGATTGCTGTAAAATGCGCAGCAATATGACACCATGCGCAGCAGGGAGCTGCGCATTACTAGAAATAGGTATAGTAGATGTAGTTACATGTGATTTCTGTAACTGTATATAAGCAGCGCTTTTTGCACTGCTGGAATACATCTCCTGATCTACTGCATAGTTGAGCCCTAGCTCCTAAGCGTTCTAAACAGTACTCAGTAAGTCCCCTCGCTTACTAAGCCTCGCTCTGCACTGCCATTGCTTGTTTCAACACCATGAGTGATGAATGGCAATTATGTCTTCACAGGGTGCCACTACTGCTGGCATGTATATGTGTCCCTTCCAGGTGATGAGTTTCCCTTCCCTCTTGTAGTCCTTGTCTTGCATCCTAAGTCCCTTGCAAACCTGCTCCTCCCATTGCTGCTCTGGCATATCTCTGATATCCTTCACAATATCATTGATAGCCCTATCGTCATTGAAGACTCATACAAACAAGTGTTCTTTTAACAATATGACACCCTGATTGTCTTCTTCTCCATTCTGGTGATCTGCTCACCTAGACAGAATGTCTGCTTTTTGATTTGCCTTCCCTGCCCAGTGTTTTATGACAAAGTTGTAGTCCTGAAGGTTGGTAATCCATCTGGCCTGTCATTGGTTGAGGTTCTGAGGTTTCCTGAAATACGTGAGGTTTTGGTGATCCATTAAAACCTCCACTGTCTTTTTGGTGCCTTTAAGGTAATGGCTCCATTCATAAAAGGTGTGCATGACCACAAGCATCTCCTTGTTGTACACCTCGTAATTCCATTCCATGTCATTTAGGGATTTCAATATAAAGGCCACTGGTCAGTAGACTCCTTTGTCTGTTTGTCGAGATAAGATTCCTCCTATAGCAAAATCTGATGCATCGACCTCCACCATGAACTGCCCATCCTTGTTTGGGATCTGGAGTGTAACTTTCAAGCAATAGTGTCTTTTAATTCCTGGAATGACCTGTCCTGGAATTCTGTCCATTTCCATTCCTCTTTCCCAGTGAGCATAGTAAGTGGCTTTGCTAGTTTGGTGAAGTTCTTGATGAAGTGTCAATAGAAGTTAATAAGTCCCAGGAACTGTTGGATGTCTTGTTTGCAGGTTGGTTTAGGCCATTTAATTACTGCCTGTACTTTTCCTTCCTCCATTCAGATAGAGTCTTTACTGATCATGACTCCCAGAAAATCAATTTTGTCTTGATTGAAGAAACACTCCTCCAGTTTGAGCAATAATTTGTGTTCCTCAAGTTTGGCCAAGATCTGGTTAACTTGTTTAATGTGGTCCTCTTTGTTTTTTGAAAACACCAGGATGTTGTCCATGTAGATAATGACCCATCCTTCTGCGATCTCTACCTGGAATATATTGTTCATCATGGTTTGGAAGGTGGCTGGTGAATTTGTAAGTCCAAAGAACATGACAAGTGGTTCAAACAATCCTCAATTGGTCCTGAATGCTGCTTTCCATTTGTTGCCCTCTTTAATCCAGACATTGTTGTATCCCCATTGGATGTCCATCTTTGAGAAGACTGTTGCCTGAGATAGTTTGTCTACCAACTCTCCAATGAGTGGGAGTGGGTATTGGTTTTTAACTGTCATCTTGTTGAGTTTTTGGTAGTCCTGAACTGGTCTGAGTTTCCCATCTTTCTTTTTAATGAAAAAGAAAGGTGATGCCATTGGTGATCTACTGGGTCAAATACACTTGGTGTCCAGGTTTTCTTTTAAGAACTTGTTGAGTTGTTCCTGTTCATTCTGGTTAAGGGGGTAGATTTTACAATCTACTGGGTTGCTCCCTGGTACCAGTTCAATGGCATGATCCCATTTTCATCAGGGTGGTAATTCATCAAACATCTCTTTTTCAAACACCTTGTGGTGTTTCCAATAATGTCTGGGGACTCATTCCTTGATAGACTGTTCCTTAATGTGTGCTGCTTCTTTTGCTGCTATCTCCATGGCTTTGGATGCAAATGCCCGCATTTGTAGTTCTGGTTCACCAATATGTACTGCCAGCCACTTTTTGTAGAAAGGTCATGTGCGTAGGAAACAAACTCGGTGGGCTGCGGTGCAAACGCGTGCTGTACAATGATATTCGTAGCTATATAAATACATGTTTTTGCTATTGTATTCATTTACGGGGATAGGAGAGGAGGAAGTGGTAGCTACACGAAGACAAGGGGATTCAGTATGGTATAAAAATGTACACCAAAACAAATTTGGGCGTGGGAATGATCATGGAGCCGTTTGATGCACGCTCTGAATTCCAACACTTTTCTCCTGGCACCAACATCTGAGAGACATCCATTTCATCTTTGGGTTCTTGTACTGAAGATGATTTCCAACAAGAGCCTGGACAACAGTTAAAGTTGACTTCTGCTGTCTTCCAGTTGATTGTAGGGTTGTGACATTCCAACCATTTGTGTCCCAGAAAAAGGTCTGTTTTGCCAAGCCAAGCTACACTGCACTCCACAGACTGCAACCAAGTCAAAAAACATTGTAATTGTAATGACAATTGAGAAGAATGTAATGAAATATGTGCCTATGCCTATGAGTCAGACTATGAAGATGACATTGAGGAAGTCAATTTACAAGAAGTCAATGAAAATACTAAGGTCCAGCTAACATACTGGCCAAGGGCTCAACCATCCCTTGCTGGATTCATGCCAAAATTTCCTAGCAAGGAGGAAGTTAAAGTACAAGTCATTGCCAAACCTGTAACCATGTGGAAACCAGTTGAAAAGAAACAACCTGCTGCAGGAATAGTAATTCAGGAACCTGAGAAAAGATTGTCCCAGCCCCAACAGAAAACAATCATGGATACTGTTGGATAGCTATGATTAAAAAAGAACATCATTCTTGGATGTGGAAAGAACTTCCTGGGAATCTCATGGCAGATCAATCATGATGAGTGTGCAACATGTTTCCTGAAGCACTAAGAAAAGATGGGATGTACACAATGGAAATGTTCATCAATGAACAAATCCATATAAAAGACATCTCAATACAACATGCTCAGGGACAAAAGTTTGCAAAGCTCTGGTCCACAGCAGGAATTAGAAACTTCCTGGCAGACTTGCAGTTGGATAAAGAAGAACACCTACATGTAGGAAGCAACAGGGTTCTAGTACCAAGAACCTATGCACAAGTGACATGCACAGGTGTTTGAAACACTGGCATTGTCAGATCAGAACAACCTCAAACACTTTGGTTCCATGGCTTAGGAGGACAAGCAGAAGACTGGATTGAGGATAGCAATGGTATCGAACTAGTACAAGTAATCAACATATGACAATGGAGTCAACTAGTCCATGAATACCGAAAAATCATACTACCACCTCCTGGTCACTGCAACTACACTCCTAACAATGCCAGCTGGTGTTACCTCACTCTTTTCAAATGACAATACTGGAATTGTTATGCATGGCCTGAAAACCCCTCCTGGCACACTATTGCATAATACAAACCAGATATGAGACATACAGTCTTAGGTTTTAAAGTAAAACTAAATTTGAAGACATGTTGGTGATGAGCATTGTTCCGAGGTAAGGGTGTAGAGGTGTCATCCACAGGTATTCCAAGCTAGCAACAAGCAACTCCACGAACTCCACAATTATACATGATTATCTGTGCTAAGGCAAGCATTGCCCATGATCAACAAACAACTCATCTCCCACATACACCATCCACACCCCATGCCAGTCAGTCATTTGCACCCAATGTCAGTGCCACATCGGCTGAGCCACATAAAATTGTCAGCCAGCATAGTTTAGTTCACTGGAGAAGGGACCGCCACCATCAAGCTATATCTGTGTTAGGGAAGATCTACATTCCACAATCCAATCGCCACGTCATCCATAGCGACACCCAATGCAGCAGATTAGGACCCTAGCAGATGAGTAAAGCCATCAGCTGATGACCAGCTATGGTATAGAACAAGTCAAGTCCACAGAAAATAGAGAACAGGGATGCATCAAGTCAGATGAACCCCAGAGTTGCCACCAACAGCAATCAGTCAAGCCTATTTCCATCCAACAAGTCTATTATCATCCCACATAGGGTCATGGTATTGGTTCCCACCATGGCACTCTTATTCCACCATCGTGTCCCTCAGCTAGCCCCATTGCATGAAGACCTTCAAGATGGATTTGGATATACAGTTGCAAGGTGAAATTTTACAAGTGTTACTTCATTAGTTAGAGTAGGAAAATGTATATAAAGCCCATGTACAGCAGATTACCAGCTTAGCTTAGCAGAACAGAGTACATCCCAGTTTCCCCTTGAGTCTCAGTCTTAGTCACCCTCCTTGTCTTGTCCACATCTCCAGTCTTGCTGCACTCTGCATCCCACATTCACCACTGTTATGCACTCACACACACATAAAGTGTTATTATCTGCAAACTCCACCAGTTCCATGCATTGTAGCATTGACATTGAGTGCACTGGAGTTGACAGGACTTCATTCACGACCTCACACCTTCCTCTCCTCCCTATTTCCAATGGCAGAGCAAGCATATCATCAGTACCACATCACACATCATAAAGACAAGGATAACACTTACCAAAAGCAAAAGACATTCTGGAGTATTACAGGGGAGATGACTCTGTAACAAGACATTTCTCAGTCAGTTTCAAAATTACACAAGCAGTGGTACAAGGATGTATAGGACTTATCACAGTTGGGATAACTGTATTCACTCACAAATACCTGGCAACTTGGGGAGCAAACCCAGATGCACAAAGAAATGAATGTATTGCTCAAGGGACCAACTTAGCACAAGCAATACAAGCCATTGATGCAGCAATACATCCACCAAGAGAACCCCACCCTACAATTCATATGGATATGCTGGACTATTACAAAGGAGACTCAAAAGAAATAGCCACCTGGTTGAGACAGATGGCTTCATACTTCACAATAGTGGGAGTAACAAATAATAATGTTACTATACAAATGGTCCTACAGAGAGTACAAAAAGGGCAGGGAAATCGAGCAGGGAATTGGGCAGCAGCTAAGACAGCTGAAATAGAGGCAGCAGGAGCAGAAGTCCACAGGAGAATAGCCACAATAACTGCAGATGGGACACCAGTACCGACCTATACTCAACAGCAATGGAACAAGGGAACAAGGGAATAAGAAGTGCAGACAGAATAACATGGACTCTAATGCCAATAACTCATAAATTTCCTTTTACCAACTTTGACAACATGATGGAAAAAATGAAAGAATATTTCTTGACAACAGAAACAAGAGATCAAGCATGTCAGACAATCCAAAGTATGAAACAAGGGACACTAAAGGCAGAGGACTATGCAGTAAATTTCCAAAGTGTTGCAGCCCTCACAGGATATAACAAGATAGCACTGGTAAACCAGTTTCGAGCAGGACTACACCCACCACTAGGATGACAATTAGTCAAATTACAAGTCCTCAATGGAGGAAGAATAGTGGACAGATCACAGGAAGGTGATCTGCAATGTTGGTTTGACAGGCAATATTAGTTGAAAGGAGCTGGAGGGATGCACAACAAATCTATCCCCAAAGTCACCCAAATACAAACTGACCTCAACAAAATTGTCCAGCTCAAGATACAAATACAACTGCATCCACATCAACAGGAGGGCAGACTACTGTTACATGTTTCAATTGTGGAAAGCAGGGACATACAGCAAACATATGCAGGGCCCTGAAGAAAGATCCAAATGCAATGGATGTTGACTGACAGAAAAGAGTTGTGGAATGCTATAACTGTGGAAAGAAAGGACACTTTGCAAGAGATTGCTATGTGCCAAAAAAGGACAAAGGGAAACAGGTTGTTAGGACCTGGTCAACAGTTAAAGAATTTGCAGAGGAAATGACTGAGGAGGAAAAAAGAGAAATGGCAGGGGCATTGGGTTTTCAGAACAACTCATGAGGATGCATTCCCCCTCATGAATCATGGACAGTGTACAGTATAATAATTCATGTGTAAAAATACTGGAATTACTATATGAATGTTGTACCATGCAAAACTGTTTGAGGAATGCACCCATAAGTGCAACAAAGCCGAAGTTCAAAACCTGGTCCACTCCATGGATAATGAGAAGAATTTGGGACCAATCAATGGAAATAGCTGTAAGGGATCTTTGATCTTGGGTAAAGAAAGATCAAATTGAGGAAATAAGTGAACAGCTAGTAAAGGATTTGAATCAAATGATGGAAATGGAGACATTATGGTATTTAAACCATCTGAAACACAAACCAAGATTTGTGCGAACAACAGGAAGGAATCAGATGGATGTAGACATAATAACAGCAACTGTAGATTCAGTTGAATGATTTAAAATTAAAGCCCTGATAGATTCAGGATGCACAGGATCTTGTGTAAATAAAGAATGGGTAGAATGACATTGATTGAATACAAGGAAATTACCATGACCAATACCAGTATTCAATGCAGATGGAACTCACAACATAGCAGGACAACTAGAAGAAATGATCAAGCTAAAAGTACAAATAGGCAATCATTATGAATCTCTTGAATTTGGAATTCCAGCTCTGGGAAAAACAGACATGTTCCTAGGTCACAACTGGTTGAAATACCACAATCCAGAAATAGACTGGAGAAACCAGAAAATAAGATTCTCTCATTGTCTTGGTACATGTTGGAAAGGATCAGGAAGCATAGAGCCAGAAGAAGAAATGGACAGGATTCATTGGGAGGAAGGAGAACAACTGCTAGCAGTCTACATAGGTCCAGAGGAATTAAAAACAAGAGCATATCAATCAAAGGCCATGGAAATTGCCTCAGCAAATGTTAAAAAGAGAAAGGTTGAAGACATTGTTCCAGAACACTATCTAGGACATCAGAAAGTCTTCGAAAAAACAAAATTTGATGAATTACTGCCAAGATGTCCATGGGATCATGCTATTGAATTAATCCCAGGGTCAAAACCATTAGATTGTAAAATCTATCCATTAAACAGGGATGAACAAAAGGCATTAGAAGACTTCTTAAAGGAAAACTTAGATACTGGATGAATCAAACCAAGCAAATCACCAATGGCTTCACCTTTCTTCTTTGTAAAAAAGAAAGATGGATCATTAGGCCCAGTACAGGATTATTGAAAACTCAATGAAATGACAATTAAGAATTGATATCCTTTGCCTCTAATCTCTGAATTAATTGATAAACTCAGTCACACAAACATATTCTCAAAAATGGATATTCAATGGGGATATAATAACATTCATATTAAGGAAGGGGATGAATGGAAGGCAGCTTTCCAAACAAACAGAGGGCTGTTTGAGCCATTAGTAATGTTCTTTGGATTAACCAATTCACCCACCACTTTTCAAACCATGATGAATGATTTGTTCCAGGAGGAACTCACTGAGGGATGGGTAGTAATCTACATGGATGATATTTTAGTGTTCTCAAATAACAAGAAGCAACATGTAGAACATGTTAATCAGATATTGGCAAAATTAGAGCAGAACAAATTGTTGTTGAAACCAGAAAAATGTTACTTCAATAAGGAGGAGATTGAGTTTTTAGGAGTAATAATCACCAAAGACTCAATAAAGATGGATCCAGCAAAAGCAAAAGCAATAAAGGAATGGCCAGAACCAAAATGTAAATGTGAAGTGCAACAGTTTTTAGGTTTTGTCAACTTTTATCAACAATTTGTAAAAGGATTTGCCAAGGAAGCAAAACTGTTGACTGAGTTAATGGGGAAAAAGGAATGGGAATGGGGAAAGTCACAGAGCAAAGCCATGATTAAATTAAAAGAAAGGATAGTGGAGGAAGCGGTATTGGCTATACCCAACAAAGACAGACAATTCCAAATTGAGACAGATGCATCAGATTTCACAATGGGATCCATATTGTCACAGCAACAAAATGGAATATGGAGACCAGTAGCATTCATTTCAAAGGCACTCAACACAGCTGAACAAAATTATGAAATATACGATAAGGAGATGTTAGCAATCATGCATTCCTTATACAAATGGTTGCAATACCTAAAAGGGGCTAAAGAAACAATAGAGATTCTAACAGATCATCAGAATCTCACATATTTCAGGAAACCACAAAACCTGAATAGAAGACAAACTCAATGGGTTATAGACCTCCAAGAATATAATTTCGTCATAAAACATCAATCCAGAAAGTCAAATTCAAAAGCAGATCTACTATCCCAAAGGGCAGATTATGATAAAGGACTTAAAGATAATGAAGATGTACTTTTACTAAAAGAGGAAATGCTTGTACAATTAGACAACTGGACAGGAGAATGGGTGACCTTAGTCAATGGGATAAAAAAGACCAACAAAAGACAATGGGATACCCAAGTACAAAAAGGAGTGGAAAATAAAGAAGAAGGATTTGAATACAATAAGGAGGAGAATCAAGTAACATGGAAAGGAAGGATATACATACCAGCAGTGATGAAATTAAGAGAAGAAGCAATTTCATTACATCATTGATGGGGACATCCAGGAATAGCCAAAACACTAGAATTGATAACCCAAGACTACTGGTGGCCAAATATGAGAGAAGATATCAGAAAGTATATTAAAGGATGTAGGACTTGTCAAACAGTAAAACCTGATTGACAGAAACGAGCAGCACCTTTAATCCCTCATACAATACCAAAGCAACCCTGGGAAGATATTGCATTAGACATAATAGGACCTTTACCAGAGTCAAAGGGATATAATGCAATCCTGATGGTCATTGACAAATTCATGAAAAGGCATACTTCATTCCTACCAACACTACCCTCACATCAAAAGGAGTAGCAACATTATTTAGAGATCATGTGTTCAGGGAACATGGAATACCAAAAAAGGTGATAAGCAATAGAGGTCCCCAATTTGTTTCAAAATTCATGAAAGAATTCTTTGAACTCATGGGAATAAAAGGAAATCCATCCACTGCATTCCACCCACAAACAGATGGACAGTTGGAAAGAGCAAATCAGGAGGTTGAAATACTATTGTCCATGTTTGTAAATGAAAAACAAGACAACTGGAGTGACTGGTTAGCAGTGACACAATTCTGCTATAATGATAGACAACACTCAGCAACTCTCTGTTTATGATGAACTATGGGTACAATCTGAATAAAGGAACAGTGGATCAACCATCACAACCACAAGTAGAGGCCATAGGACAATTTGTGGAAGAACAAAAAGAAGTATGGGAAAAAGCACAGGTGTTGCTTAAAAAAGCACAAGACTCCATGAAGGCTCAATACAATAAAAAGAAATGAGATCCTATTGAATATAAGAAAGGAGATCAAGTTTATCTAAATGCCAAAAACCTCCCATCTGTTTGACCAACAAAGAAACTCGGAGAAAGATTTGTAGGACCCTACAAAATTATTGAAAAAGTAGGGGCATCCTCTTATTGACTCCTAATCCCTGCAAGCTGGAAAGTGTATAATGTGTTTAATGAAGTTTTATTGAAACCATATTGAGAACCTACTTTTCCACAACAAAAACACCACAAAACTGATTGCAAGAACAGCCAGAAGAAGGAGGAAGAGACTGGTGATTATGAAGTGGAAAAAATACTAGACAGTTGCATTAGTAAAAAGGGAAAAGGATGGTTGGAATACCTAGTAAAATGGAAAAAATTACCTGGTAGAAGATTCCACATGGGAACCAGTGACAAATTGTCACAATGCCAACCAGTGTATCAACAAATTCCACCACCTCCATCCAAGTGCTCCTCACAGAGTGAGGATGAGCAACTTAACATTCACACAATACCAAAACTTCACACAGCCACAAACACCAAAAACACTATTTGGCATGTTGACATTGCTTTACATTTTATTTGTGATCTTGTCAAAACTGAACAACTCAAGATACATTACATACAAAGCAAGGATAACCTAGCTGATTTATTTACAAAGGGACTACCTCATGTCCAACATGAGTGTTTGACAAAGATGATGGGTATAGGCATCAATCTGAGGGGGAGTGTTGGAAATGATGGATCAACAGCTGAAGGAGGCACATGAGGCACAGTAGGTCATGGGTTTCAGACATGAGTTGATGAAGATTCACAGGCTGATGAAGAGGAGGTCACAATGAAGGAATTGGATAAGATAAACAAAAAAACGAGTGCCTGACATAAATACAGTGCACAGTTATCTGCTGATGCCTGTCTATTTCATATTGTATAAATATATATATGTGTGTGTAGTTTACAATAAAAAATGCTAGAGCTTTAACTCACGTCTGCCTGAGCACTCCTGCCTCATCTCTATCATCTCAACACTGACCATATCCAATGCACAATGACTGCTGACCACACTGTCCAGCAAAATGGCACTGCCAACCACACTCATGCTAGCAACACACACCCACCCTCATTCAGTGTCCATTGACACTCACAACACACAGCAATGGCAACAGCAACAGCATCAGCATCAGCACTGGCACCAGTGCACCTCAAAATGCAATACAGACAACTTAAAAATGGTACAGTGACCATCAACAACCCAGTGCTTGACATGCACATCAAATATTGACACCAACACAACTCTCCTGCAGCTGCAATGCCAACATGTGCTGCCCAACATGCACCTTGATGTTCACTGACATGCATACCAACGTGCTCACTGAAGTGCACCAACAAGTGTACCAATGTACTCACCAACATGCACCAGTGCTCACACACATACTCACACATGCATGCATCAAGAATTGTCAACAAACAATTTGCCCCACTGCACATGATGTTTGCACTGCATGCCAATGCCTATGGGCTTGTTGCCTTTGTGCCACATACAACACACCTATGTGCTCATCAAGATTCATTCAGGAAATGAATCAAACAATTCAGCAACATGTGCCAACACATTTTATCATTCATTTTGCAAAGTTCAACACTCATTTAAGAAGTCACTCATTGAGGGGGAGTAAGTAATACTCCAATTTTTTCACTCTCTTATTTTACATGCTTCTTGTTCTGAGGGGGAGTGTTGGAATATCTTATATCCAGATACTACAAGCATGACATATATATTACATATATGGTAGTTAGTTTGTTTGTACTTCTTTATGTGTTCATTGAGTTGAACTCATCATGATCTAATCTTGACCATGCAGTCATACTCAATGCACAGTCATTTCCTTTCTTTCCAGGTCACAAGATCTACACCTTGGATTCCAACAGTTGATAAACTTGCTGAAGAAGGGATCTCCTGTAAAGAAGTCTTCTTCAATGGGTAGTAATCCATCCATGTTGATGAGATAGAAGGGTGTTCTTCTGAGGGTGCTTCTGTAGAACCTAGAGACTCCAATCTAGTAACTGAAGTGTAGTAGCTCCAGGCAAAATCAAATCTTTCAGTAGTCATCTTTGTACTTGGGTGAGCTGAGATGAGTTCAGCAATATGTTAGGGCCAAGCCAGGGTGCAGTAGCAGTGATGCACAGCAGCTCCTAGTAGAGATAGACAGGCAAGGAAACCTCCAGGTGCACTAAGGCAGGTAGAGGAGTGCTTGGGCATTGAGGATGGAGGGGCTAACTGAGGTAAGGGCTCAGGCAAGTCAGAATGAGCAATAGATTTCTATTGCTGAACTGGAGAATCCAGTCCAGCATCTGTCTACTTATACAAGGGTTGAGCTATGGATTACTAAGCATAGGACAAAGAGAAAAAGTATTTGATGACAGGGGGCAACTCAAGACTGTGGATCAAATAACACATAAACAACATGAATGGATCAAGTAACTACTATAATAGGAAACATACAAATAAGGAATGTTCAACACATGCATGGGAAGGCATTGAACCTTTGTCTTGGAAGTGCCAATGCTAAGCTGTAACATGAAGATGCAATGGAAATAGTAATAGAGCAGTCTGATGCCAAGATGGAATGCCAAACCTTCATGCAGAAGCATCCACACTGAGTCATAACACTGTGACCTCTCTCTCAAACCCATCACCTCATGTCCAGGTCCATCACCTTCAGTGCTCACACTCTCCCTTCTGCCATCAATCTATCACTCCCATCACTCCCAACAGAAACTGTCATTCATAAGATTCACACACCATTCTCAAGCACTTAGTATATCAGCTGCAAATACCTTAGAGACCTGGGCCATTCGCACACTCAAAAAACCACAATGATATTCAAAGTCAATGACTTTTCGATAACACAAATACTGTACAGGTGCGAAGATGCCTCGTGGCTACTAGTTGCCCTATGTGTGACAGTCACGGCCCTCACGATTGTACTAGAAACCATTTTGAGTTCTTCCACTGGCAGAAAGGATACTGCGAATTACCGAGTTATAGTACTTGCACCAGACATGGTAGTGGCGGGAGGGGGGGCTACAAGGTGTTATTCCTGCCATACTGTGATACCTGGGCAATGAGCTTACCATGGATGTGTCCCTTTAGGATAGCAGCCATCTTAAACAGCACTACGTCAGCATTCAACTCAATCTTAACATCAGAGGGCGCTCACGGCTAATATGGTGGTTGTACTGAAAGTTTCATCGTCAGTCAAACAGTTAACCGAGAGTATCAGGACGACGAACAGTGTGGCAACAGAGGTTCGAGACGCTCTCGCGTTCAGACGCAGCGCCAGCAGCAGCAGCAATAGAGGGGAGAGCGAGCAAAGCGAAGCAGAAGAATTTCATGATGAAGTAGGTATTTGTGTAGTTGGGAGACGATCGGTTCTCTGCTGGACAATAACTACCAAAGTCTGCTCTTATATACCTTTCTGAGCTTCCGTCAAATTTGGGAAGGTGTTTAGTGAGTTAATCAGCGCTCATGTTGTTCCATTCAATCGAATCTGGTCGTAAGTCATGCACGGATAAATTAACTTCCCTGAGAATGTCGGATTCATGCTTTGGGCGGCCAGGTAACGGATCTTGGATCACCGATTGATTATTAGTTCGACTGACATGATATGTCGCTACAGCGGTCCTGTACTCTTTAGATTTCGACTTGAGATATTAGAGAACTTGGTATATTCGGAGCAGTAAGTTTAACCAGTATTGTGTTACGAGGAATAAAAAGTTACCGTTGTTGTTTCCTTCTATAGGTAACTGAGAATATCGGTACTAGCGCAGCGGTGTGAAATCTGTAATTGACAGAAGGGTATGCGGAGGGAGCAAACGTCCATGCCAAGATGCTACTAATAGGCCGGTCTGTGGTTCAGTGAAGGGATAAGGGTTCTAGATACATGTGTTGAGGTGTACCTGTGAGAAATTCCAAGGCGCCGGGACATCCATACTTAATACGTGTAACCAGGTGTTTGAAAACCAGTCGTGGCTAGTGCCGGAATCCACATGTATCCATATGGAAATTTCAATATATATTCCCCTCTATCATATCATTGTGGTGTTCTATAGTGTCGTGAGGATTTTTTTAGTGCCACGGACCTGAGAGCCACGGTCCACCTGACTTCGTACAACAACATCAGTATAATAATCATCGTTTCGTTCCTAATGATTACAACTTACTATATCCTTATAATAATATATCACATCCTGCTTTGTAGTTTTGCAATACCAGTTACTTGCCCTTCGTTTCACGAGACACGTCTCTTCACGGCACGCCGCCGCGTGGAAGCCGATCGGAGACCGAACATGACCGTGACCAGGGTGACAAAACAAATTTCCGACTCTCCTCCATTGACGAGCTTCCGGCGACATCCGCTCAACATTTAAAAATACAGCAAAAATACAGGTTTACAGAAGAGACAATTCACAAGCAACTGACAAAATCTCCGGAGGCATTTGAGGTACTTCTCATTGAGTAATTCACTCGGTATCGGAAAAGTTTCGTCAAACTCACACATAGTATTAGTAAAGCAACAATTTACAACCCTCGAGCTGCCACCAAGGTTAGATCAGACGCGATGAATTATTCGTAGGATCTCTGAATTGTGTCTTACTACTGCGTTATTCTACGCATGTAGGAGAGCGATTCAGAGAACTTATGCAGGGGTATACCACCACTCCCGCACGACGCCCAGGTTTCGTATGAAAGAGACGGGGGACAAGATGAGGGAGCTTTCGGAGTGTTTGGTGAAGACGCATGGGTGGGACCTGATGAAAACCTGCGGAGGAGTGGCAAGTGGCGGAGAGTGTAGGAGCAAGCTTAATCCATAATGGATGAGATGGTGGTGGCTCGTCACACGTCACGCATCAAGCTTAGATCTATTACCCTCGTACTGCTATACATTCTGATAGAATTATTGCATGATGGCAGTAACACGAGCGCGCATATAAAGGCGGAATGTAAAACGCGTGAACCAGTCTGAGATGGCGGTGATATGGAGCTGGGAGTTATATTTAGATCAGGTACTAAATACCTTATATAGCCTATCAAGATTTACTTCTCCGCATAAGGAAACCCCGTGTCACGCTCGGATATATCCGATGCTCGCGCATGCCCAACACATTCTACTGGTGTCTAACGCTGCCTTGGAGTGGCCGAACATATCCATTCCGACAGAACCAAACATTGACCAAAGCGGCCTGCCACATGCTTTTTTTTCGCATAGAAATGTATATTATGACAGGCGCAAGTATGGTATGTAGCCCAACCATAATACAATATTTCTTCCATCATAGTGATCAGCATCATAGAATTGCTATCAAACAGCTCAACAGCCACATTCATTGTTTAGACGTTCCCTTTCGACGACTAATTGAAAACATCCCCGCACTCAGGGAGCTCAGTTTCTGTGACTACGATGATGAGAATTGCTCTGACGTTGTGAGTGATCAAAAAGTGTATGTAATCAGACAGGCTCACAGCAAAGGAAGGGCTACGAGTCAACGGCAGCAGATCAGAGGTTGCATACACTATTTCAGCGCATCGGCTCGTCAATGAGGGTCTCGAGTACATGATGTATATGGTCTGCTGCTCGTGGGGGTCAGACGCAGCTTT
Organism: Amanita molliuscula; assembly: GCA_023014405.1. Lineage (NCBI taxonomy): Eukaryota > Fungi > Basidiomycota > Agaricomycetes > Agaricales > Amanitaceae > Amanita > Amanita molliuscula. Next base: position 47,673 of record JAEBUP010000092.1, on the reverse strand, counting down.
CAACAATATGAAGTCGAAAATGAGTGGAGCTGCTGGATTGCGTTGAAGGGAGAATCGGACGAGATTTTCATAACGGCCATGTGATTTCTTGGGATACGTGATTGAGATTTTGCTCCAGAAATCAGCGGGCATGAACAGGAATATGGACCTCCATTGTGAGCAGATCTGGCCAAGGAACCAAGGGAATGACGCAGGTTTACATGCTGATAAGGCGTCGTAGAAAAGTAAGCAAAGATTTGTTGCACAATTTCCGTATGCGCGCGCATAAACCCCTCGTTATGTCGCTCGATCGGAACACCTCCTGGACGGGTGGGATACCTTGAAGAGAAGGTTACAAGGCGCTGGGTTTCTACAAAACGTTCGTTCCCATGTATGAGGGTCACTATTGCTTCTAAAGTACGCTAATTAGCACCATAGACGCCCTCAACAGTTCGCATGGCGCACATACATCGCTTGCACCAGACCCTCTCTTTTTCTTGCCCGTCTGTACTAGATCCGAATGCTGGAGCAGAGTCTCTCCATGAATGTTCCGGCGTAGCTGGACCAAAGCTGCTTTCAACTTTGCACTTTCGCTATTAGTCTATCACATGCCACAATTGACATAGCGGAAAGGATCGGGAAGATGACCTAGGTATGGCTCTCTCTCTCTCCGCTCTACTCACCCGCTCATGCGGATAGTCATAAATAGCTTCATCATCGCCGAAAAAGCGTTGTTACACGCGATGCCAATGTGTTTCTTGGCATTCGCAAGCAGTATTAAGGCTAACATCGCCACGAAAATGAAGCGTCAGGTCGGATCGCATCAACATTATTCTCTGCCTTTCACCGATCTGCGTCTTTGATGGACTCTGAAAATCCACATATTGGTCTTCTCTTCTGCCAACACGCCCATCTTGAGCTATTTTTGTCATTGCCATTGCACTGCTACTCGGAGGCAAATTCACATTTTGGAGACACGAAGTAAACCTTTTCTGACACGGGAATGGCGGAGGCAGATGTAAGCCCCAGTGGCGAAGCACAGATGGGTGGTTACGACTTAGATAACTGAAGGCGCCACGGCCCGCTATGGTGAATCGCCCTGCTCAATGTCGTTGAGGGCGACTCGGATAGCCTCGTCAAGGACTATCCAACATGCCGTACAACTGAGGCAAGAATAGCCTAATCGTAGATATCAACTTTAATCATGTATGGTAACATTTCGTACTTAATAATGATTAACACCGTTGTTCGTGCCATCAGCCAAGCAATCCTTTCCCAACCTGTGATTTCAGAAATCCTTAAGTAGGGCACATTGTACCTGACGTTCTTCACATAGAGCAGCAATGTGCTTCATTGTTTCGCGAAACGCAACAAACATAAACCCGCCACATACGACCAACGTCTGTAGTTTCGTGCAACCAATGTTGTCGGCAGCCGTGCCAGTCCGTGATGAGATCAAATCGAACAGTAGATTCATGTCATTACTGACAAGATGGGAGATAGTGATATCCAATGACACCATGCGACATGCTAGCTGTTCACGTCCAAGCTCTTTTAAGGCAATAAGGTGCTGGAATACAAGTCCAATGTTGGAGATAGTATAAAGCTCCAAATGGACGAGGTTGGGGTTATGCCTGATGATTTCTACAACTGTGACTGCTTGAGCTATTTCTATATGGAGGCGTAAAATGTCGCAGGAGGACCGGCGTAAAAAGGGCAGCACAAGGTCCAAGGAGTTCGTATAGCAATCATAAATGGTGAGTTCCTCGAGTGCAGGAGTGTTCAATAAAGGTAACCAGTTAGGATGGCAATGCAACTTGGTCATCCTAGGAAGGACTATACTGGAGGGAGCAGTACCATAATATGCCGAGATCAAGGTGAGCTGTTCCAAATTCACCATCTGTGGCAGAGCGGTGATGAAATTATGAGCGCCTTTTTCGAACCGGAACAGACGAATGTCTGTCAAGTTTGACCAATTGAACGACCAGTTAGCGATGTCATGCATGTGGATAGTGTTCAAGGATGGCGCGGTTTGAAATACGTCATGGAACGGTTCTGGTGCACACACCAAGTTGTTCAAGCGAACCGCCTGCAATAGAGGAAGATGATTCTTGGCACGGGTCAATATCAACAGATCCGAGGGGGCATGAACTTCGAACAATACACTATGCCAGCGCATTGACTCGTCAATCAGCATTTTCATGACATGCCGTATGTCGTCTTCTACTAGAGGAGGATAGTTGGACAAGGGAAATGACAATCGTATTTCGAAAGAGAATGGAGCTGTTGGATTGCATTGAAGGAAGAGTTGGACAAGGTCCCTAGAACGGTTCGGCCTGCCATTGGACCTCCTGGGACATGTGATCGATATTTTACTCCAGAAACTGATAGTCATAGACAGGAATATGGATCTCCATCTTGAACAGATGTGGCCAAGGAACCAAGGGAATAACGCGGGGTTACATGCTGAGAATGTCGTAGAGAAAAATGCAAAAATTTGCTGGACAATTTCAGGTGGGAGTTCCGCCGCTACCTCCACGCGAACCCCGGGTTTATCAAGCTCGCCGATTGGCTGAGTTCTATCTGGTGCATGTGCGCGGAAAAGACGGGGGAGAATACGATGGAGTTTATGGTGAAGACGGGACATATGTGGGATCTGGACAAAACGTAACTGGAAGTTGGCTTACATCTCCGCGTTGTATTGATCCTATATACATAATACTGATGGCAGATTTGGCGAGTAAGAATACGAGAAGTGCTGCCTCTACTTATATAGATATCGGCTGCACACAGTCGAATCATCCTCCCTTCATGGATCAAGATAAGTCCGCTTAACAAAGGGGATAGGTCCCATATTGCAAATCAAGGCCTGCGATCAGATGGTGTTGAATATAAAAATCCGTCCGCGCGGAACATGCGAGCCCTGGTCTCGTCGGAAGGTACTATATTCGTATTGTGCTGGTATGATGACAACAGGAGTGCAAAGCAGAGTTCTCGTAAATGCCGTCGCAAAGATTTGGTAAAGTCGAAATTTGCGCTTTCAAGATCCTGAACGAGAGCAAACTTCGCAATTCGGCATGAGAAAAGCAAGGGGCGATAAGAAAGGTTAAAGATATTGTGTCGGGAGGCGAGGGAGATTTTGGTCTCTAATGCACTCGTGTGCAGGGTAGATTCGTCGACAACACCCAAAGTTGTCAGTCGTTCAGCTGTCGATAAACTTGGCAGTAGACATGACCAAGGGCCCTCTGCGGGGGAAGATCCAGGTCAGCAAGAGACTTTGCTCTTGGTTTTCCATATTTCAGGGCTACTATGACTTGATGAAAGGAAAACTTTTCCGACGAGCAGGGTGTAGAGAAGACGGTCATATCTCCCCTTCAAATCGTGATATATTCTGCCAAGAGGACATAAGCACAACATGGCGGTGTGACGTGCTGCAGAAATCAGTACCTTCTACCTGAACTCGGGCAAGTATTCAAAGTTGACGCTTCTCTTTGCTGGACATTTCATTAAGTACCTTAGGCGGAAGGTGTACGTTGATGACTAGTTCATTCAACTGTTCGTCACTTTGCAATTACGAGACGGTGGTTCCATCTCATCGAGGCTGGATGCTTCGGAGTGACTTTCCCTACGGCATTTGCAGTAATGGACTAGCAAGAGACAACAGGCAAAAAAGACTAGAGTTTCCATTAGCATGTCTAGAGGGTGAATATACATTCTTCTCAACGATGTCATCACTTTGGATGATGCTTTTCCTCATGATTCTCATACTTTCTCTGAGAAAGCCTATGAGCATATTCGACAGGAGAACACGAAGGCCTACCTGATGGATCCGAAGCAAATGTTCCATTTCTTATTTGTGAGAAAATCGCGATTTTACTGTAACACCAGAACTTCTGTGGTGATAATCGATCCAGTCTTTCTGGAAAGTGAAGGACATCATGTCATGACGATAGATGCGTGTCCAACGCCGTGGGTGCCATGTGCGCATGTTCAACATCCTCCGAAGGAGGAGCGTTACTCGCTTGCACGATTGGGCTTTGGAGATAAGGCGTAGCAAACAGTATTTTCTCCGAGCAACTTGTCACTCAGCGCCAGGTAGCGTGTCGATGACTGAACAGTGTGGCAGAGGATAGCAACTTGATGCGCGTCATGATGGATCGCACAAGCAGGATTTTTAAAGTGAAATGAGACAAATTCCGACATGCGATGAAACCCTACCTGACCAGATTTATCGTGCCTGTCGAAACTTGATGATCCCGTCAACCGTATTTCAACCGTCAGCGAGGACGACGCCAAGTTCACCTAGAACGTAGGTGACTGAAAATAAGTGGAGTGTACGTAGTTCCAACCGATGTTCTTGCAGAGATGATTGGCTTAGCTCCCGGTCGAAATTAGAGACGTACTTACCTATGGCAAAGCTTCTTTTCTTAGCTGCAGCGCGACCCGTATTCCTTTCCACCCATAGACATGCTGGGATTAATATATAATCTGAGGCTTAGTATCGGGAGCTGAAAAGAAGCAGATGACCAGATATACTTTCTTTCCAGAACTCAGCGGAGATTGCTCACCTCGAGCAAAAAATATACATTTGAGAGATGAGTAGACACTTCCTTGTGGTTCTGGACATCGGAATGATTCCTTTTGGCAAAATTTTTGAACATCCAAACTATATGCGCAGGAACGTCTACTTACACGTGCGGATCGTGCAACTTCTGGGGCTACATCCATTGTTGATATTGATAGACATCCGTTATGCTTCTGGGGATGACCGATCAGCAAGTTAAACGCGCAGATGTGGGAAGAGACCACCTGTCGCTTCGATTTGCATACTAAAGCCTTTTTCGTCACTATGCCAGACTTGCCTAGCCACTCTAAAAATCGTGGATGACGTGCAGTGAACTTCGAGCTGTCAGTAGTAGGAGATCGGCATCCTTTACTTCCATACGCCTAGGTTGCGAAAAGTCCGCACGTTTGGGGAGGCTTCAAAGTTCGGATGGGCACATTTTTAAGACAGCAGGAATATGAACAAAACATTCCTGTAACATAAGTATGCAGAGCACATACATCTAAAGAGAGAGCTTCTCATGGACCATGGTTCGTGAAACAGGCCGTGGGCAACGATGTGAAATCACAACCATGTCGCTACTTTCTACATATGATCTTAAGTTCGCGTTGCTGGATCTTGAGCAGAGGTAGATAACATACAAAGAGTGATGCATGAGGAGTGATAAAATTCTGTCGCCGTTGCGGCCATTATCAAATCTCTCACGCTTTTGCCAAGCACAGAAGCCGCGGCGGCATATGTATGCGCCTGATCTGCGCAAATGGTAGCATCAGCTGTGGGATGCAACCTGACGCAAGGGTCGTAAGCATTCACTGGAGCTGCGTCGCTCACGACAATTAGGTTAGAAGGGACCCTAGAGTTTACAAGGAGGACGAAGTGCGGCTGATGCTACTAAACAAATCTGGACAGACACAGCAAGTTCCCAAAAGGCAAATAATTTGACCCCGGTTAATGCGCTCGAGCCATGTGGCCATCGACGAAGTTGGACTCGCTCTGGATAAGGGAATGCGACCTCGGCTCAGAATCAGCAGGAAAGCAAGTGACGGAGTACATGTGGTCAGATTTGCATGGGCGATGTTCAAAGTCGAGGTGCGATGGTTATCAATGGAATGCAAGGGTCCTTGTAGCGCGTGAAAGGTATACGCATGTCTAAGCCGAACAATAGACTTTTCAATTCTTTCCACTCAGGTACTCACGTTTGAACATCATGCAGACTTTTGTTTGCTACCTGTCCTTGTTGCTCTGTGCACTCCCCGTTCTATCCACGAAATACCACATCCTCAACGAGTTAGGTAACTGTATCGTCAGCACTCACAAGGACAGGCCTGGCTCTCCAGTCATAACGGGTAGCGGTTGTCGTTCCGACACGGTTCGTGAATCAAGCCTGTATAACCTATTGATTCTAGAGCATAACGACAGGTCGTGCATGTCGGTGCACCTATCAATTCGCGCGCTAGTACCTTTGGTCCTGTCTCAGGCAAGACCGGGCTGTTCATTGGTCGAAGCAAGGTCCATGCGTAGCGGTTCGTCTCGTAAATTTAATTCTGACACTGCGCCTGCTCCACAGAATAAGAAGCGTCTTCAATGGGTTAAGGAGTCATATGACTGGGAGTTTTCGCCCATGGCTATAAAACCGTACCATACGTAAGGCCCCATTGACGACCTTGGCCCATTACTGACCACGTGGGCTAGTGTCCACGTACCAAAACATGACAACTTGAACTGGGTTGATGCTGGTGATTACAAAACGGTTAATCGTTCCTTATACATTACAATGTGCGCAGACTGACAATAGTTCTGTAAAGGTCAAGATTGGCGTGGGAAATGAGTTATGGAACTTTAAGAAGTTGCTTGAGGATGAAGATTATTAGGATATTTCGTGACCGTACGAACATGTATCTATTGAAATGGAGAACAGTGTTTTATGCGTTACTTTTTTTTTTTGAGTCTATAAGGACTTGCCAGCACGATTGCGTATGCGTGGGCTTTGTGGAACCGGGCAGAAGCCAGCTAGCGCGGCTGGCCGTTGCATCACGGGAGGAAGCAGGCCCCCAGCCGTGCGCAGGGCCCAGCAAGGCTGAGTGTGTCGGCACGTTCAGCGTTGCCCATAAACATATTGGCAGCGGAATCATAAAGCCCGAGCACAACGAAGACGATACATCGTGAACTCCATCTCAGAATTCATCATCTATACATTCGCTCTCCGATGCGAGCATGCGATCTCAGCTTAGAAGCAGCAGGAAGGCAAGTGACAAAGAAATCGGCCAGTTCGTCGAATTGTGATTTGCCTTTCCTTGAGGGGAACTGAGTGTTGACTACTAGCAGTGACTAGCGACTGGCCGCAAGTAACAAATGCAAATAGACCACCTGGCAAGTACATACCTTTCCACGTTGTTATAAATGTTCTTGTTCATCTCAACCTCGCTGCGCATTTCATCAGGGGTCATGGAGTTTATGCATGCAAGCGTCCCACGCTTCGAAGTATGGTAAGCGGCCATAAGACTAAGAATTGTATGCCGCAGTCATTTGGTGAGGACAATGCCCAGGAGATACTCGATAGAATATAAAAAGTAGAGGCGACATGTGTGCGGTTGCTTCATGTTTTCAGGGCGGTGCCCTTGCAAAGAGTGCGATGATCGATCTTCAACCGTAATACGATTAACCTAGAACAGTTGGATATCTGAAGCTGATGAGCGACAAAGGACGATAAAGGTCCCTTCGTCTACACAAATTGAGAGTTCTGCTCACGCTTGAACATCATGCGCACATTTGTCTGCTACCTGTTCTTGCTGTTCTGTACACTCCCTGTTCTATGCTCGATATATCACATCTGCGGTATGCTGGGCAACTGTATTTTCAACAATGGCTATGACAGACCTGGTTCTCTTGTCATAAACGAACAGCGATTGTTCTTCGGCGGTTCGTGTATCAAGCTTGCATAAGTCAATTAAGCAACTCACGTATAATGGCATGTGGGGGTTTTTGCCCGTTGATGTGTTCTACAAGTAAGGCCCCTTTGACGATCCCTGGGCTTCTGTTAATTATGTAGCATCCAAGTGCCAGAACACAGTGACTTCTGGGTGGATGCTGATAATTGAAAACCTGTCAGTTGTTTCCTATCCATTATGAGACGCATCGGACTGACAACGGTTCTACCCAAGTCATGCTCGGCGAGGGAATTTCGGACTGGTAGTTTGTACCAGTGCTCGCTTGAATGAGAGAATATTTAGTGATAGAACGCTTCGTGACACGGTGACCGTACTAAACAGATCTTGATCCATTACATTATCTGGAGTCCATCCAGTTTGTTCTCATTGTTGGATGAGCACCGCATAACTGGGACCGATCGTGAATCACATGTATTCACCACTTCGATGGTCTTCTCATCCGGTGTGACGTCACTCGATTGAGTTCTTGGACATGCGCCGGACCAATCAATTCGTCAACCTAGGACGGTCAGGCCTCATGCGTGCAACAGACGTTACCCGCCACGTCTCTTGTTTGTATCTGCGCAGTATGCTATTGTCCTATTTCCTGTGCGAGGTCGTCACTCTTGGGTAGATCGGAGGCGGACGTGTCAACCTCAACTGAGCAGTCAGGTGTATGACCTGTGTGCTTCTTGCTCGAACCTCATCAACGACATTGTCAATTCCTACCTTCGTCGTATCGCGCCGGACGGGCGGCGGACTCGTCAACCTCGTGAATCAAGCGTTTGATAAACGACAGTAATCAAAGTAATCGTCATCGTCATTGCAAACCGGCGTCTTTTCATTGTTAATCTTTGGAATTCCAGCGTGTTTGAGAGCAACTTCCATCAGCTTCGTTGGGTGTTTCAGATTCTTTCAACAAGGCACGCCTGCGGATAAGGAGTTTAAGTCTTGCCTACCATGGGAATCATAAGAACCTTCAGATCTCAGATCTTCTGTGTGGACTATTGATGAAGATTCTGGCAATCAGCGTCTGCATTAACGGTGGAAGGCATGGTGCGTAGCCGTGTGGGTGACAGTCACTGGAGAAAAGGGGGCTTTGGACTCGCAACGTGCAACAGTCAACAATATATAGCATCGAAGCCTCCGACTAAAAATGGAGTGCACTCGTTTATGATATCCGATTGCCCCTCAATGATATGTCGCTTTAGTGTGGGTCCTTGGGAGGAAGTACGTTATCTTGTTGGTCAAACCGGTCCTAGCGCTAACCCGTATGCCACACAGTAAGTTTACTATCCACTATATTATTTGAACGTGTACTCATTCGGGTCTTTCCATGCAAGGCCTCGTGATATTGACGGAATGCTTCAGCCGTTGATTCTACTCCGTGCATACTATTGATCTGCTCTGGCGTGGAGCACACGACACACCACAGCGAGAAGGTGTGGAAGATACCGATCAGCAGCTAGATCAAGCCTATTCACCAGCTTTCTGTGTTTCGATCTCAAGGACGGCGCTCACCTTACCTCCTGCACGCAATATTTTCCATCCGGGATATGATTCGGATGTTCATATGCGCCTTTGGAAAGGATGAGGTGAAAGGGGGCGAGATGATTATCAATACCACCCGTGAATGCGCATGAAGCAAAAAATGAAGAAACAGAGAAATGGTGATGACGACGACGACATATGCTGTTCATAACGACGACTGGTCGGCCCAAAAATCAGTGATCATGGACAGGAATATGGACCTCCACCTTGAACAGATGTGTCCAAGGAACCAAGGGAATAGCCAGGGGTTACATGCTGAAAACTTCGTCGTGGAGAAGAAAGCAAAGATCTGTTCGACAATTTCAGTTGGGAGCCCCACCTCTGCTCTCATACGACGATTTCCAACACAAACCACGCTCGACGATGCCGTTGGCGCGCACAGAAGGACCGCCGGATGGGAAGATGAGTCGGAGTTTTTCGAGTATAATACCAAGTGTCCTGGCTAAACAAGTGCATACTATTAGTATTGATCTCGATCAAACACCATGATCAGGCAATTATCGTCATGCATACTTACCTTCGCCGTAGCCGTTGCTTGCGTCAGTGCGTCGTCCTTGACGTATCATCAGTGTCTACCGTAAAAGGATAAGTTTATTGAAGCTCGAATTTGGAAATGATCGGGTAATATGGCTGGTCCGATATCGTAAGTACCACATGACCGTTGAACGTGGACCACAACCGTTTGTCTAATAGGCTTAGACTTCCACTACCCCATGGACTCGTCGCTGGTCTCGTCCTTATCGTTCTCATCCGCCGTACCCAAGCTCGCTATAACTCTCCTGGGGATTTGGCTGACCAGTAGCATCCTTCGCAAGTGGGTGTCTGTGCACAAAGCGCTGAGTAGCCTTGGGTCAGTATTGTCTCCTGCCTTATGACATATTACTATATATTTCTTTCGCCGCTGACTTTATCGACCGCCTTCTCTGCAGGGATGTGCCTGGAAAAGCCGTCATCTGGGTACACCCATTCTATGTAATCGCGCTCGTCACAGCGGCTTGGTATCCTAGGCCAGGGAATATGGGACATTATTACGCCAAATTTTCGCGTGAGTTTTGTTAGAACCCAACTATTAAAATAGTTGTCATAGCTGATGCACCTAATTGCAGTGTTCAAAAAGTACGGCACGACGTGTCTATCCTCTGTTTATTTCTGGACCTCAGCACCTATTTACTTCATATCCGATGCTGATGCGTTCCGGTTCATCACTAACGAGCGGGCGGTGTTTGAGAAAGAGACTGAGCCGGTATGTCAATTTTGGACTCCTTCCGTCTGACTAATTCTGAGATTTGGGCACACTATAGTATGAGGCGCTCGATATCTACGGGAAGAACATCGTATCGACAGTCAGAGGCGAATGGAAGAAACATAGGGCTGTAGCCAAGAATGCTTTTAATGAGGTTTGATCCATTGCGTAAAGTCTCCTCCTTGTGACCGACATTGCTCTCTCTCCAGGTAAACAATGCCTACGTGTGGTCCGAGACGTGCAGAGTAATAAACCAATGGTTCTCTACCTTTGAATCCGAGTCAGAACATCATCTCGACTGTCTGAAAGTATTCAAGCAGGCAAGTTCCTCTCAGGGTTCCACTATGAGTATAGTCCATTGATGAGACAAGATTGCCTTTCTCGTCATCGCTTCAGCTGGCTTTGGTGCCAAGATGGACTACAATGACTCCCTGGACCTGACCAGCGGACCCGTCATCGAAAAAGATTATACACCGGGTTCCGCAACGAAACCAAAATACACTTTTGGCAGTTCCCTTATGACTGCTATCAACAAGTTCGAGCTTGTTGCGCTTACACCGAACGTGGCATATACTATTGCGAAGGCTATCCGTATCCCATATTTTTCTCGTGCATTAGACGAGGTCACCGTCAGCTACTGGTCACTCAAGTTGCACATGGAGGCTGTCATATCTCATGCCAGAGACACATTGTTTGCTGAAGCCGCCAAGCAAGTCGCCGACCCTCAGGCTGATGTGCCCAGATACAAAGACGTTGGCGCGGCTCTGCTGAGGACCCTTGTAAAATCTAATATGAACGAGGAAGCAGGAGAAGGTAACTTACTAAGGGACGATGACATCATGTCGGACACTTTTGTAAGTGGCAATCAACATTTATTTTGTCCATTTGGCTGACACCGGGGCAGGTGTTCTTGCTTGCGGGGCATGGTGAGATAATATTTTCGTTGATATGCGGCGACGTGTAATGCTGATATTATTTGCGAAGAAACTACGGCGCACACGCTCTGTTTCGCGCTTTGTTTGCTTGCTCTACATCCAGAGGTACAGGCCAAGGCCTATGAAAAGTATGTCGATTATGGCCTGATACCCCGCCTGTCCCCAGTATCTCCCATGTACGTACTTCTTTAGGTGAATGATAACAATGCTAATGCTGGCTCTAGGCATATAAAGACTCTATGCAGAACCATGTGTGTTGAAGCTTGATCCTATTATTGACTTGCGAATCCCTGGTGATTTTTTGTGCAGGAATATATCATTGCAATTTTCCACGAGACTTTGCGATTATTCTCATCTGTGCCACGACTTGGCAAAATCGTTTTGTCGGATACCATTCTTAAGACTCGTCGGTTCACCACGAATGGAGACGGTACTGTAGATAACGTGGAAGTGGTAAGCACGCCTATCAAGGCTGGGAGCATGGTTATCCTAGACATTCATGCGCTGCATTATAATCGTACGTGATAGATAGTCTGCAATACTAGTTTAACACTGATGTCAATTAGCGATCCACTGGGGCAATGACGTTTATAAGTTCAAACCGGAGCGGTTCATTGACACTGAGACCTACAAGTGGCCACGAGACGCATGCACGTAGCCCGAGGGTTTCCTGATGTTTTCGTTCTGATACCTTCGTAGTCGCTGGATTTTCTCAAGGACAACGAAGCTGCCTTGGTCAGCGATTTGCCGTAACAGAAGGCACTTGCATCCTTGCCAATTTGATCCGCCGATATGAGGTTTTGCTCCCCGCCGACCTGGAGTCAATACCAAGAGCCCAGCGGGAAAAGGAGTTGTTGCAGTGGATACCGATGATGACGATTACTCCACAGAATACGCGAGTGAGACTGAGGAAGAGGACATCTGAGGTTGGATGATTGATGCATATGTGCTTACTGGTTGTGTAGTCTTGTAGTCAAATGCGACATGTCTTACACTCTGTCCGAGAGGCTTCGAATCCCCCTGACATCAACGGACATAGGCAATCAGGTCTCTATCGCAAAAATGCTTACTTTCAATGTTCTTCTGGCGATAGTACTTAATGTGTATGGCGAGTTGGATAAGCACCTGGACCTCATGCGTCATGCGCAATGTCCTCCCGAGTCGCTGTACTCGTTTTTGTCATTGTCCTCTCCCGCTCTGAGCGGCATGGCTAGCCGGGATCGTCCTTCTAAAGTGGATGTCTGTGCTCAGAGTCAGAACAGAACATTGAGGGGTCTCGGCGGCGGGTCAGTATCGTCTCCTGCCTTGTTAATTGGGACGGTATATTTCTTTGCAATTTGACTGCTAACTCGATCGCCCATTCGTCACCGCTTTCTCTACAAGAGATGCGCCTGAAAAGTGGTCATCTGGCTACAGCCGTTCCACGCAGCAACACTCAGCGCAACGAGGTGCCGTAGCCAGGAAGCATTGGATACTTTATGGAAAATTTTCGCGTGAGATACAACGTCGCAACTGCCGTGTGGGGACGGCAGTGTTCAAGAAATACGAGGAAACTTACTTTGGGCTACGCTTTAATGTCGAAAAGCTAATTCAATTGGACAAGACGCATATCGCGGCGAGAAGAGGACGAACCATTTGGGACTGCCTCGCGGATATTTCGAATTCGAATTCTTCAATCGTTGCGAGCACGTCAGCTCGGAAATTGGCTTCTGCGTCATGATTGGTTTTTTACAGGATTTTAGGTTTCTTTTTCTGAACGCGAGTAAATCTTTTAAGAAAGTGGATATTTTACTGGAAACGAATCAAAACGCATCTGATATTATCTTTGTTCAAGAGTTTTCTTTCGTTCAAAACCTTAGGAAAATCCCAAGTTGTCGTCATCCAGATGGCGAAGATATGAGTGGAGGTCCCATCCACCCGGCGTGGCAGCTGGTTTCGCTTAATGAAAAATCACAAGTCGCTTGCTATATTCATGTTCGATTGCTTGACTCTTTTATGATCATGATTGATCCTATTTCTTTTGATCATGACGATATTTTACTAGTAGCGCTCACCAGGTTATCAGACAGTTTTGTGCAAAAGTTTGTCAATATGTTGGGAACGACGAATCGCCCGATGGAACGCGTAGCGGAACAGGAAGGAAGGAGAAGGGGAGTTTGGGCGGTAGGAGACGAGATGGGAATGGAGGTTGAAAGGGAGTTGAGGATGAGACAAGGAAACGGCGCAGGACGCCGAGCTCAAACTCACAACACTCGCTGGTACGAGCATCGCCACGTAGTTAAGCATGCAATATATATTCGTTTGTACTCTACGAATATATTATTTCTTTCCTCCTCTTCCTCTCGTGCCCTCATATATTCTCAACAGGTTATGGGCCCCGCTCCCAGACGCTATTGATTATATAAACCTCGTACTCAATCACGCTCTCGATCTCATTACTAAAAAGTTTCCTAAATAGGCCGTTATTATGTCAAAAGAATCGGTACCGATCACTGGTTCTAGCTCTTACCGGATTGAGCAACTCAATTCCACGAATTGGCTAGCGTGGAAGAGAAGAATGCTCGCGATCTTCCGGGACCTTAAAATAGACGACATCATTACGGAAGGGCCACCAACTGTAAAGATTACAGGGAAACCTACAGACGACGAGCAAAAGGCTATTAATACTTGGCGCGAGAAGGACTCTACTGCTAGGACACGGATCGAGCTAGCGGTAGGAGATTCCGAGATGATTCACTTACTCGGAGCGAATACAGCAAAGGAGATGTGGGATCAGCTAAAAATAGTAAAAGAAGCGCGGGGAAAGATTGGCATTTTGACCGCCCGGCGCGCGCTATTTCAGGCAAAGGCCGATGACGATTTTGATATGCAGGCACATGTGACGAAGCTCAGGAGGATGCAGGAGGAGTTACACTTGATGGGAAGTATTGTCCGTGACGACGATTTCGCGATGATACTCATCACCTCATTACCCGAGACATGGGATCCATTCACCTCGGCATACCTCGGCTCAAACGCAACCGGCATCATTACGTCAGCGGAATTGATCGCCATCCTTCTCGACGAGGATCGAAGAAGGAAAGGCCGGACTGGTGATGGCTCGGCGGATGACATTACAGGCGAATGAGACGTGCAAATGCAACAATTGCAAAAAGAAGGGTCACCTGGCAAAAGATTGCTGGGGCAAAGGCGGTGGGAAAGAGGGACAGGGGCCAAAGAGAAGGGGAAAGCGCGATCGGGCACACCAGGCACAGGATGATGCAACAGGCACCAATCTCGATCAGTTCTCCTATATGGCTAATGCGTTGGACTTTTCCAAACTAGACTGGCTACTGGACTGTGGGACAACTTCCCACATATGCACGACCCGCGACGCTTTCTCTGACTATACGCCGCTTTCAGACACAACCCTAAAAGGGGTAGGTCCCACGCCCGCTAAAGTTTTAGGACGGGGAACGGTCACAGTGAACTTCTCAGTAGATGGGAAAATCATATCACACAAATTGGAGCATGTGCTACATGTGCCGGACGCGCCGAACTGCCTCCTATCCCTCAGCCGCTTCGCCAAAGATGGACGACGCGTCAACTTTGATGAGACCAGGTGCTATTTGCAGTCTAGTCAGGGGAAATTAATAGGAGCCGGAAAAGAGCGCAACAAACTGTACCTCTTGGACGCGCGCGCACTTCTCAATACCCACGACAAAGCTTATGTCAGTAGGGTTCCAGGCCTATCATGGGAAGAGTGGCACCGTCGTTATGGCCACCTATCCACCACAGCCTTGCAGCGCGCCAAACGAGAGGAAATGGTTACAGGCCTAAATATAGACGAGTCGACGATCCCATCACGATCATGCGATCACTGCCTAAAGGGGAAGATGGCTCGCCCTCATTTCCTCAAGAGGCATCAAACCTGTTCGGGTACTCCCGGAGAGCGCACTATGACGGATGTATGGGGACCCGCTCCAATTCAATCCATCAATAAAAACTGATACTTCATCGCATTCACAGACAATGCCACACGTATGTGTCACGTTCTATTTTTAAAGTCGAAAGATGAAGCATTTGATCGGATTACCACATACCTTACCCATATCGAGACGCAATACGGAAAGAAGCCAAAGAAGCTCCGCTTAGATAATGGGAAAGAGTTAATTAACGAGAAGCTGAAGAAATGGGCGGATGGACGCGGATTGGTTCTGGAGCCGACTGCACCATACTCACCCTCCCAAAATGGAGTTGCCGAGCGATTCAATCGCACACTAGTGGAGATGGCGCGGACGATGCTATTGGCCAGAGATTTACCTACTTTTCTTTGGGATATAGCCGTTTCTCACGCAACCTATTTAAGGAATAGATCTCCAACACGCGCACTCCAGGGCAAAACGCCTTATGAGGCATGGTTCGGGAAAAAGCCGGATGTCTCACATTTTAGGGAATTTGGGTGCGATGT
Source organism: Amanita molliuscula (assembly GCA_023014405.1). NCBI lineage: Eukaryota > Fungi > Basidiomycota > Agaricomycetes > Agaricales > Amanitaceae > Amanita > Amanita molliuscula. Next base: position 32,024 of record JAEBUP010000092.1, on the reverse strand, counting down.
ATGGGTATTGGATGAGCAGCAGCAGACGAAATTGGACGCCAAGGCGGGAAGCATGAAATTCATGGGTTTCATTGATGAGTCACACTCTGTCCGCTATTATGACGCTGCCGCGCGCTCCATCAGGGTCTCCCGGAATTTCTCTTTTACTGAACACAGCCTCCCAGTTGCCGACATTCCTGGCGCTGTTGTGAGCGCGGCCGGATTGCGCGCCAAGGGGGAGCTATCAGTAACAACAAGGGAAATCATTACGGATCAACCTATTATAGATCAGGGACCGTCGCCCAATCCAGCCGATCATCAGGAATCATCGCCAAATCAGGCCGATCACAATCGGACAGAAATAGAATCCGATTACGACACTGCTACAGAAGCAACAACCGAGCCCAAAATAATGATCCGCATCCCGGCTAGACCAGCTGCCCAAACCGGTTCAACCACCAATCACCCACAGCGCGCCGCCAAGAAGAACTTGGACTATAAGCTCATTGACAACCCGAACGCTCGGAAACCAGCTGATCGATCACATCAAGTTTCCGATCAAATCACTGATGTCATCAATGAAGTAATCGAGCGCGCATACTTCGCCAAATCAGACGACCTGCCGAAGAACGTCGAGGAGTCGCTGGGAGGTGAGGAAAGGGAGGAATGGTTGAAGGCTATGAAAGAGGAGTTGGGGATGATGGAGAAGATGGGGACTTGGAAACTGGAGGAATTACCGGAGGGGAGAAAGGCTGTAGGAAGTAAATGGGTGTACACGAAAAAGACAGACGAACACGGAAACATCATACGCTACAAGGCGCGACTCGTCGCCCAAGGTTTTACACAGAAGCCTGGACCGGACTACGACAACAACAACACATTCGCACCAGTTATGCGCTATGAGAGCCTCAGGGCCTTACTAGCACTAACGGCTAAAAACGGTTGGCACCTGCGGCAATTCGACGTCAAAAACGCGTACCTGAATGGAACCCTTGATGAGGAAATATATATGCAGCAACCCCCGGGATTCGACGATGGGAGCAGCCGAGTCTGCCGACTCTTCAAATCTATTTACGGGCTCAAACAAGCTGGTAATGTATGGAACGCGACATTTACAGAAGCGCTAACCAACATTCTATACCAACAACAACGAGCCGACTATTGTGTCTACATCAAGCGTGACAGAAACGGATTCGCGATCCTGCTGCTATGGGTAGACGACATCGTCGGCATCTCAAATTCTATAAAGGGCGCTGACCAAATTGAAATTGATCTCAAAGGGAAATTTGAAATCAAATCTCTTGGCGCGCCAAAATACCTACTCGGAATTCACATCTCGTACGACCGAGACGCTCGCCGCCTGACGCTCTCCCAAGGCCATTACATTGAGAAGACCCTCATCAAGTTAGGTCTTCAGGATTGCAATCCCGTGTTGACGCCGCTCGACCCTAACGTCAGCCTTGACTACGAGAACGGAGAGGATCAGGAACCCCAGCCGAACACCACTACCTACGCATACGCCACCCTTATTGGCACGCTCCTGTATTTGTCAATTACGACGCGCGGCGACATCACCTTCGCAGCCCAGCGGCTTGGCCAATTTACTCGCAACCCTAAGCCGCGCCATTGGACCGCCGTCAAGCGTGTATTCCGTTACTTAAAGGGGACAAGTAACATGCTACTATGCTATAATGGTAGTAAAGGTAGTATGAGCGACCCTGCTATTTACTGTGACGCAGATTGGGCATCTCAGGCCAGCCGCAAATCCATCAGCGGCTACGTGATCACCATCGCAGGGGGAGCAATCGCGTGGAGTTCCAAACGACAAGGCTCAGTCGCCCTATCGACCGCCGAGGCTGAATATGTCGCCATTACGCATGTCGCCAAACAAGTATTATGGCTTCAGGCACTGCTTACCGAATTAGGCATCTCGGTACCGACACCTACTATTTTTAGTGACAATCAAGCAGCCATCGCGATCGCGCATCACCCAGAATTCCACGCGCGCACTAAACACATCGACACGCCCTTACAGTTCGCACGTGACCATGTACAGCAGGGACGTCTGCGTGTCCGCTATGTCAATACGGCCGAGAACCTAGCCGACATATTCACCAAAGGACTACCGCGACATCAACATGGAAAACTGAGTAGAGGGATAGGTTTAGAAGCTGATTCAAGGGGGAGTGTTGGGAACGACGAATCGCCCGATGGAACGCGTAGCGGAATGGGAAGGAAGGAGAAGGGGAGTTTGGGCGGTAGGAGACGAGATGGGAATGGAGGTTGAAAGGGAGTTGAGGACGAGACAAGGAAACGGCGCAGGACGCCGAGCTCAAACTCACAACGCTCGCTGGTACGAGCATCGCCACGTAGTTAAGCATGCAATATATATTCGTTTGTACTCTATGAATATATTATTTCTTTCCTCCTCTTCCTCTCGTGCCCTCATATATTCTCAACACAATATCTATAGGAATCCAAGCTCTTTGGGTGCGCTGAAGGCGCTTATCCATGGGCTTTCTTTTGTTAAGGATATCGTGCTTGTTCAAGGGGATTTCAATCTTCATTCTTCGATATGGGACAATTCCGTGATTTTTGATAATTCTAGTTCTATGGACTTGATCGAGACTATGATGGATTTTGGATTCAATTGTTTAAATGATGCTGCTGAGCCTACCTTTTACAGGAGCAGAAGAAGTGGAGACGTCTATTCAAGCGTGTTGGATCTGGTTTGGGTTCACGATTCCATCTTGGAAGACGCAAGGTTCATCTATTCGATTGATGTTATTGGTGCAAAGAAAGATCATTGGGCTGTGACCTTGCGGTTTACGTCTCATGGCAGGGCTCCTTTATGCCCGCAGGCCCCATATATTCCAATGGCGTCGGAAGAAGAAATGTCGTTTATCACTGCAATTCAAAGTTTATCGTTTGTGGAGGAAGGGGCGCAGAGAAGCGTGGACCTCCTGTATAAAGGGATACATGAGGCGTGGACTAGATTCGCGAAGGTCCCTAAAAAGGATTCTAATCCTAATATGTGGTGGAACGATGATTGCAGAATGGCAAAAGAGGCTTACGAATTGAACCCGACTATTCAATCCAAGAGGGTGCTGTGGAAAGAGACCAAAGCAGCGAAGAGAGTTTTCTTCGACAGGAAACTTGATGAGATGGTTGAGAAAGGCAAGGTCTGGGATGCGGTACGTTGGACGAGAGATTGGAAACCGGCAGCCTTTCCGAGGGTTGTGGATGCGGAGGGCAATGCGATTCAAGACTTGGAGAATCTATGGGAGGCAACGCATTTTCAGTTTGTAGGCCAACAAAGGGAGAGAGAAGTGGACTGGAATTATCTTAACAGTCTGCCTCAGCTACTGACGAGAGATTGGTTGGCATTTTCTTGCCTGGAGATTCTGGATACGGTCAAGGCCACTTCGAATGCGTCGGCACCTGGTCTGGATTTGATAAGCTGGCGTCTTTTAAAGGTGATGCTTGGGGAGGAAGCTTTCCTTCGTCAAATCGCAGTGGTTTTCAATCGTATCATGCAGGAAGGAGTTTGGCCTTTACAGTTCAAGCAGTTGACAACCTTGATCATTCCGAAACCGAAAAAAGACGACTATTCGAAAATAAAGAGCTATAGACCAATAGCTCTCTTGAACTGTATCGGTAAACTATTCATGAAAATGGTTGCAGCGAGATTACAATACGATGCGGCAAATCATAACTTGTTGCATCCGCTTCAGTTTGGCAGAGTCAAACAAAGATCGACGACAGATGCAGGAATGTTTATCGTCAACTGGGTGCAACAGGCGAGGCAGGCGGGAAAATTCACCCTGTGTTTGGGGGTTGATATAGCTCAGTACTTCCTGTCACTGAGGGGAGATGTTATGGTGAGTATGCTTGAAAAGCAAGGGTTCCCAGCAGAGCTAGTTAAGCTGACGAAGTCCTTCTATGAGGGTCGGATTACAAAGTTTGTTTGGGGTGGAGGCGTATCGCTGGAGTTGTCAGCAGGGGAAGGGGCCCCACAAGGTAGTCCTGATTCGCCGATTATGCTAAATCTTTTAGTTGCGCCTGTTTTGAAGAAAGAGTTCAATTGGGACTGGAAAGATGACAAAGCCCTAGTAACTTACGTGGATGATGGAAATTTGATGATTTCTTCTTTTAATTTACAGGACGGTATTATCAATATGAAAGCGTGGTTCAAGGACTTCTCGTTGGCTATGGGAAAACTAGGAATGGTGGTGGAAATGGAGAAGATGGATTTTTTCTGTTTCTTACCTTTTAAAAGATCATTCAAAAATAAGGAGGCTATAAACGAACATAAAGTCAGCCCATTGATCATTAAAAAGAAAAAGAAAAAGAAAATAAAGTCATCTAAAGAGTTTCGAGATTACATAGTACAATTTTCGGTGGATCATGCTTATGACCAACAGATTAATAACCTTGAAATTGAGCTGGAAGATGTGAAGGGAAACAAATCAGTCATCAAGTGTAAAAAAATTTGGAGATATTTAGGGTTCTTCTTCAATCCGGGGTTATCTTGGGATTTCCATATTCGTTACTATGCTAACAAAGCTCTCTCTTCTATTAGCGCTCTACGCATGATTGGAAATGCAATCCATGGGTTAGACATATGAAGACACTTGCAAATCTTCAAGTCTTGTATTTGGCCTATTTTGTCATATGGCTTAGGTCTATGGTATCAATTAGATGGAAAAGGCATCAAGAAGAAGGTTGCGATCTTGGAAAAAGTTCAGCATCGCACTTTGTTATGGATGAGCAGTGCTTTTCGTACCTCGCCCTTGGCAACTTTGGAGTTTTTGCTGGGCATCCCCCCAGTGCAAGTTTATTGCGATTTGCTAGTAAAGAAAATGGGTCTTCATTTGGCGACTCTCAATGCTTGTCATCTGTTATGCATCCTGCGGTTATTCTTCACTACTCTGCTGTGTCATGCGAAAGCGTTAAAGTTTCAGAAAAAGAAATGTACCAACACACCAGGAAGCACATTCCCTACTCTTTGCGGCATTGCAAGTATGGTAGAAGAAGAGTTTCGTCTTTGTAACGAGGAGAATATTCCGGGGGGAAGATTGAGAGAAGTCTTTGAAAGTCGTATTCAACTGGCGAATTTAGTTCACCCTAAGAAAGAAGATTCTGATCTTTTCCGGGCATGGATGGTGGGCTTCGAGCAAAGACTGGAAACCTGGAGACAGTCGGCTAGCATTTTTGCGTCAGACGGGGTGTATTGCCTAGGGGTTGGGTGTGCAGGTTTTGTGGGACCGTTGGTCGAACGCATGAGGGTGTTTAGCATGTCTTCAGCTTTCGAAACGGAGTTACAAGCTCTTGAAGACATGTTCAATTATTTGGCGGAAGTTAATGTGGATGGACCAGTGGTGGTATTGGTCAACAACCAAGCAGTTGTCTCTGGGATCTTCAACACGGATGTGAAAGATCATCAGTATATGTCGATCAATGCAAGCAAGAAGTTACGGTTGTGGCTTGAAGGCGGGAAGGATCGGTCGATTATTATTTCGTGGTGCCTGAGTCATATGGGCATTAAGGAAAACGAGAAGGCCGACATGGTGGTGAAACTGGATGAGAATGTTATTGTGACAGCAGGCAGGGGGCTGTGCACAAGAGCGGTTTTGGTCAATCGCTTTAAAAGAGATGCGGGGAGGCATTGGCGTCGCCTATGGAAGTCTATGGCGGTCAGAGGGAGAAGTTTCATCAAACTGTTGAATGGAAAGAAGAAGGAAGCGTTACCGTCATTGGGAGCAAGATGTTGGCGTTTTGTGGATGCATGTGACAAAAAGGTCACAGTTTTCTCGAGATTTTCAAGGATGGTTACGGGTCATATGCCGTCGGCGGATTTCAGAGAAAGGTTTTTTCCGGAAAGCAATTTGAGGTGTCCCTTCTGTACGTCTAATCCTTGGTTTTCGCGGGAACACATCATGTGTAGGTGCATGAATTATTCTCATCTCTTTTTTTCTATGTTTTCTTTGTCTCGCAAGAGAAATAACTATTTAGCTATTACGAAGTTTCTGAAAGACAACCCATCGGCGGGTTCTTTCGAGGATATTGATTTCCTTGTTTAATGTCTGACCGTTGCAGATAATCCGATCTGCTGTTCTTCTTTTGGGTTTTTTTACATTCATGTTTTTGGTCTTACAGTGTTTCATACTTAGTGTTTCGGCAGTCATTCTGACCGGAAGTTACAGTAGTTTACTTTACTTCTTTCCAATTGTATATTTCTATGCTTAAAAAAAAAAAAAAAAAAAAAAAAAAAAGAGGAAATCGTGATCATCTGGCATGAGCGGTGATTTCCGGGCTTCCTGATGACAGTGTAAAGTAAAGCCTATACATATAGGGGATTTAAAATATTTCCTTGGGGATGCGGCAGACAGGACACAATGTCCCATATGGCACTCAATCAAGGTTATGAAACTCAGACGATGTAACACCTCAAGATTTATTCAGTATGTAAATTGTTCAGAACTACACAATGCTCTAACAGTGAAACGTCTTGACGTGTTCACACTGGCTGGAAGTACCACTCTTCCTTCTTCCTGCCAAGCTTGACCTGGGTATGATCATCATCAGTCCAATACGCATTATAATGAATCCAATACAACTAACAGGTCTGTTGTTACCGTTATCGACCCAATAATCATCATGTCCTCGTACGTGAATACTATTCTGTGTGATTAGCAATAGGCCACAGGGCATCGCTTACTAATGGTACGGGGTGCCATGAACGGGCGGGAACTCCCATTGGTATGGCTCTTGAACCCATTCAAGCTCCTCACTGTGCTATGTAAAAAAACTTGACATCAGAATTGACCATCCGAGCCTAGAGGTCACAACATACCTCGCGTCTGCCAATATAGTACTGATGCCTACCGAACCTAGTTGAAACAGTACCATAGACACTCGTGTGCGGATTGATTCTTGCATCGACTTTTACAGTCTGCCATTGGACGTGAGTTGCTTCAAAATGTTCTACAGACTCTATTCACGAACCGTGTCCAAGCTGCCACAATCGTGAGTCGTTTTGACTGGTTTACCAGGCATGCCGACGCCATTAATGCACTGGTTGCCCGGTAAACGGGGGATGCGATATTCCGCAGACAGAACTGGGAGTGCACAGAGCAGCAGGGACAGATAGTAGATAGAGGTGCGCATGATGCTCAAACGTGAGTAGAACTCTGCATTTCGTATTGTTGAACGACAGACCTTTATAGTCGATGGTCGGGCTCAGTTAGCCTAACTTTTCTGGGCTCTAGTGTCTTTTTATTGACACTGACAGCCCGCACGTTCAAAAACGTAAGATGCTACGTTTTGAACCACGACTGTTGCAATGACCCTAATCACACTTTGGTCACTTATATTTCCATCGAGTTTGGCTCTCCAGCCGCAGGCGTCCTCACCAAAGATCGCGGCATATATCACTTGGGTGTGGTTCAAGCTGGGCCGTTCACTGTGCACCCGAAGCGTGTGACATTCACATGGTCAACAAGTACATGTACAAAAACGTATGATTTGCTGAGAGGCTTGTCAACTTTGGTAATTGATTCATTCAATTGTGTTACATAACATATAGGGACGAAGGCATGCCTTCGGCCAATCACAGCCACTGCCTTTCCGCTGCTTCTGAGCCGGGATGGTATACTTGGCCGCACGAGTGCATTGGATAGAGAAGAACCTGCTCGTAGTTATTGTTATAACCGACTCAAATCTTCGTCGCCGAAATCTGGTTATTGTGTGTGGGCTTGACATGATGAATGTCAGCCATCGAGATAACGTTGCTTGATCCGCAATGAATCAACCGCTTCTCGCTGCACTATGCCGTCGAAAATGTGTTTATTGTGTGCAGAGTTTGACATGATCAACTTTACACAATGCGTCGTTGTTCGATCGGAGATGAGCCGCTCATCTCCGAGTCCATTGGTCCTCTAATCGGCTGCTCTCAACAAGGACATAGGCTCCCAACACCAATATACTCGATTTTAAATTCCTCGTTGACATCTTGGGTACAACGTGCTTGATGAATGGGGGTCAGAATATCTTGGGGGGATGTATAAGACGAGGTAGGTAAAGAGCGAGATAAATGGTGGATTGCAACGAAATTCATTTGGCCGTACTACGCCTGCGAGTTTCTCGCACTCTGCTTTTCTCGCGCTCCTGCTTATGCGCCCCACCTCACCCGCGGGTTGGCATACCAGATCTTGAACTTTCGCTCAAAACGTCAGTGATGTTGGATGAACGGTGACCCAACACGGAGAAAATCGGGAAAACCTGGCTGGTGGAAGATGATGCGCATAGATTGCAACGCCAGAACTTGTAAGACCTAGTAGCCGCTCCATATACTTATCTCGGCGCAGAAACGCCGGAAAAGCCGTGATTAGTTTTGCACATCCTTGGACAGGCAAAACCAGACAGGAAGGTGGTATCGATGTGAATTTGGTATGATCGATCATTACAGTCCCTCGCAAGAAACCCCTGAAAACGTGAAGCATTCGCACCCTATTTCTCTCGCGCGTCCTACTGTTCGCCGGGTCTCTGTGCCGTGCCCGAAGGCTCCCTTCTTTCATGTCATCCCGCCCTGCTCTCTGCATCCGGGACCCTTCTCATGACTCACATTTTTGTCGGGTCCACTTGTTTTTCTCTTGTCGCACGACGCGTCGTGAACTTCGGCTTTAGAACACTTTTATTTCATAAACAAGGGTCATATGACGACGGATCAAGTATTCTCTCAACAATCTTTCCACAAGTTGCCCACTTTTTGACAAAAAAATCGTGATCGTCACGTCTATTATAGTCCAATGCAGCGCTCATCCAGGCCAAGTTGGGAAACACGTCGTGGAGAAAATCGGCAACGCAACTTGGATCCTTGATATTCGAGTAGCAAACGTCCCATATTTGAAGGCTTTCGTTCCGTATCCCTTTCCAGGGCCGCTGCTCGACCACGTCCGCTGTTATACTAGTCGCATCAATGCAGAGTTTGAGCGCTTCCAGGCGTGGATTGTGTCTGGCAAAAGAGACGAGACTCTTGTAAGTAGCGCGTGACGCTGAAATCACGTCTATCTCAACTGAGAATACTTGGAGGTATTTCCAGCTGGAGGCCATCGCCTCTATCGTGTTATCGTCAAAGTTGAAGCCGTTGAAACTCCTCAAGGAGACAAACGAGAGATGGGTATAGCAAAAGAGGGGGGATATCAGATCGAGGGAAATATGTTGATTGAATTTGACTCCGGCCGACTGACAATCAAGGGTGATGGATTGGAGTTGGTCTTGTACGATGCCTCCCTTCACCGCATCAAGAAATACCAGCCAGTCGTCTTTGGTTATTATCTCGTTAAATCCGACTTCAATCACCCGCAACGCCGTGCGATTCATATAGCTCATGAACTGTGCGCTAAACGCAGCGGAGCAGTTACAGATCACGAGTTCTTCGAGTTGAGCGAAGCCTTTGGGATGTTTAAGCTTCGGCCCCAAAGGATCACACTCGATGCATACGACTTCGAGTGTCCTCAAGGTGGGCAGGCTTGATAGGATGGGGACACTACAAGGGTGGATTTTCATGACTGAGAGGTGTTGCAGATTCGACCACTGATGCAAGAGGGTAAGTGCGTTGCACGATATTGTGCCCAGTGGAAGTGCTGGTCCGTTTAAACTTGCTCTAGCGACCCAAGGGCATTGTTCAACTAGCACAGATAATAGGGTAATATGAGACTCGGTGATGACGTTCACGACCAGTTCGGTGATTGTCAGTGGAAGTAGCACGTTGGCGCATGAAAGAGCCTGCTCGTTCAAGTTCATCCATTCTAGGTCACCCAAATAGGTTAAATCGAGCCGTTGGAGTCGGGGAAGCAGATTTGCGCCGCGCGGTGTAGAGTTACACAGCGCCTGGAATGCGTTTGGATGGATCTCGTATCTGATACTCGCATGTGTGAAGCCAATCTCCTTGACACTGGCTGCTCTGAGGAGAAATCGCTCCCAATCTGTTTCCAGTATTGCCCGACGAAACGACTGGGAGTCGACTGGATAAGGCATGTCTGAAAATACGAGAAAAGGAACACACCAGACATAATGTGTCGTCTGGCATCGAGTGGTCGTCGTGGCGCTCGTCCCAGAGATCATTTGGCATGCACCGGACCAGCGGGGCAAAATTTTGGATTGAAGACCACAGCTCATCAAGAGCCAAGTAAGAGATGGTTTGATTTGCAAGAGACAGTTGGGTGAGGGTATGGCGGTCGCAGCTCTGGCATATGATGGCCAGCAACTCTGCGCAGAACAGGGCGTCGGCGCGTGCCATGGTGGCGGCGACTCGGAAGACGGTTTCCGATGATTATGAGTTGCGGTCGAGGCGACCCTGAATGCCCTCGTCTTCCTTCGACTCTCACGTCCGCTCACCCAGCATCAGGTCATCAACAAGCCATGACCAGCGCTCGGGCATCTCCAAGGCTGGCCGTCTGTTCGACAAGCTAAAAGTCGGCGGCAGCAGCAGGCGCGCCGGTGCCAGTCCGTTCAGTCTGGCTCAGAGACTGCGCGTGTTGCTCGATGCGCATCCGGTCAACAGCCCAGCGCCGAGTTTTCAGCCTCTGCCAACGCCAGAAACCTCGCCGTCGCCGTCGCCGCCTTCCGCTCCCCCAATTCTCAGTTCAACGCCGTCTCATCCAAGCCCTGTCTCTTCTTTATCATCGCCTATTGCATACTTTTCTGCTCCCTCGTCGCCTGCGGATGCTGAAATCGTCGCGCTTCTCTCCAGCCCCATTTCCATGGCTGGTTCACTTCCACCTCAAGATTCTCTCCCTGGTCCCAGCAGGCTTCCTGATCCAGCCCATACACCTCCTCCTTTATCTCCGTCTCGTTATCAGTCCGTGTTCGACATCCTTGACCGTATCGGCTCTCCCAAAGCGCGCGCTAGGAGGCTGAGCAGAGTCACAGACGACGGGTCGCGTGCAAGGGATAGACGAGAGTCGCTGAATGGATACGCGCCAAGTCCGCGCGTATCGCCCGGATCTCCAGCCATGTCTTCCATCTCCTCTGTCCTCGCGTTTGGATCGGTTGCCGCAGCGTACGGGAGCGATGGGATGAGAGATATCGAGGAAGAATCTACTGATGATGATGCCGAAGGAGACGACACGAGCATCATGATGTATTCGCCACTTATGCCAACCCCAACTTCCCTCGTGTCCATTGCGGACACCGAAATCTCAGTCGTTGCTGTACAAGAAGAAGCAAGCGACGAGGAAGAACTCGAACCTGTACGGGATAATCCACCTCCGGTTCCAGACGCTCAGCCTCAGCAAACTGAGACAAGGAGTGGCTGGAGTTGGTCAAACTTGTGGACTTTCTCCTCTTGGTTCTCCTCGTCCAATCAAGATTCAGGTTCAAATCCAGGCACGACCGACCCGCAAGCAGTGACTACCCAATTACAGCGTTCAACAGTTCAATCAAGGCCTACTTCAACCCAAGTGCGACTTCGCAGGCGTCGTGTTTGGATTCCATCACGCACGCAACTGTCGCTCGAAACTATGTGGTGGGGTTATAGAATGCAAGTCCCCCCAATCTTCATACCCATATATTAATGTTTTTATGACTAGCTATATCCCCCCGCCTGTACTCGACGCGCTGGACTCTACTTCAGTGGAGACAAGTCGGCGTGCAGCTCTACTGACGGCTGCGCTAACGTGGTTTTTTACAAACTTTCCCGTCAACGTCCTTCCGATCCCCGTTCGTCCGGTCATCATCGTCCTACAAGGGCTGGTCCCTTACTTGGGATATTTGGGTGGAATCCTTTCATGGAGTTGGGGTTCGATCAAGAGCTACGACGAGGGTATGTTCGTCTTTACAACTCCTATGAGTTTTCTAACGCCCTTGACTATCAGGCTATGGGATCATCTTAACCGCAACGTGGGTAATGCCGGTTGCACTTATACCAAGTACTTGGGTTCCTTCCCCGTCAGAGTGGCCTGGGTCGCCACTATCAACGACATCTGCAACATTTTCCCCTAATACGTCACAGTCAACGCCAACTCTCTCAACCCTGTCTCCTACGCAGGCAACATCCACTCTCTCCACTTTATCTCCTACCATGTCCATGCCCCTGTCCTCATCTCCCACCATCTCGGAATCTACGGTGACGCCTGTTCCCATGTTCTCAACGTCCTTACCGGCATCGCCACGTTCGCCAGCAATATCGTTACCTCTTCAACTAGAACAGATACAGGAGCTAAGGGAGCAAGCACAGCAAAGACAGCCCTTCCCAACGTACTCCCCTGCGCCTTTGCCCGTATATCATCGTTCGACAACCCCATCTTTGCCGATAGAACAACGTTACTCTCAGGAGCCGCCTGAACAAGCTCACCGTCCAGAACAGCTCTACCCAATATACTCGCCATATGGCTATACCATGTTGTCGCCTCTTCCGCAATTGTCTTCGTCTTTCCCCTTTCCGGCACAGAACGGTTCACCGTATTCATACACATACGGACACCCCTTCCCCACTACCTCGCAGACTGCTCCCATCATGGCCATGTCCATGATGAGTCCTGTCCCGAGCAACGGCGGGATCGTGTACTCGCCAGCCTTGTCGCCGTTACCTGTCATGCCCGTCTCGTACTCGCCATCCGCGACAGTGCCATCTCCGACACCTTCTACAACTCTGCCGGTCACATCCTCACCGTTATCTTCCATTCGCAAACGAGCAAAAAGAAGGGAGAATACCGTGTCCTCTGGGGCTGACTCGCTGAATGCGCCTCGAATGGCGACAATTCCACTCCCGGATTGATGGATAAAACAAAACATTTCTTTGAAAAACAACAGTACTGATGATTTGTGACGATATGACGACGATGACATGTTTGTTGTAGAGTGGGTGGTCTGGATCTAACTGTATGTCTTGGACGAACGTAATCTGTCAGTTATGCTAGTAGCTAGTAGCAGTAGTTGTATGCCATTGATAGACAAGATTTTCAATATATTACATGATGCTTTTGCAACATGCAGACTATTGCTCGACCCTTGATTCCCCCTTTTCCAGTTGAGGAATGCCGGCAGCAGAGCGACGACGAAATTCATGAACATCGTTTATATGTCAAAAAGCCTGAGAACGATCTGATGAACCAAGTGCAGCCGATAAAATCGGATGCTTGGAAGGGCTTGTTGGCGAACTCTTGCATGGGGCGCAAGATGTCCCCTTTGCTGCGCCAAATTGGACAAAAAGTGCGTGAGTGTCCTAAAAGGATTACAGTGATGTGTTCGCACAGTGGACGTCCTTCGCTCATTTAAACCATCGGGATCTACAAAGGTAAAAGGCTCTGCAGAAATGAGTAGTCTCGCATATAAATAGAAAATTAACCATTAGATCGATAGTAGTATTGAGCCTTGGCCAATGAACTACTGTCATAATCAACGACAGGACCAGTTGGTGTTTCAGAAAGATCCCCACCGGCGCCGCAAACACAAAACATTATGAATCGTAGCCATTTGAGAGGACGGATGGCAAGCTGCTTGACGTCGTTGTCAGGAATCGTGAGCAAGGAAACAGGCTGCTCATTGTCAACCAGAGTAACATAGATTTCGACCATGACGGGAGACTCAGGCTTGCGCCTGTCATAATATACATTTCTATAGGCAGGCCGCTTTCGTCAATGTTTGGTTCTATCGGAATAGATATGTTCGGCCACTCCAAGGCAACGCTAGATACCGGTAGAATGTATAGCAGTACGAGAGTACTTATTGAATAGAGCAAGGCAACGTCAACCTGTTGATCTAAGCTTGACGCGTGATTATGGATTAAGCTTGCTCCTACGCTCTCCGCCGCTTGCTGCTCCCCCGCAGGTTTTCATCAGGTCCCACCCATGCGTCTTCACCAAACACTCCGAAGGCTCCCTCATCTTGTCCCCCGTCTCTTTCATACACACTCAAAACCTGGGCGTCGTGCGGGAGTGGTGGTAGCGGAGCTCCCAACTGAAATTGTCCAGCAAATCTTTGTTTTCTTCTCTATGGAGTTTCTGCCATGTAACCCCCGAACATTTCCTTGGTTCCTTGGCCACGTCGGTTCTAGGTGGAGGTCCATATTCCTGTCCATGATTGCCAATTTCTAGAGCAAGGTCACAATTTCATACTCCAAGAAATCGCGGAGTCGTTATATGTATACAGAGCTCGTACGATTCTTCCAAACAAGCGCGCCCCAGCAACTTCAGGGGGAGCACATCAGATCTGCTGTGTGCCGTGTTTCTGGCGGCCTCATCCCTGAATGTTGTCGACATGTATGACGTTGCCAACATGAATTTCAACTGGTCAAACTTGACGGACGTCCGGTTAGACTTGATCACTCCTACAGATGGTGAAATTGGAACAACTCACCATAGCCCGCGCATACTACGATGCCGTTACTATGCCCTCCGATCGTCTTCCCCAGACTCACCAGACTGCATTGCCATACTAGCTGTTTAGGTTTCTTTAACACTCCTGCACTCGAGGAGCTCACCATCTATCATTGTCATATGGAAGCCTCGGACCTCGTTCTGCCATTCCTACACAGGCTCTCCTGCAAGATCTTGCGCCTTTGCATAAACTTTGCTCAAGCAGTCACGGCTGTAAAAATCAGCTCTACACAAGTACATCATGAATTCAGCGAACGTTTTGTTACCCCTGCATAAGTTCTCTGAATTGCTCTCCTACATGCGTAGAATAACGCAGTAGTAAGACACAATTCAAAGATCCTACGGATAATTCATCGCGTCTGATCTAACCTTGGTGGCAGCTCGAGGGTTGTAAATTGTCGCTTTATGTGTGAGTCTGACGAGTTTCAGAATATTTTTCGATATCGAGTGAACTACTCAATGAAAAGTACCTCAAATGCCTCCGGAGATTTTGTCAGTTGCTTGTAAATTGTCTCTTCTGTAAACCTGTATTTTTGCTATATTTTTAAATGTTGAGTGGATGTCGCCGGAAGCTCGTCAATGGAGGAGAGTCGGAAATTTGTTTTGTCACCCTGGTCACGGTCATGTTCGGTCTCCGATCGGCTTCCACGCGGCGGCGCGCCGTGTCATGCGTGAAGAGACGTGTCTCGTGAAACGAAGGGCAAGTAACTGGTATTGCAAAACTACAGAGCAGGATGTGATATATTATTATAAGGATATAGTAAGTTGTAATCATTAGGAACGAAACGATGATTATTATACTGATGTTGTTGTACGGAGTCAGGTGGACCGTGGCTCTCAGGCCCGTGGCACTAAAAAAATCGTCACGACACTATAGAACACCACAATGATATGATAGAGAGAAATATATATTGAAATTTCCATATGGATACATGTGGATTCCGGCACTAGCCATGACTGGTTTTCAAACACCTGGTCACACGTATTAAGTATGGATGTCCCAGCGCCTTGGAATTTCTCACAGGTACACCTCAACACATGTTTCTAGAACCCTTATCCCTTCACTGAACTGCAGACCAGCCTATCAGTAGCATCGTGGCACGGACGTTTACTCCCTCTGCATGCCCTTCTGTCAATTAAACATTTCACACCGCTGCGCTAGTACCGATATTCTCAGTTACCTATACAAGGAAACAACAACGGTAACTTTTTATTCCTCGTAACACAATGCTGGTTAAACTTACTGCTCCGAATATACCAAGTTCTCTAATATCTCAAGTCGAAATCTAAAGAGTACAGGACCGCTGTAGCGACAAATCATGTCAGCCGAACTAATAATCAATCGGTGATCCAAGATCCGTTAGCTGGCCGCCCAAAGCATGAACCCAACGTTCAGGGAAGTTAATTTATTTATACATGATGTACGACCGGATTCGATTGAATGGAACAATATGGGCGCTGATTAACTCACTAAGCACCTTCCGAAATTTGACGAAAGCTGGGGCTCAGAAAGGTTTATAAGAGCAGACTTTGGTGCTTATTGTCCAGCAGAGAACCGATCGTCTCCTAGCTACACAAATACCTACTTCATCATGAAATTCTTCTACTTCGCTTTGCTCGCTCTCCCCTCTATTGCTGCTGCTGCCGACGCTGCGTCTGAACGCGTCTGGAACCTCTGTTGCCAACGCGTCCAATATGTTCGTCGTCCTGATACTCTCGGTTCCATGTTTGACTGACGATGAAACTTTCAGCGCCCCCATACGCATATCCACGGTACTGGCTGTGAGTGCCCTCTGATGTTAAGATTGAGGTCAATGCTGACGTAGTGCCGTTTAAGATGGCTGCCAGCCTTATGGGAGTGGGCCATGGTAAGCTCATTGCCCAGCTATCACAGCATGGCAGGAATAACACCCTGTAGCCACCGCCCCCGCCCCTACCATGTCTGGTGCAATCAATATAACCCGGTAATTCGCAGTATCCTTTCTGCCAGTGGAAGAACTCAGAATAGTTTCTAGGGCAATCATGAGGGCCATGACTGTCACTCATAGTAGTAGTCACGAGGCATCTTCGTGCCTGCACAGCATTTGTGTTATCGAATAGTCATTGAGTTTAAATATCATTGTGGTTTTTTGAGTGTGTGCGAATGGCCCAGGTCTCTAAGGTATTTGCAGCTGATATACTAAGTGCTTGATTGTTGGAAATGATGAATTGCCTGACGGAACGTGTAGCGGAATGGGAAGGAAGGAGAAGGGGAATTTGGGTGGTAGGAGATGAGATGGGAATGGAGGTTAGAAGGGAGTTGAGGATGAGACAAGGATATGGTGCAGGATGATGAGCTCTAATTCGCAATCCTTGCTGGTATGAGCATTGCTTTCTGCACAGACTCATAGTTAGGATGAAGACTATATATTGAGTATATACTGCAGGAAATTTAGTGTTGCCAACGGCTGACTAAGCCCAGCTTCGGCTACTTAGCTTTGCCTAAGCCGATTGTTCGGCTAATGCTAGGAGCCGAAGCCGATCTGATCGGCTTGCGAGAGTCTGAGCCGGCTCCAGGCGGCTAAGCCAACCCAGTATGGCAGCTATGTCACACCCTTTTTTTATATAGAAATGTATTGGTCGAGCCGACCTATGTGAAGCGTACCCCGTTGTAATGGGGAGGACAAAGTAAACGTAGCTAAATTGTGCGCGAGGGCAAAACCAGGTCTGGGGGTCCGGAAGCTTATATGTAGTAGGGGAGGATCTATACCTGCACTCATAATACGGACAACCAGTGTGGAGCCTTTAAGAGGCTCCCGCGGAAGTAGGCAAGCGACGAGTAGGGCGTGTGTTGGCACACCGGGAACTTCTAACGAGTCTATGTTGGCAGACGTGGTCGAGACGCTGGGCTTCCAAGGCGGCCAGCGGTTTTGGTGTGAAGCGGGCCCCGTAGAATGGGCATGATCGGGAGATGGCGGAATGGCCACCGTCGCAGTTGAGGCACCTCAATGCGAGAGGTGATTCTTGTTCCGCTGCGGCTGCATCGTGGGCAGTGGACGGGTGGTTGCTGGCGCAGTAGGCGCACCATGGAACACGAGAGACACACTGGTGAGAGGTGTGTCCCCAACGCAGGCATACTCCGCATTGTGGAGTGGGTTTGTCCGTTGTCCACGGTTGAGCGCGACGTGGGGTCCCAACAAAGGAGACATCAGTTTGAAGAAGCCGTCGGGCCCTGGAGCCCACGCGGTCATCGAAGATTT
Source organism: Amanita molliuscula (assembly GCA_023014405.1). Classification (NCBI taxonomy): domain Eukaryota; kingdom Fungi; phylum Basidiomycota; class Agaricomycetes; order Agaricales; family Amanitaceae; genus Amanita; species Amanita molliuscula. The sequence continues at coordinate 14,425 of JAEBUP010000092.1, read as the reverse complement.
CGCATTTGATAGTACCAGAGAGAGGGACGGCTTGTCCCATCTTCTTGGGGAAAACGAAGGCCGGTGCCTTGAAGAAGACTACATCTGCCCATTTTGGGTGGGCGGAGATGCAGGCGAGTGCGTCGGAGTTGGTGAAACCGGTACCATCTGGATGTGAGGTTGGTACGTGGAGGAATTTGATTGACGAAGTGGTGGGGCGGCCCAAATGCGAGACTTCCCCAGAGGTGGCTGTGCGCAAAGCAACGGTTAAGCAGTTGACGTCCGATGTAGAAGGAGGGTTTTTGAGGATGACCTCAAAATCTCCTCATAAAGTCCAAGAAGCGGAGACCATCTGGTTGGTCTCGAGGGAGGTGGCGGCCAGTACTGATGAGGCTGGTGGGCGTGGGGTGGTGCCATCCCCTGAGGGTCGTAACACTACCTTGTTTGCTTTCATGCCTTGGCTAAGGCAGGACTTCACCCGTTTCGTGGTGGTGGAAATCGTGGGTTTGGTGTGAAGGGGGATAGCGGGGGGAGCCACCTGTTTGGCAGGTGGTGGTGGGATTGCAGCAATAGAAGCGTAGGAAGGGCCTGGGATTCTAGTTCTCCCAGGAGTGAAGGGCATACGCGGGTTATGTCTGGTTCCACCTGATGGGGCTGGAGTGGCTGGGTGGAAACGCGGGAGGCCTGGTGAGCCGAGTTGGGAGGGGGTGGCTGGGGGGGGAACCCTGAGTCCGCCCGGGGTCATCGGAGTGGCAGGTGGGGGGGGAACATAGTCCCCCCGCGACATCTGCTGTAGCGGTGTAGTATCTGGGAGTACCACAGTGGGGACTCCTGTAGCCCTAGGAGTTGCCGGGGAAGAAAGCGCAGTATTGGGAGCAAAGTGGGAATTCAACAAGGCCCACAACGTTCGCAGTTGGAGCATTCCTCATAGGGGGGTAAGGTCTGCCTGGTGGAGGGCCGTTTGCGCAAATTCTAGAGCCATGGAACAGTTTGTTGCCAGTTCTTCTGGATCAACATCAAGATCGTCGTTGTAGTCGTAGCCTGGCAAGTCCCCCTCATAGGGCAAGCCAAGTAGGGAGGCCTCTTCGAGAGAGAACTCCGGGGAGGGCGATGGGTCAATGTAGGCATCTGAGAGCCCCGAGGTTGAGGGGGGTGCGTCTTCCGGCCAGGAGCTGCCAACGCGAGCCAACTGGTCCAGAAGCGTCTGGGGCACAGTGCGCCCCATGGCTTCCAGACTCCGGCAGGCCGCATGGTAACTCGCAACCATCCAACGATGATCCTCCTCGTCCACGTACGGAACCGAACTTAGAGAGCGACCGCGACCACGACCTGCTGGGGCCATGGTTGCAAATCCAAAACGGGAAGGTGGTGGTTCGGGTCCAAGAGGCGATGCTATGTCACACCCTTCTCTGCCTTCACCACTTGCTCGCCCTGCCTTCTCTTCGTCCACCATTCGCTCTCCCTGCGTTCTCTGCATCTGTGCTCGCTGGCTTTGCCTTTTCTGCCTTCACCACGAAAACTGTGCCCACATCTACTGTTGATTGCACTCCCCACCCTCAAAACATGTCATGATATCATATCTCAATCGTTTCTCAGCCGTTTCCCTTCATTCCAGATGCGTTAGAAAGCCATTTAAGTCTTACCCTTGGGCGCATCAACAGTTCGATGCGCGATTTTGTCGTTCTCTGAGAATCTACCTGGTGGTTGTTAGGCTATGGGTGAGTATGATATCATATCTCAATCATTTCTCAACCGTTTCCCTTCATTCCAGGTGTGTTAGAAAGCCATTTAAGTCTTACCCTTGGGCGCGTCAACCATTCAATGCACGATCTTGTCGTTCTCTCGAAATCTGGCTGATGGTTGTTAGGCTGCAAGGTAAATAAGATAATATCATATCTCCTTCATATCTCAACCGTTTCTCTTGATTCCAGGTGCGTTTTAAAGCTATTTGATCACTCTATTTGGGAGCATTAACCATTTGACAGGATACATTGTTGTTCTCGGGTGATCAGTGGTTTTCAACCTAGTAGTAGTGGTAAATTTGTGTTGTGACCCATGACCTGTACCTGTAACCACTGACCTGTAGGCCTTTAACCCATGGGTTCACGGGTATGGGTATGGGTAAGCACTGGGGAACCTGTGGGTTACCTGTGCACATCCCTACCCTCAAGGGTCAACCATTGCCTGCTGTGCACCTGCCTTCTGCCTGTGCCCACCATCTGTCAACCAATGCCACCATCTACTGTTGACCTGTGCCCACTCATGCCCCCACCAAATGTGCCCACTGCCTATCCTCCATCTGTGCTACTGCCTTCACTACCATGCCCATGTCCTCATCAAATGTGCCTGCTGCTATCTTCCACCTGCACTACACTCCACCCATGCTACTGTGCAGCTCCACTACCAGTCCCAATCCTGACCCCATGCTGCTCATGGACCCAGCCATGTGACAAGGTGAGTGTGCCTGCTTCCACCCTTCCATCTGATCCCTAGTCCACCCACACCACATCAACCAGCCCTCTGCAGACATGCTTGTTTGCATTATCCTTTGTATTGACTCTGTTGTACTGTAGTCTGTGACTAAGTGTAGTAGGGTTGATAGTACATGTATTGGCATCAGTGACCTGAATGAAAAACTATTTCACTATTTTACAATTTATGCTTCAACAGGGATACAATTACAAGTTATATCATCAATCCTCCATATTATCCTTAACTTCTTTGGACTCATTCTCCATGGCTTTCATATCTTCCTCAATGAGCCTATCAAGCCCATCTTCATCCAGCTCTTCCACATGTAAATTCCTGCCATATGTCTCAGCATCTTCAGATGGTGCCACCCTACCCATGTACTCAAATTCCCTTAGCTCATCATCCCAAGCCATTCCTTCTGTGAAGCTCAGGGCAGGGCCTTTGTGAATTGAGAACTTAAGGACTTGAAGTGCCTCCATCAGACAATTGGAAATCCTACTTCTCCTAGGTGCCATGGTTTCTTTCCCAGATGAGAAAGCTCTCTCACATGGCACACTTGTAGCCTGGATAGGTATGATATCCATGGCAAGCTGGAAGATATGTGGATATTGTCCTTGATGAGTCTATATGCAAGTCAGATAATATAACACAGGTGTAGAGTTTAGGCACCTGCCAAAATTGCAAGATATCTTTGGTCTCACCACCAAAAGCACTTAGGTATTGCTCCACTTCCATTTCCAAACTCACTTCCTTAGGTGTGGAGTGTTGTTTCTTTCTATGCAATATTTGAGCTGCAGTTGGCTTGGATTGTTTAGCTGCAGGCTTGGGCTGAGGCTCAGTCTGTGGGGTCCCTGAACTTTTGTATTCCTTTAACTGTCATGAAATGAGATGGAGTTTAAAATGGGATAAAATGACCAGCTTACTGCTTCCAAAAATAATTCCTTGGCTGACCTGTACTCATTCTCTGATAATGCTAAAAAATAATCCAGTTTGTTTGCAGGATCAATGACTAGGACTTATGTCAATTCAATGATAAAACACAAAATGTGCAGATTACCCATTGCAAGGACATAAGCTGGTGCTTTTGTCAGCTCTCCTTGATACTTCTCCAACTTGTCCAAGCCTGGGGTGATGATATTCTTCCAAGAGTAGTTCTCTTCTGCCAGTTCTGTCCATCTCTCAATCAATGCTGAAAAAGATGTGATAGTGTATGGAAGAGTAGGAGTCTTTACAGTCCCAAGTATATCTTGGAAGGCATGAGGGATCTTTATTCTGCATTAGCCACATATTCTTCTGAACACACAAACTGATACCTCAAGAATTTTCTGGTAGTCCTCCAGTAATTCCCACTCATATTCATTCATTTGGAACTTCTCTAAGTCAGGAAAGTCATTGTCATATGTTATTTCAATAACTGCCTATGCAATCCTAATGAAAGCTTAGTTATATTATTCTCAGACCTACCTCTTTCAATTTCAAGACCCTCTCAATCATCAGGAGGGTTGAAGACCATCTTGTTGAGACATCTTGAATAAGCTGATAGTCCTGTTTGAAGGATTCCAGCACATATTGTGAAAATCTCTGCTTTTTCACATTGCTGTTATGAATCTGAATGGTCCAATCAGTGATAGGTGTAAATTCAATAGGGATGAATTACTGCATTGATGAGTGAGCAGACTGTTGCAATACAGTCCCTTGAACCAAACCCTGGTACATATTCTGCCTCTCCCTCAATATATTTCATGTCAGTTATGGCACCCAAAGCTGACTTGCAGGCCAAGTTGACAATGTGAGGGAAACATCTAGAAAAATTTAAATAAGAGCATCAGCACAGTGAAAAATCATACCTAATCCTGTTTTTAATAGCATCAAATTTAATCCCCCTCCTGTGAAGTGTATACTGGAGTGAAGTCATCATAGTATCATTATTGCTTGCATTATCACAAGTTACCCAACCAATCTATCAACATATGAATGAGCAAGAAGTACAATTTGAACTTGAAGCCCATACCTTTTGGGTTATCTTCAATCTGTCAAGGATAAAGAGAAAACACTGGGCAAGGAGCTTGCCAGTGTGTCTACCTGGGATTCTGCGGAAACCAATAAGGTCAGCCCTCAATTCCAACTTCCTCTGGGTCCCTGCCATTGTCTTAACTTCAATACCCTCAACCCAATGTGCAGTTATGGCCATAAAGGAGGTCAAGTTTGGATCTGACCATGTATCAGTGGTGAAGGAGACCTTTCCCACTGATCTCTTCTAAATAGTTAGCCAAATTAAGGTGCTAACAATTCCAAACTTGCCCTCATATCATCTTCTAGAGTTTTAAGGTGATCTGAAAAGTTGTTCATGATATGGTTTCAAATAGTACTTCTTCCAGGGATATCAGACTCCCTCAGCTCCTTCCTAAGGAGCAAAAATATCTTCTTGAGCCTTGGAAATTCCACAATGTTCATGGCCTTTCACAATCAGAAAGGCTGCAAGGCATTATAAACATTATTACTTACCACATCATCAGCAACAACAAATTCAACCAAGGCATTGGAAAATGCCTCCTTAGAATATGAAAGAAGCTGACTACCCTCCTTATCATCATCATCTTGTCCCTTAAACTTCCTAATTTCCTGCAATGCTGCAGGATTAGTGATGGGGATATTCTTATCATCACATAGCTTGCTCCACTCTTCCAAGTGCACCCTGACTAAATGATTCCTGAGGTTGTAAACACTAGTTGAACCAGAAAATTTGGCAACTGGATGATCTTGATCAGCTGCACAAGCAGTACTGAGAAACAAAGTTAATTGTGAGAACAAGTTTAAATTATGACAATATTCACATGCATAACTTGCAAGTGCTCATTGCACCTGTTCCACTTCCAGTCTTCTCAAAAAATTCCCAGACATCTCTTGCTACTCTTGATGCCCTTCTCTTGCCTGGCTCTGCAGAGGGATCCATGGAAAGCTCCTCTACCTGAGAGGCTAGGGAATTCTCCCTTTTAACTTGACTTTTAGTTGCTCTGTAAACTGTCCAGTGGCACTTACTGTGGACTATTCCATCTCCATCATTGCCCTGTTCCCTACCATCAAATACCTCAACTTCTTCTGTTGCAATTAATTGGATTTGAAAGTCAAATTTATCAGTAATTGGTGGTAAGTAGTATTGTGATCCCCAGCTTGAGATACTGCTTACCATTGAATTCAACAAAAGGAGCCTGCTGAGAAGCAGGCAGCTTATCTTTGTGCACCATATCAGAAATATGCAAAACAAAGAACAGTAACAATATTCACCTGGAGTAGTAGGTGTGTTTTGCACTGCAGAGGGTGCAGAGGATGCATGGGCATCAAATTGCTCTAGATATATCACAATGTGACATTGATTACAGAGTACAGAGCCTTATAGATTGAACCAATACCAGTAGTATCTTTGCCACTGATTTTCCAGCCTTTCTTGGAGCCCGACAAGGAGGCATAGTGACAGTAAGTAAGGAAAAGGACAGGAACAGAGCTGTACACCAGCCCTACTCTTAAGCTGTTATGTACATGCATCTAAATTAAATGGTGCTACATTGTCTGAGACAGCTAAATATGGTAATGGCACTTTGCCTGAGATGAACAAATAAGGCAATGGGTGGTGGAAGCAGACGGGCAGCACAACCAAGCTGAGGATGGTGGTGGTGGTGGCAAGCAGCCAGAGCAGGAGCAGCCAGAGTGGGAGCAGCCAGAGTGCAAGCAGCCAGAGTGGGAGCAGCCAGAGCAGGAGCAGCCAGAGTGGGAGCAGCCAGAGCATGAGCAGCCAGAGCATGAGCAGCCAGAGCACAAGCAGCCAGAGTGCAAGCAGCCAGAGTGCAAGCAGCCAGAGCATGAGCAGCCAGAGTGTGAGTGGCCAGGTGCAAGCGGCTGGAGTTTTGGAGCAAGCACGTGGGGAATCTGAGTCACCCAACACTAGTGCTGCTGCTCCCTCATCACTGGACTGCTCACCAGGGTCTGCCATCACACACATCATCATGTGTGTGTTGTTCTATTGTACCTGTAGGTGTTTCAGATACATCACTACATTTAAGTGGCCAGAGTTTTGGAGCAAGTGCATGGGGAATCCAAGTCACCCAACACTAGTGCAGCCACTCCCTCGTCACTGGACTGCTCACCAGGGTCTGCCATCACATGCATCATCATGTGCATGTTGTTCTATTGTACCTGTAGGTGTTTCAGATACATCACTACATTTAAGTGGCCAGAGTTTTGGAGCAAGCACACAGGGGATCCAAGTCACCCAACACTAGCACAGCCACTCCCTCATCATTGGACTGCTCACCAGGGTCTGCTGTCACACACATCATCATGTGTGTGTTGTTCTATTGTACCTGTAGGTGTTTCAGATACATCACTACATTTTTATACCATACTCACTATGTTTCCTTGTCATTGAGCCATTGTCCATCACTGGGCCCATGCCCACCTATTTTGTATATCCTGTAGCACTATGTACATATAAATATGCCATCAATGTAGCATGTACCTCAGTTGTTTGCCCTATGCATGTCTGAGGTGAGATATTTCCTATACCATGACACAGTGTACTTACTGTACCATAGATTTCATCAACATAGTTGTTTGCCCTATGCACATCTGAGATTTTGTCAGTGCTCACATGGAGCATGGGTGGAGGCAGGGGCAGGGCAAGGGCAACTTGGGGTGCGAGCAAGGGTAAGGATGGTGGTTGAGGATGCTGTTGATGGTGGCAAGCAGAGAGCCTGGGGACTGAGCTAGTGGTGGGAGCAGACAGGGTGAGAGGACCGAGCTGGTGGTGGAGGAGGACAGGAAAGGAGGTAGAGACTCAACGTGGGAGTGCAGGGATAAGGCGGCTTAGCCGCCCCGCACTAGCTCCCAGCCGCTCTAAAATTAGAACTAAGCCGTGCTTAGCCGAAGCCAAATGGCTGGCTTCGGCTCGACTCAGGTTCAGCTCGGCTCAGCCGGCTTGCGGCTTAGAGCCGAGCCGTTGGCAACACTATCCATGACCTACTGTGCCTCATGCGCCTCCCTCTGCTGTCGATCCGTCATTCCCAACAATATCTCGTCTCAGCACATACATGCTATTATTCTATCAACTAAACAATATTCTAATACTATTCGATAACACAAATGCTGTGCAGGTGCGAAGATCCCTTGTGACTACTAATTGCCATATGGGTGACAGTCATGGCCCTCATGATTGTACTAGAAACTACTTTGAGTTCTTCCACCGGCAGAAAGGACACTGCAAATTACCTGGGTATATTGATTGCACCAGATACGGTAGGGGCGGGAGCGGGGGCTACAAGGTGTTATTCCTGCCATGCTGTGATAGCTGGGCAATGAGCTTACCATGGCAATATCCCTTCAGGCTGGCAGTCATCTTAAACGGCACTACGTGAGCATTCGCCTCAATCTTAACATCAGAGGGCACTCACAGCCAGTACCGCGGGCTGGATGACGGTGGAGCTGAAAGTTTCATCGTCAGTCAAACAGGTAACCGAGAGTATCAGGACGACGAACATATTGGACGCGATGGCAACAGAGGTGCCAGGCGCTCTCGCTTTCAGACGCAGCGCCGCCAGCAGCAGCAATAGAGGGGAGAGCGAGCAAAGCGAAGTAGAAGAATTTCATGATGAAGTAGGTATTTGTGTAGTTGGGAAACGGCTCTCTGCTGGACAATAAGCACCAAAGTCTGCCCCTATGTACCTTTCTGAGCCCCAGCCTTCGTCAAATTTGGGAAGGTGTTTAGTGAGTTAATCAGCGCCCATGTTGTTCCATTCAAATCCGCAGTTCGTGTCGTAAACCATGCACGGATAAATTAACTTAATTCACAGTTTGGTGTTTTCCCGATGCACATGACCTTCAAAAACGTGTGCGGCTGCACTCGGCCTCATGTTGCGTATCTACCCACTGAGTCATACTACATCGATACTTTGATATTAACGTAAACTGCAGGTCAGACCCAACAACCACGCGGACAGAATAATACGGGAAAACTTTGTAAATTCCTTCCCCGAGGTTTGACAGCACCGAGGTGGCGATTTCAGATCTTGCTCCATGCGTCTTTATCTTGACAAGGATCAGGTTAGGTGTGACTAACACGTTTGCTCACTTTTCAGGAAATATGCACGCCATTTACCGATCACATGATTTTATTTCTATCAAGGTTTGGACACATGTGAAACGAAAGCCAGTCAAAGTCTCTATTGTTAAACCTACCCCCACAACACAGGTTTATGAACCGGGTATCAGGCGCAAATGCAAGATTGCTGTCGCTGACCAAGAAAAGTTATGTGCCTTGCATTTTACCAGCTAAGGAGCAGACTACAAAGGTTGGGATTCATCGAGTAAGGTTTTGAGCATCATGCTCACTTCCGTCCGTTATTTGACCTTGCTGCTTTTTGCACTTCCTGTTCTGTCCACACCATTCCACATCCGCAGCGCTATTGAGCCAAACAGCTGTATCGTCAGCACTGGCAGGGAGGAGCCTGGTGACCCAGTCATAACAGCTCGCGCTGACGTCCACCATAGTTGTCCTTCCGATACGGTTCGTAAAGCCCATAGTTCTATCCAGACGACTCACATAGAATGGTATGACAGATCGTAGACGTCCATGCAACAACCGAGTTCAACTATGGCCCAGCTTCAGGCAAGTCTGGGCTGTACATTGGCAGAAGCAAGGTTTGGTACCGTCAATCCTGCGAATTTGATTCTGACGTCGAGTCTCTTCCACAGGATGGCAAGTATCTTGAGTGGGCTAAGGCGCCGTACCAATGGGAGTATTCGCACGGCACTTTCCCTCATTCCTTTGTGTAAGACTTCGTTCATCATACGGCCTGTTCCTGATCACATATCCATGGACTAGCATCCAGGAACCAGGTCGTGAGGAGTTTTGGGTGGATGCCGGTAGCGATAAACCTGTTAGTAGTTACTTATCCAAATACTGCGCACTAGGCTGACATGAATGATTTTACCCAGGTTAAAGTCGCGGGTCGAGGCCAAGATATATACTGGTACATTGATGGAGTGCACTGAAAGATAATTGGGATATTTTATGTACTCGATTATACTGAACAATGGGGGAAGTAAAGTCTCTCGCAGAGCGTGTTGCATAACTCGAAGTCCATAACCTTGTCTAAGCTCTGTGACTCGGAGTTCATTACCTTGATTAGAGTAGCACGGGTATGAAAAGCTCCGCACGGACCCAACCGTTGCGGAGCACTTTTAGCAACGACTCGGAAGGATAAGGAGGTTCTACATCGTGATGATTGTCGAGTGCAATTAACACAGGCGGAGTCAATTGTGTAGTTTCGGCGAGATCTCGCGTCCTATTGCACCCTTGGCGCCAAAAAATGTCCCGTCATGATGGACGTTGAAACTTGCAATGTTGCGTCTCGATCTAAACCGAGAAATATCAGGTTTTGTATAGCTTCATGGACAGGACGGCAGAACAAGAACGGCAATTGCAGGCATCAGATAGTTCCTGATGGAGCATGTGGTGGAATGGAGAGCGTGGGGAGGAAGCTTACTAGTACTACTAGACTCAGATGACGACTTGGTTGTACCCTCGTACCGCCATACATTCTACCGGTATCCAGCATTGCCTTGGAGTGGCCGAAGGCTTGCCGAACATATCCATTCCAATCGCAGCCCACCGGCGGACGTCGTCCAAGTGGTTCTTGCTTTGTTTGCTACTAGTAGGCCGGCCTCTCTGGACAAGCAAGCTGGGGCTGCCTCTATGGTTCTTGGGCCACATTTGGTTTGGAGGTCCATATTCTTATCCACGACCACCAAGTTCCGGCACGACATCTGAGAAGAAGTCGGAAGGTACTCGAAGCATTGTTCAATTCTTTCTGGAACGTAATCGAGGCCGGCAGTGAATTTAGCCGGATGTCCTGTGGGAAGGCGATTCCGTATATGAATCAATGGAGACAGATCTGTCATACGTTTTCCCAACGCCTTGATTCGAACAGCCAACACCTCCAAAATGTGACGCGTGTGATCCGCTGCCCATGAATCGAGCGAGGAAAGAGAGAATGGTAAATTTCTGAAAGAGAATGGTGCTCGGGGTTTCAGTGCGTTGGGTGGAAATTCGATTGCACAAACTTAAAATAAGTTCTTGGCTCGGCTTCGGCGCTACCGATTTCATTGCTGCACTATCGCAGGCAATGAAGCTGGAACGGTTAAGCATTTCAATACGATATTCCGTCCCATGTTATCCCCCCTCCCAACGTCGCCTGATATGTATTATCTTTTCTGCACAGGTCACGCTGTAACTCAAACCTCTTGTTTTTCTGCATGCAATCCGCACAAAGAGCTACAGTCATCGAGATAGACATGCATACGCCTTGGATTACTTATTTGGACCTTATAGTCGTCGAAGACCTAGCGGATATCTTTGAGGAGCTCACGATCTCGACGGATCGAGCGCAAGAACCACTGGCGTGTTGCATTGTCCGTTGACTGTGAACCCGAAATTGGTTTCGACGATGAATGCCGCCTGTTTGATAATTTCATCGCGAACTGGTAGCAGCACAGAGAACGGTTGCCAGAAATTACAGAAATTGGACTTTCCTGGATGTGTTGGCGCGTATGATAAGGTGACCATTAGAGAGTAAGATTCTCTGCCAGGAACGAGGGAGCTCGATACAACTTTGGATCAGAGCCTTCTCCCAGATCCCCATCTCTTGCTTATCATTTTCAGCATATTCTCGCTTAAGGTACGTCAAAGACTGTCATAATGCGACATGTTGATGTACGGGTGGAATAGGTGTCGGACCTCTGTACCTGATCGAGCGAGACGTCTATAGCCTGTGACACACCGCAGCTGGAAAGCCCTACAACGCTCCCCCTCGAGGAACAGCTTCGTAGCCACAATTTGATGTGAATGACGTGTTGTGAAGTGATCATGCAACCCATTCGACATGTACGTATGTACGTCACTCTGTCACGATGCAGGCTCATACGCGATTTTCGAATGCTCCGTGATTTTCAAAGACAAGATGGCATGTCCGTTACGGACGTGCACATTCCTTGCAGGTTGCAGGCTGCTCTATCATCACCGTTTTAGCCGCGAGCGCAGGGTATTCCAAATGTTTACAAATTGTTGTTCACCGTCTGCGATCCAGATTGGCAATGTGCGCCGATGCATCCCTAACTGACCCCATTGCAATCAATTCTCTCACAGCATTCCATCTTTCCCGATCCATACCTTCAAGTCCCAATCCATACCCTCAACTCAAGGCTTCTTTCCAGCCCGCCAACCTATACCATACGACGTCTCCGAGGATATTCTGGTACGATTCATGGAAAATGTTTAAGGTTCGTAATGCCGAACCATGCCTTGGCACGCTCTTAGTGAATGGAACAGGCAAATATATATATTGCGGCGGTCTAGTAGAGTCACATAACTTCGATTAGGAACGGGAAGGTAAAGAATGAGCGGTTATTAACGATGGTGCGCGTTTCATCGCCAATCAAGGAGAATGCTGCGATGGGTTGACATCTTGGCAAACCGTGCATGTCCAAAAGCAGATTATTGACCAAGACTTGATTCGATTGAGTTGGCTTTTGACAAGCCACATCAAGGCGCATTGGTTTGCGGGACACTCACTCTCTTGGTATGGCGATGCAATACGATCTCGGCTCAGAAGCAGCAGGAAAGCCAGTGATGGTCAATTTGCGTGGGCGATGTTTAAAGTCAAGGGTGCTAGGATGGAACGTCTGCTGCGAACCAGTGCCAGTTGACGTGAGATGGCCTGAAGGTATGTATGTCCATACCTACGATGTTGTGCTTGCCATGATTTACCTTTCCTGGAGAATAGGTTATTGACAAGCCGCCCGTGACAGGCACAACTAGACCAATAGTAAATATGTCCAAGAATTACTTACGCCGGGTAATGGACTTTCAGATACGCTTAGTGTCACGGTGTAAATTATGTTATTTTAAGAATGGATCGATTATAAAACTATTTGGCACGACGGCCTTTCCGCCGTGAACGATACGTTTTTGTAAATGTTCATTTCAACCGCATTAGAGGTTCAAACATGCGAACCTCTAAGCACAGTGAGCGGCCTCAATCACAGTGAAGTGCTACATGCTACGTTCATCTGGTGGAGACGTTGTATTGGAAAGCTAAGCAAAAATTTAATAGAATATAACATCGTTGTGAACCCGGTTGGGCTGTAAAGGTGCATTTGCGTCGTGGGTGCCTTGCAAGGGAGTGCCAAGATCGAACAGGAATGTAAGTTGTCAGTTTCAGCTCTCAAGGAAGAGATCGCTAACACCAGCTTAGAGAGGTAGTTCACGAGAGACCGTGGACTATTAAAGGTCTGTCAGTCATCGGCACAAAAATCAGAATTCTGTTCACGTTTGAACATCATGCGTACTTCTGTCTACTATCTATCCTTGCTCCTCTGTGCACTCCCTGTTCTGTCCGTGGACTACCGCATTCGTGGCCCGCGCGGTGACTGCGTCATCATTGGCAGGCCTGGTGAACTAGTCGAAACGACTCGCGATTGTCACCACACATCCACGGTTCGTGAATCAAGTCTGTGGAACTTATTAAAATAACTTACATATACTAAACGAAAGATTGTGCATGTAGGTGCCCGTATCCTTCCCCATGAGAAGACAGTTGGTCCTATTTCCGGCAGGCATGGCTCGTGGATTGGAATAAGCAGGATTTGTTGGCGCCAGTCTCACAAATCCAATCCTGACTTCCAACCTCTTCTATAGAATGGCAAGTATCTTCAATGGGTTCACAGGCCATACGAATGGGATTTTAGTCCTGCTGGCGGCAAGCACCATACGTAAGGCCCTATTGAGAGTCCTTGCGGGCTATTGCTAATCACATGGACTAGCGTCCACGTAGGTCACAAGTACTGGGAGGACGTTGGTAGCGACAGAGCTGTTAGTCTTATCTTACGCATTATGATTTGGATCGGACTGACAACGATTATGTTCAGATCAAACTTGGCAGGGAAAGGGAGGAGTGGGCCTTTGTGAGAGTTTAGAGATCATTAGCCTGATGTTTCGTGACTGTATGGTGGTATTACCAGCTGAACTGGGTGGTGACTAGGTGACTAGGACTGTGACGATCACGCACGATTTGCGTATCTGCTGATCTGTAATGCCTGATCACTACTTAGTTATGCCACATGAACTCGTGTTCATTTCGTGACAAGATCTGACAGAAGCTGTGAGAAGCAGGCCGTGTAAGCAAAGGCTTATGGTTTCATGTCAACTTGGATACGGCGCCCAAGAATTATACGTTTTTGTTACATGTATGTATTCATGGTGACCCTGAGGCACATCTGATTAGAATTTTACCATTCAAGCTAGGTCAATCATATTCATTTCCGTGTATGTCTATTAAGCTAGCCTCAATGTTGCTACGGAGGATGTTAAAGATATGTATTGCACACATATGAAGGTCCGTCGTTGATCAACGCGACATCTAGCGTCCTACTCACTTTTGAACATCATTCGTACATCTCTCCGTTATTTGTCCTTGCTACTCTTCGCACTCCCCGCTTCTGTCCACGCGATACGACATTCCATACCATCTTGCCAGGTGAATTATGGACTGGTAAGGAGAGGCCTGGTGAACTGGTCATAATCGCTCACTTCGACGATGGTTGCCCTCCCGACACGGTTCGTGAATTGACCCCGCTGAGCCTACTACGTGAAATTCAGACTGTGGACGTCGAGGCGCTTATCACTTGAGGTCTCACAATCTCTTCGAAAGGATGATATAATGGGTTGAGAGGCCTTGGCGTCCACTCAAAACGCGTACATGTGGATGCTAGTGCATATGACAGCAATAGGCAAAGGATCGTCAACGAGGAGTGAAACGGAACTTCGGGGCCAGGATAAAACGAAAACTCTCACCATAACGACAAACCTACTACTCGTTCCCAGTAAGTTATGATGTGGACTAGGCTACTCATAACTTTGCAGGTA